>CM060448.1:77494796-77663973 GCA_030545235.1 Helianthus tuberosus | reverse complement strand
AAACAACCTCCATGATTTCAAAAGTATTGTCTATGTTTTCAAAAACAACCTTCATGATTTCAAAATGTTCCACATAGTCTGAAAACATTTTTAACATAGTATATCTACTCAATATATCAAATGCATGGTTTCAAAAGCATTATTTATATTTCCAAAAAAAAAACTTATACGTAATTTCAAAAAATTTTATCTAGCATGATTTTAAAACATTTTTATCTAATACACCTACTTATGATTTCAGAAGTATTATGTAAGATTTCAAAAACATTAAACACGTTTTTAAAAGAAACCCCATGCATAGTTTTCAAAAACATTTTTCTCATACATTAACTTAACCTTCAAATTCTGCTTCATATGTCGCCTTAACATATCTAGCATCTCAACTTCATCAGCAATTTTTTTTAACTTCATGTTTTGACTTAAGCACATCTAGTGCGAGGTTTCAAAACATCTTCAACTTCTAAAATCCATATGGGATCTTTTTATCTCTACAATTAGATCCTTGTGGATAATTATCAATCAAATCAGAATCCTTAATTGGATTCCTTGTATGCCTTAATTCGAACATTTCGGTTCCTTATAATCGAAATCGAATTTTTCTCTTTAAGATATTTCTATCTTTATAGTTAGATTCTTGGAAATATTTAAAGCACTAATCAAAATCCACTGATCGGATACCTGGTGTGCTTTGAATACATGTGCACAATTAACCATAAATTAACAAAATGATAACAAATTTAAAATCAAGATTTAACAATTATGTGATTTTGTGTTTATGCATTTTGTGTTTTCTTTTATGCATTTTGTATTTTTGTATACTCTGGATATTCGTTATCCAAATCCTCGTAGAATCTTTCATATCTTCATATGAGGAATTCGTAGTAGGATATTCAGAAGGTACTACCTTAAATCCTTATTGGGCTTCTACATGTTAGTTAAGACCCTTGGATTATATAGTACCACTCCATGATTAATAAGAGACCCTTTTAGTGGTCTAGTCAAAAGACTGATTCAGAATCTGGTTAAGAACGACATCTAGTGATGTAGCTGAACAGACTCCTTGATAGTCTATTTAAATTATTTATTGATTTAATTAAAAGGACCCTATGGTGGTCTAGTCACAATCATCATAGGCTCGTTCATTGTTTTCTTCCCCTACACATCATAAGATGCACTACGTGACTATGCAAGGAATTACGTAATTATGGATGCATTCATAATTACGAAGTTCAGTGCACGGAAACCACAGTAAGACTTATTATGTGTAAGAACCGATAGTGACAACCATAACGAAATGTGAACAGTGTAATAGAGGTACGGTGGACGCACCAATAACGTTTTATATACTTGTATATAAGTGTCCCTCTCACATTGCAAGCATGATGTTATTACTAGAAGTTCAGGACTCTAACTAGTATTGTTTGATCTTTTCAACTTCATGTTTCAAACTCTCACAAGTTTCCTCTAAATAAATTTCGGGACGAAATTTCCTAAAGTAGGGGAGACTGTGACACCTGTGTGATACGTGGTCGAAAACCGGTGATCGTTTGTGCTTAAGTTGATGCTTTTACATAGCTTTTAATCTTGAATAGCCTACTTTTAATGGGATTTGTGTTTTACAGGTCTAAAAGAGTTTAAGGAGCTAATCGGGAGCTAAATGGAGCACCGGGGATGTGAAATGAACAAAACTGGATTAATCACCAAGATTGGATGTGTTTTATGGAATGTTAATGGATTTAAAATGAATATATTGGAAGATAGCATGATAGAGGGCTGAATTACGAGAACGTGGGTGAAAACGGTGAGTAAAACGGAGCTATAACGAAGAAGTTATGAAGAAAACAGTTTCGGACAAAACCGGCAAAACCAGAGGCCGTCGGGGACGCCCCTATGGCCGTCGGCGACGGGCCTCCGTTTGCTGAGTCGCGGAATCTTGTTTCTTGTTGATCTTTGACGAGTTATAACGTTTTGTTTGACCATTTTTCGGGGGTTACGAACCTTGGGAGGTAAAAACACCTCCTTGGAACCATTCTTGATCATCCAATTCATCCCTAATCAATCCTAAGACAACCACTAACACCATCTTCATCCTAACCCTAATTAAATCACCATCTCCATCATTCCATCATCACCATCATCCTCTTCCACCTTCATCTTCAAACCCTAACTTCCACCTCTCCTCAAGACTTGAATATTATGGTACGGGGTTCGTGTTCATCCTCCGGTGATCGTGCTTCTTCGACTATGAACGGCTAGTCTCCTCGGTTTCACCCCGGTATAGGTAGTTGTTTAATTTAGGGTTTCGAATTGTTTCTTGCTTCAACTTTGTGACAAATTGTGTTTGATTTTTGAAACCATTGACAATAGTTTACATTTGTTTCGTATTCGTAAATTGTCGAACGATGTTAAAAGTTATGACTTTACGAAATGGTTATGTGTAGTTATGCATTGTCGTGGTTAGGGTTTACTTGTGTTGATTACAAAGTGCATTCTTGTCCATTTTTCGAAACGTTGATAGTTATTGGCACCTAAGTCACGGTACACTAAATCCGCTAATCGTATGCAATTGAGTTGAATCTAAAATTTGTAGAAACCCTAGGTTGGCAATTACCGAAACCGGGTGTGGAACTTGTTTCTAGTTTATTGTTTCAATCATTTAGTAATTTAGTTTGCTATCTTAGTTAATCAACAGTAGTTTTAAATAATATCAATTTGTCGGCTTAGTCCGACTCCTTTTCAAAACCTAACAAACAAATAAAAATAAGCAAGCTTCATAATCAATTTGTACATTTTTGTAAATAGTCTAACTAGTCGAACAGGTCATGCGATACTGACCACATGCTCTTCGTGGATTCGATACCCGACTTACCCTAGCTACCTAGGTTTAATTGGGTTTTTGACTGATCGGGACGACACGGTCTTTCAAAATGGCGCTGTTGCCGGGGAGCTAGTGCGCTTAGTATTTCATTGCTTGTTCGATTTTAGTTTAGTTTTTCTTTCTTGTATATTCGTGATTTTACTTTGGGTGGTCGAGTTTGTTTGTGCAGGTACATGTTTTGCAGGTATCATCTTTTAATATGAATTGGGTAGATGATGATCCGTGTGAGTGTTGCGGAAGCGGAGAGCATTATTTAGAGGATTGCTCTGTCTTCTACGAAAAAGTTCAAGCCAACAAGGATCGGGAAGACTACCTCAGTGGATTGTATGAATATAGGAGGGCGGATTATGAAAATTTCAATGGTCCATCCTCATATTATCCATACGATAATCCACCACCACCACATTATCAAGAGTACTACTATGAACCTGAATTGCCACATTTCTCAAGTTATCGGGAGGTGTATGATGATTATTATAATGAATACCCTCAACCGGCATACGAGGAACCTCAAGACTCAATAAGTTCCAAATTTGATGCCCTCATGAATGCCATGAGTGCCCTTACTAATTCACATCAAGAGTTCAAAGCTGAAATAAAGAAAGAGTTTGAAGTAAGGGATAAAGCCCATGAAGCATTGGTGGTGCAAGTGGGTCAATTAGCGGAGGAATTAGCCCAAATTAAACGCGAGCGGGAGGTTTTGGCTAATGGTACAATGGTGGATGGTGATGTGGTGGAAGAGGTTATGGAACTTCCGGAGCAAGTAATTGAATGTTTGAACCAACCGGAAGACGTGACACCGCAAGACGAATCTGATTCGAATGAAGCTCACGTTCATATTCATCCTTCTTCCAAACTTATCACTCCAACCAACAAAGTTGGGGATGCGGGTTTGTGCATAAGGATTCGAAGGGTGGCATTGCAAGACATTGGCCATGTTGTTAAGAAACGACCCCGAAGTTGTACAGTGCGTATGCCGAATATAATAAAAAGAGTAATGATTCGGCATGCTAATTACCGAGCGTATGTTGGAAACTCGGTAGGCAAATGTGCACTTCGACCACCATGAGAGGCAAATCAGGTATAATTGTTGTAGAGTTTGTACTATTATTCGTTTTATTTTTATTTTTTTTCTTTTCTTAGTTAAATGAACGTTGTGGGTGTGTTCCCTATATAACCCTCACGAGACTTCTCGTCCTCCCAAGCTATTGGGGGGTTTAAAAGGGCTTGTTGCATAAGCTAAATGCAACCGTGATTCCTACGAAAGTGAGTTAGGCTTGTTATTGTTGTAACTTATTTTTCCACAAAAAAAAAATCAAGGTAATTTAACGCATGATTTGGTAACACTTTTATAAAAATGGTAGAACTAACCACCTAACAAATTTCAATGGTTGTGAGAAGCATGCTTCTACACAAGGGTTAGAATTTGTAGGTACATGATGTTCGAGAGACAACCGTTTTTATGAAGAGAAGATGAAGATATGGGCATCAAGCGACAAAAATCAGGTGCATGCGTTTCCTTTTTACCTTGATTCTTAGTTTAGTAATAAGTGGATTGTATTTTGTATTTTATTTTTCCGGGGTGAAATTTTGGAAGGTTAGCCGTGTCACATCCCTTGTGCGTTTTAAAACTCTAGTTCTTACACATTGAGGACAATGTTTACCTCAAGTGTGGGGATGGGGGAGTAGTAAAAGTTTTCGATTTTGACCGTTCATTTAAATACTACACATTGAGGACAATGTTTACCTCAAGTGTGGGGATGGGGGAAATTTCAAAATATTTTCAAAATTTCTTGTTTAAAAAGCGATCTTAAAAGCACAAGTAACTAAGTTAACGAGGGATTGCACAACCCATTTGGTCTTTTGTTATGGTCAAGTTCAAATTAATAGCATGACGGGTATTTAGCGGGTGGTTATTTGGGAATAATTCGCCTAAGGAACTAGCATTTTATGCATATCACATACCATACCCTTATACGTGAGGTTTTGAGCCACTTTTATATCATAGATTTACATATACATGTTTCTTTGTTTGAGTGGACCATTAGTCGCGTATTGTAGAACTTGCAACTTTTGATACGTTCGAGACCATAGACCGAATACAAGCACGAGAATGATTAAGGCATTAGGTAAACCTTTTCCTGTTACACCATTTTTATATCCTTACCCACAAATTATCCCCTAGTAGCCAATTTTGAGCCTAATCCTTTCGTTCGACTACCCTTTAGCCCATAACCTTAAAACTTTTTTCTTTTAAACCCGTGTGATGGAAATTCGATTATAGGAGTAAAGTTTGTATAGTTGTATTTGTTTGTTTGAATAAAAAAAGAAAAAAAAAAGAGAAAAATCAGAAAATGTATGAAAAAGATAGAAAATTGTGAGAAAAGAACAAAAATATATGTTCTTAGTTTGAGAAATAAAAGGCTAAAGTTGTTGCCTTGTAGTTGATGTTTATAGTTTAGTTTTGTTTAGAGTAGTCTTTTGTAATAAAAATCGAATTTTCATCACCTTAGCCACTTTAAAATATCATATTTCCTACCCTTCGCCTAACCCCATTACAACCCTCCAAATACCTTATGACTTGTACTTAGTATTCGTGTTCGGTGGTGGAGAACGATTGAGTTGCAAGCCTATGCGGGTACGTGTTCTAATCGGTTTTGAGTGATTACTTGAAAAGTGCTAATTCATTATCTATTAGCCAAATTTTAAACCGAGTGGATAGAACATTGTGAGGGGTGTGCATGATTTATTAGTTTCAAAGGCGGGTTAATCTTCGAGAACCATTTTATATGTGATTATTCACTTTACCGTTAGATATTTCGTAAATTGTAAAAAGTTTGAACTGGGTATGACTTTAGACCTTAACTTTAGTCTCGGGGATGGGATGTGTGTTTCTCGTTCGACCCACGTGAAAGTGAAAAACAGATTTGCTTGGGGGCAAGCAAAAGACAAATGTGGGGATGTGATACGTGGTTGAAAACCGATGATCGTTTGTGCTTAAGTTGATGCTTTTACATAGCTTTTAATCTTGAATAGCCTACTTTTAATGGGATTTGTGTTTTACAGGTCTAAAAGAGTTTAAGGAGCTAATCGGGAGCTAAATGGAGCATCGGGGACGTGAAATGAACAAAACCGGGTTAATCACGAAGATTGGATGTGTTTTGTGGAATGTTAATGGATTTAAAATGAATATATTGGAAGATGGCATGATAGAGGGCTGAATTACGAGAACGTGGGCGAAAACGGTGAGTAAAACGGAGCTATAACGAAGAAGTTATGAAGAAAACAGTTTCGGACAAAACCGGCAAAACCAAAGGCCGTCGGGGACGCCCCTATGGCCGTCGGCGACGGGCCTCCGTTTGCTGAGTCGCGAAATCTTGTTTCTTGTTGATCTTTGACGAGTTATAACGTTTTGTTTGACCATTTTTCGGGGGTTACGAACCTTGGGAGGTAAAAACACCTCCTTGGAACCATTCTTGATCATCCAATTCATCCCTAATCAATCCTAACACAACCACTAACACCATCTTCATCCTAACCCTAATCAAATCACCATCTCCATCATTCCATCATCACCATCATCCTCTTCCACCTTCATCTTCAAACCCTAACTTCCACCTCTCCTCAAGACTTGAAGATTATGGTTCGGGGTTCGTGTTCATCCTCCGGTGATCGTGCTTCTTCGACTATGAATGGCAAGTCTCCTCGGTTTCACCCCGGTATAGGTAGTTGTTTAATTTAGGGTTTCAAATTGTTTCTTGCTTCAACTTTGTGACAAATTGTGTTTGATTTTTGAAACCATTGACAATAGTTTACATTTGTTTCGTATTCGTAAATTGTCGAACGATGTTAAAAGTTATGACTTTACGAAATGGTTATGTGTAGTTATGCATTGTCATGGTTAGGTTTTACTTGTGTTGATTACAAAGTGCATTCTTATCCATTTTTCGAAACGTTGATAGTTATTGGCACCTAAGTCACGGTACACTAAATCCGCTAATCGTATGCAATTGAGTTGAATCTAAAATTTGTAGAAACCCTAGGTTGGCAATTACCGAAACCGGGTGTGGAACTTGTTTCTAGTTTCTTGTTTCAATCATTTAGTAATTTAGTTTGCTATCTTAGTTAATCAACAGTAGTTTTAAATAATATCAATTTGTCGGCTTAGTCCGACTCCTTTTCAAAACCTAACAAACAAATAAAAATAAGCAAGCTTCATAATCAATTTGTACATTTTTGTAAATAGTCTAACTAGTCGAACAGGTCATGCGATACTGACCACATGCTCTTCGTGGATTCGATACCCGGCTTACCCTAGCTACCTAGGTTTAATTGGGTTTTTGACTGATCGGGACGACACAGTCTTTCACTGTGCCTCCACGGCCATCAAACAAATACCAAACCAATGAAATATTGTATTTCATACTTGGGATTTGTATAAATATGTGTATCATTTGCATATATCAACTCTTGTTCGATTTCGGGCTCTAAATCGCTTTCTGGAAGGTTATACACGCACTAATGCGTATGATGTGTGCAAAATGCAACATATAAATTACATCAAACAAGGCATAAAACTAACCCTTTTTAAGTACTTATATTGGAAAAAGAGTGTTTTTGTCTTCCTTTTGTATTTTCAGGATTAAATGAGCTCAAAAACGCAAAAGAAGCAAAAAGACAGCTAATTCCAACATAAATACAAGGAAAGGAACATTAGTGGACTGCCCGACCCCTCAACGGCACCTTCCAAAGCAAAATAGAGAAGTCAGAAGCCTGAACACGCCCCGTGCTCAGCCAGCACGGGGCCGTGCCCAAGAAGCAGCAGAAAAGACAAACCTATAGAAGCTTCTATCGCCCACCACGGGGCCGTGCCCAGCGGACACGGGGGCGTGTCAAAAGTACAGCAGGCGCATTTATTGTAATTGCGAATTACAATTAATGAGGAGAGAGAGTGTCAGACGGGCACGGGGCCGTGCCCAGCGGACACGGGGTCGTGCCCAGCTCTCTGTTCAGCCTATAAATAGGAGTGCTTGGATTCATTTCATCTCATTCCTTGGCACACCACCTCTCTCACACCTCATCCACCACCCACCACCATCACAACACCATCATCCACCACCATCATCCATTGTCCATCGTAGAGTGTGTGAGTCGTCTCGGGATCCAAGATTGATCGTAAGAGTTCTTGACAATCAAGGCCATGTTTGCCTAAGTCTCTTACATCACTTGGTGAAGACAAAGTGTCTAGTATAATACTTTTTATTTCTAATCTTTTGCACTTTTTATTTGGTTTTGTATTAATGACTTTAATAACTAGTTACTTATGTTGAAGGTGATCTTTCCTTATCGTTTGTCCGTGGTGTCTTGGCATTATTTTACTGTCTATATAAAATAAAGGATTTTCACCATTCATATCTCCACGGTCTATATGGAGGTATGTTGGCTACCTGGTCGGGGGTTAAGGGAACGGTTTGGTAAAGGTCTTGCCATTGTTCAGCGTTTAGAGGTCCTGCAATGGACCTGGGTCAAATTTAGTAGGACCTCCTTCAATGCTTCACGGTATTGGATGGCGGGGGTCCAAACTCTTTGATCCCCTCATAAGTTAACTACTATTAATACTATAACCCGACTACTTAGGACTGTATCCCTGCTGACTCAGACTACTTAGCCGAGGGTAACGTCACCGCCAAAAGCGGGGCCTACCACAATACTGCATTAATAACTTAATTCATTATCTTCCAATAATCCACCCTTTTAGGATTGTATCCTTGCTGACTCAAACTACTGGGGTGAGGGTAACGTCACCTTCAAAAGAGGGGCCTACTACAATAACTAAGATAATCTCTTAATTATGTGCAAAAGTGCGAAAATAATCAAAGGTTATACTAGATACGAGTCGGAACCAAGTGATTCATCTTGTCTATCTGTTTTTATTTTTATTTTATTTTTCAGCATTTTAGTTAGTTTTTATTTTTCTTAGTTTAAAACATTTTTCTAAACTTTTATTTTGGTTAGACGTTGAGGATAAACCGGTATTAAAAGCTCTTGTGTCCTTGGACGACCTCGGTATCTTACCAACGCTATACTACACTCAACGATGGGTGCACTTTCTCATATGTGTGTTTAGTGTTAGTGAAATATCGTGTTTTATAAATTTAAAACTTGGCTAAAATAAGTGTTAAAAAGGGCTTAAAATATACACCTAATATATATAACACTTCACACGCATCAGCGTAAATATAACCAGTTTAATGCAACAAACACTCCGGAACAGTGACATAGGATTAACATACCTTAAATAACCTTTACATAACTTAGAAATAAGTTTTGGAAGGTTTGATATGCCGAAATCAAGTTTATTCGCTTACAGGGACTATATTCAACAAACTGCGAAAGTATGCCAATTTGTACTGTAATGGACATTTCGGAACTTGATCATAAGTTAAACACACTCTAAATATCCTTTACATAGCTTAGAAATAGGCTTTGAGGGGTTCGGTGTGCTAAAATAAACTTTATGCTCATTCAGGGACTAAAAGCGTCAAAAAGTGCATAAGTTTGCATTTTCGCGCATAACTTACGTTCTGAATACATCCGGACATCCAAAAATTTATGTAATCATTAAAATATTATGTTTTAGTGATTGTCTTGATAAAAATCCATTCGTCCCGCAATTTGGATCGTTTTCGCGTCCGTTACGACTTCCGTCGTAATTAACCGAACAACGTAACCGTACGGCCAAACGAACCGACATCCGACATATTTTTGAGCACATTTTAAGTTCCCTATACTTTAACTTCATTTTAGAGCTTTGAAATGGGGTTAACGGGGATTAAACGTGTCAAAAATGCATCAAAAACCAAGTTTGGGGCTTCAGGGACCAAAACTGTCAACTTTGAAAGTTGCTGGTCTGCAGACCAGCTTACGGTCCGTAATGGTGGGGACCATACGGTCCGTAAGGTATCCCCAGATCAGCAGAATGTTGATTCCAGCTGCTCCACACTTGTGCACATGGTTTTGAGCATTTCTATGGGCTCCCCTGGTTTTGTAAAACAGTGGGCTCGATGTGTACGACTAGGATTGAATCACGGTTTTCAAGAAATGATCCTAATGGTTCTACGAAAACTCTAAATACCCCTCCATAGTTCACTTGCAACCCACTTGAATTCTGAAATTTTCTCTAAGTTGATGTGTGAAAACACTTCATACCTGAGAAATACTTGGAAATTCAATCTTGCGGGGACCCTTTGTAAGTGTTCCTTCGTTCTTTTCATTCGTTTTTGTGTTAAAGTCAAACTGCATTTGACTTTCTGCATTGACCAGTTTATGGTCAATGTGAAGTTTGTCTGAACTTCATAACGTGAGCGTAATCACGATGGTTATAGTCCCTAGCGACTATACCTACTGATTACTACGTTATATAGGCTCCGTGACGAGTCGTAGTTTCGGCCAAAATGCGTATTCTTGCGTATTTTGTAACCAAACTACTCTAGGGTATCAAAACCGTTTGTTTTGATACCAAACCTGTTTTCTAACTTAACTAAACATGTTCTAGCATGTTTAGCTCATCACCTTTAGATTTGTGCTTGTTTAGGGTCGTAAGGGTAAGCGATCTAATCAATCGCTTATGCTTTCGAACCCGACCTATTTGGTCGATCATTAGGATCCGACCAAACACCTTAGGTGACCATAGTTGTATAGGGAATAACCTTCCGAGGTTATACCTTATGGTCACGTCGTCTAAATAGTTGTATGATAGGTAGTATATATGCCTTAGGTAAATTACCAAAATGCCCTTTTTACGCCAAAATTCATTTTAAGTATATGTAACATAACTTTTGACATCTAAACTGATTTAGCAACAATATTAGACATGTTAAGGCATATTTTACTTGTCATAGGACTAGTTAGGCGGTCCGAACGCATTTTACGCGAACGACGCGTTAAAGTAGCATAAGCTACCTAAACGGGTCGTAACGGGTCAAAAGCACTTAGGATAAGTTTCGTTTTAGTATGTAGGCTTTGTTAAACCATATTACATGAGTTCCTACACTCATTTGGTTTACGAACCCTCATGCTACCCGATCCTCCGAATAGGTCCGTTTATTAATGTAGTTACCTATACTAGGTGCCGTTTCATTCCGTAACCTTCTAGCTTTGCTTGGTGGATATCTAAAGTCTATTGAGCAATCTCAAGTGAGTACATAGACCCCTATTTTACTGTTTTTCAAACATTTTGGGGTGAAACACATGTGCCTACTTGTTATTTTCATGCTTTCCATGCTTTCATATCATATACTTGCTATGTTCATTAGTACACTTATAGTACATAATTTCATTGTGTTTTTGCTATGTATGTCCTTTGTAGCATACTTAGTACATCGTTTTACATGACATTTTATGCTATGTATGTTCATTTAGCGCATACTTAGTACATTGTTTTCATTACATTTCACGCTATGTATGCCTATTTAGTGCATACCTAGTGCATTGTTTTACATTACCTTTTCATGCTATGTATGTTCATCATACTTAGTACATTTTCATTTCATCACATGCTTACATTTTGATATGACATTTGATTTGTTTAAATGGGACCATATACATTCATTAACATTAGCTACGCCGCTCGTTAGTAGGTAATGGTACCATAGGAATTGACAACTCCCGTTCCTGACATCCTAGGTATGTTTGGATGAAAGGAATGACCGAATCTGATAAAACATAATACAGATAGACCTTTAATTTGTTTAAGGGCTTATCACTACAGTCACAAGGCTTGGATGTATGCATTTTTACAATACCGCATAAATGTTTGTATTCAGTATAACATGCATTTCCACAAGACATAACGTTGATTTAAGCCACATTTTACTTCAATACATTGTTTTGTGCATTTTTATCTGTGGCTCAGTAGATATATATATATATATATATATATATATATATATATATATATATATATCACTTGCCATACATGACATTTTGTTTACACATTTCATATTTGACATTTGACATAGACATTTTGATATTGATATACATATTTCATGGACTACATTTTGACATAAACATTTTGACATGATTTACACAAAGACATTTGACAAATGGTTTAGACATGGGCAATTTACATTGGTGGTTTGTTTGGGTAAAATGATTTGAGTAACGAGGCGTGTGTAATATGATACAAGCATGGTGGATACACCGCTGGTACTTCCTATATATAAGTGCTTGTATGGTATTACATATCGTAGCGTTATTTGAATCATTTCAATTTAGACATATGACATTTTATACAAATAACATATTTTTCACAAGACATTGTTTTACAAACAACTTATTTTATACAAACTCGTTTTACTTGGTTATTCATTTAACCTTACATTATTCCTTTACATAAGATCTACTTTATCATCGCTTTTCAAATGATTTATAAAACAAAACATTTTACAAGGATCATGACTGGCTTTTGTTAAACAACCTTTTTCTAAACTTATAGGTCATGAATCCTATTTTCACAAAACCTATGTATCTCACATGCATTTTTTATGCTGACGTACCTATTTTCACATGTGTGTCAGGAGATGATGCATAGGATTTATCAAGATACACTTAGGCGGACTTGGGCCTTAGTGACAATAAAAGATGCAAGACTAGTTGATTTTGTTATACTTCTTTGTTTGTTAAGACATTGTAACTCTTTTAAATCAATAAAACAAAATTTAAATTGTCCATGTGTTATGAAACAATGATTCTGTTACAACACTCCCCGATGATTCCGCCACAATTTATTGTTTTACGTGGTCGGGGTGTGATAGAAAAGTTGGTATCAGAGCTCATGATTATAGGGAATTAGGTTATTAGTAATGCTTTGACCTAGTCTATAACCTTCCTAGGACCCTAACGCGAGTTTACTTGCGTTTAGTCATAAAACAATACCGTCACCAATCCTTAGGCGACAACCACAACAAGAACACAAATTTCAAAACCACTTTGAAAAGCAATCATATGTTCTAGGATGATTAATTACTAGGTTTTGAACCCTCTAAGTTTTCAAATCTCATCAAAGTTTGGGTCTTTTGATGTGAACACGTGCAAACTAGAAGGGTGAATGCCTGTACTCTGACTTTTCTGTCTAAGGCTGGAGTGTTCGTACAAATCCGCAGTATCGGACCAGTCACTCTTACCTGGGAACTCTTGGGGTGAGTGTTCACTTATAGGCGAGCATGTCTTCAGTGATACATTAATATGACCTGTTTACTTTGATTAGTCACCGTCTCATTTGTTTGCCTTAGGAAACAAACAAATGATCGCAATTTTTATGCGTTGCCATTCTGTTTTGATTATCCGATAACCTTTCACTTGTTTCTTCCTATGTCTTTCGTTTTCTTCTAGAATGTCTCTTCCTCTCAGCAACGGTCAAATGTCCGAGCAAACAGCCAAATTTGCCCAGCAAATAGGCGAAGTGATTCTGAAGACTGTGGATTTAGGCCTTGCCATGTCTCGTCTCAACAATGAAGCCACTCAAGAGTCACCGAAGAAAGCAGAAGTCAAGCCTGCACCAAAATCAAGGAAGCGTAAGGCTTCAAGGAAACCCGCAGCAGTTACACCTAATCAAGCGAGACCTAGCCAAGTGGCAAGGCTACCAGCTAGGAAGTCGTACTTTGGAACTGCCCCTTGGTGCAAACGATGCAACCGTTATCATTCAAACCTCATACCCTGCTTCAAATGTACCTACTGTGGACGGTGGGGACATTTGGTTAACATATGCCGCTTTGCTATCCAAAACAAAGCTACTATAAGCCTTGCTGCTGCTCAACCTCCTACCAGGAAACCTTATGCCGGTAATGCACTGATGTGCAACAAGTGTAATGCACCTCACCGAGCTTACCTGCAGTGTCGTCTGTGTGCATCATGTGGACGACTCGGTCACCTGGCAAATGCTTATCTTTTCAACCCAATCCAAGGTGGCCCAAACCACCCCAAGTCAATCCTGCTCAAGCTCGTTTCCCGTCTGGTACTTGGTACAACTACGGTGAGACGAGCTATTTCAGGAACAAGTAATCAGAGATTGACAATGCAAGTCTGACGCACGGATAAGCATATGGCTGAGTATAAGATATTGCTGTTTTAATCTTATGCTTTTGTTTTCTCTGTTTTTCTTGTAATGTGAAACAATCAGTTTTGTTTATAAATAAATTGTTGTTCGCAAATTCTGATATACAAGTGTAGCTACATATGTGTATGGCATTTCCCTATAATACCTACATTAAGGAACTATGTCCCTTACAAACTACTCTTGTGATTCTCCCTTTCAAGTGATCGCTCATGATTTCCTCGAAGAATTTTAAGTACTCATTTCATTCTAAGGAGACGAAGTACAAGAAATAAAGCGAAATTTTGAGAAATCGTGCTTTTAGCACATCTGTGCCTTTAAATCCTTGGTTAGAAAACTAAGGTATTTTTCAATCTCATACTCATTTACGTTTTGATTTTTCAACATGCATAGTATAAGTTTTCAAAAACAACCTTCATGATTTCAAAAACATTTTTATATATCTAGTTTGAAAACATTTTTAATATAGTGTAATTACTTAACATATCAAAAGCATTGCCTATGTTTTCAAAAACAACCTCCATGATTTCAAAAGTATTGTCTATGTTTTCAAAAACAACCTCCATGATTTCAAAAGTATTGTCTATGTTTTCAAAAACAACCTTCATGATTTCAAAATATTCCACATAGTCTGAAAACATTTTTAACATAGTATATCTACTTAATATATCAAGTGCATGGTTTCAAAAGCATTATTTATATTTCCAAAAAAAACTTATACGTAATTTCAAAAAATTTCATCTAGCATGATTTTAAAACATTTTTATCTAATACACCTACTTATGATTTCAGAAGTATTATGTAAGATTTCAAAAACATTAAACACGTTTTTAAAAGAAACCCCATGCATAGTTTTCAAAAACATTTTTCTCATACATTAACTTAACTTTCAAATTCTGCTTCATATGTCGCCTTAACATATCTAGCATCTCAACTTCATCAGCAATTTTTTTTATCTAATCTAATATAAGACTCGATACAAGACGAAGTCGACAGACGTATGCACCAACAATTACCCAAATCGTATCATGACCTCTGGGTGTCCTTGGTAACTTTGTTATAAAATCCATTGAAATCTGCTCCCATTTCCACATGGGTATTTCGGGTTGTTGCAGAAGACCTGAAGGTTTCTGATATTCGGCCTTTACTTTGGCACAAGTCAAACATTTGCCAACATACGTTGCAACATCACCCTTTAATCTTGGCCACCAATAAAAATCCTTTAAATCTTGGTACATTTTATCCGATCCTGGATGGATCGAGTACCGTGACTTGTGAGCTTCATCAAAAATAACGTCTCGTAGACCACCGAAGAGGGGAACCCAAATTCTTCCCATGAAACACAACGTTCCTTCCTCGTTTGGTATCAACTGTTTCTCCATCCCACGGAGATACTCATTCTCAAGATTCTTTTCCTTAAGGGCTTCTCTCTGCGCGACACGAATGCGCAACGAGAGGTCCGTTTGAATAATCATTTCCAAAGCCTAACCCTTATGGGCTTGATTCTTTCTTTCCGACTCAGGGCGTCTGCGACCACATTCGCCTTCCCTGGGTGATACTTAATTTCACAATCATAATCGTTTAACAACTCTACCCATCGTCTCTGTCTCATGTTAAGCTCTTTCTGATCGAATATATGTTGTAAGCCCTTGTGATCAGTAAAGATTGTGCATCGCGTACCATACAAATAATTAGGGGTGTTCATCGAATCGAATATCGAATTTTCGAATTATTCGAATCGAATTATTTGAATAGTTTTTATTTTTCCTTGAATTCGTATTCGATTCGAATTCGATTAAAACCTATCGAATTCGATTCGAATTCGTATTCGAATAAAAAACCCAATTCGTATTCGATTAAAATTACGAATTCGAATCGAATTCGAATAAATTCGATTTAATTCAGATTCTTTAAAACATTTAAAAAACTATCAAAATGAAACATAAATTTTAAAGCAGCCATAAAACACGATATCACATTAAAATGTTTCAAATAAAGTACCACAAGTCTAAAATTCAAAACTAGAAGTCGGGAATAATCACTCCACATTACAAGTTAATATTTTTATGGTTAGAAATCAATTGATAAATCTGTTACTTAGGTTTTACTTATGGGTCATGTAGTGGGTTTGGTAATGGGTAATTTTAATACTTGGAAATTTTTTTGAAAATAATTTATAGTATAGCTTAATAAAAGTTATATATGTATTATATATAAAAATAATAAATAAAAATGTATAATACTTATTCGAATTTCGAATCGAATCGAATTTGAAATTATAAATTCGTATTCGATTCGTATTCAATTTACTTGACTCGAATTGAATCGAATTCGAATTCTTATAATCGAAACGAATTATTGATAATCGAATAGAATTTAAACGAATTTCGAATTTTTCGAATTCGAAACGAATCCTGAACACCCCTACAAATAATGTCGCCAGATCTTCAAAGCGAACACCACAGTGCCTAGTTCCAAATCATGTGTGGTGTAGTTCTTCTCATGAACCTTCAACTGGCGTGAAGCATAATCTATAACCTTCTGTCGCTGCATCAACACGCAGCCTAAACCTTAACGCGAGGCGTCGCAATATACCACGAAGTCGTCAGTGCCTTCGGGTAGGGATAAGATGCGTGCATCGCAAAGCTTGTTTTTCAACAACTGAAATGCTTCTTCTTGCTTGTCTCGCAATTCATACTTCTTGTCCTTTTGAGTAAAGGAGGTAAAAGGTTGAGCGATTTTCGAAAAATCCTCAATGAATCTGCGATAATATCTTGCCAAACCTAGGAACTGTCGAATCTCGGTTGGCGTCTTCGGAGTTTCCCAATTCTTGATTGCTTCGATCTTTGTGGGATCCACATGAATTTCATTTCAGTTAACCACGTGACCAAGGAACTGAACCTCACGCAACCAGAACTCGCACTTCGAGAACTTTGCGTACAATTTCTCTTCCTTGAGCAGCTTTAAGATAGCTCTTAGATGTTGCTCATGCTCTTCCTTCGTCTTCGAGTAAATCAAAATATCGTCGATAAATACAATCACAAATTTATCGAGATATGGATTGCAGACTCTATTCATCAGATCCATAAACACTGCTGGCGCGTTTTAAACCGTATTTCTAGTCAAGTCTTTTGTCGTGTCGTATGAACATGTTTTTAATTATGTCATGATTGTAATTGGTTTCATGTGTCGACTTTTAAAACAATGTTGTTGTGGTAACTTTTAAAACTAAATGAATGGATGACTGTCATGTGTTTTAATTCATATAGCATTGTTATGATTGTGCTACGGTATTAAGAAGTCACACCAAAATAAACCCACGCTTCCGCAAAAGCCAGGGTGTGACAATACGGACTTGGGATACGGTAAATTATTACCGCTTGGTCGGGTATGGGATCATTTGGTCGGATTGTGATTAATAAATCCGCATAACCCGTTTTAATATGTATTGTTTGATAACATAAACATTGGGGGTTAATGCGACCGTGTCCTGGATATCCTCGGCTCATTTAAGACACTAATGGCCACGACCTATGCACGGGGTGTAGGCATACACCTGACAGATGCAAATGCTAAAATATAAAAATTACCCACAAGTTGGGGATAACTCCTTTGTGGGTTTTATAAGTGGTGTGTCGGTTAATCATGTCTCGGCTTCTATACCGAGCCCTAATTGTATGACAAACTTGTATACAAGATTATAAACATAATTGTCCCAAGTTATAAAAGAATCTTTCGTGCCTTGTTCACTTAAACCAATTTTCTTAAACATTTTCAAATGAGTCAGTTAATTGTATTTACCAGTGTAAACTGACGTACTTTCAAAAGACTAAGTGATAGGTACTACACGCAAATAGGCTGGGAGCTTCTTGGTGTCAATTAGAGGATCTTGCAAGTCCTTAAGATGCCTTAAAGTCTGTCAAACATTGTTTTGTATTTTATTTAGATCCGCCTGTGGATCCTTTCTACAACCGTCTGTATATTATTATTTTGAACTTGAACATTCAGTTTGTAATAGTAATTCCCTTCCAATCCTTTCGATGTGCTATAACTGTGTTTAATTGTCTATGATGATATCAACTATGTCACGATACTCCTCACTGGGCTCACCGGTTTGTGGTTAAAATATCGGGGTGTGACAGACGTGGTGTGATATATCTTCCATTACACGAGTTTAACTAACTAAGCTCCTATAGTGGATCAGACTGTCGTTCCAGAACTATTTCTCTGGTCGTATCACGTTTGAGGCTTGGTAATTTGTTAGTGGTGGTGTGGTGTTTGTGGTGGTGGTGCAGAAGGACGCAAAGTGTTGGGGGTTTTAATTAATAGGGACGCAAAGTGTTAGGGTTGTTGATTACCAAAATACCATTTCAACGAACGGTCAAAGTAACTTTGGGTTGATAGAATGATGCAAATGACAAGAATTTGCAAACCACGAGTACTCAGGTGTCCATATTTGTATTTAAGGTCGGATGTTAATTCTGACAACATACCATAGAGACACAAACTACATTTTACTCTAAATGTTATCTCGTGTTACTTAGTATATATACACACAGTACCTCTCTTGTTTTTTCATGAGCAAAAAGTGGGAGAACAACCCTCGTAATTTTTGGGGGTAGCATATCAATGGCAAGTCATATTTAGAAGTGGAATCCAATGCGGTAGACATATTCCGTAGTTGAATACTATATTAAAACTATATCAATGACTAAGCCCTCTCAATATTCACTCAAAACTCCTAGTCCTCAATAGGTAAATGCGAAAGAAAGAGAAAACAAGGAAACAAATACGCCTAAAAGCCTATAAAGAAGTGAACGAACATAGACGGGGCATGTTCATGTTTGTTCGTTTAAATTTAACTGATATAAATGAACGGTTTACGAATGTATACGGACATAAACAAACATAATTGAACATAGATCAACAAATATAAACAACGACAATCACTTAAAGCAAACATGAGCATAAATCTTTTGGACCAAAAATTCATATTAAAGGCATGCAAAATTGTAATCGCCGAGTTTAATGTCATAAAACTAGACTACATTGTATTTGGCAAAATAAAAATTAAATAAATATGTAAATGTAAAAACAAAGTCAAATGTAAATAAACGTTCATGAACATAATAAACGAACAGGACATTATTTTAACTATATGTAAAAAAATGTTCATTTTTCTAATTTTTTTAATAAACGGACAAAATATTTGATCAGTTAGGTTCTTTAGTAAAAAAAAAAAAAAAAAAAGGCAAAATGGGCTAAACATTTACTCGACTAATGCAAAACATCACTCAACTAAAACTAATCATCATTATATACTATATGAAAATAGTATGATATTGGTATGTGATGATTAGATTAAAAGTCCAAAAGAAGATTGTCATGAAGAACATGAGGATCTTTACCAAAGGGTTCACACTCATGAATCATGATGCACCCCTCTCAAACTTCGAATTTCACGTGTTTCGTCCTACTTGACCCAAACCCTTCTAAACTCATTTTCGTAAATTTTAATGAAAAAACACAACAATCCTTTGTGAACACTAGAAAACATTTTTTAACAACATTTTACCGTATAGCATTTTAACTTGACTTTATATCGGTTCACCATCATATTTTGCACTAGTTAAACCATTTTTTTTAGAACGTCGACTTTCTTGTATTATGCTATCGCATTCCCCAAATTGAAGAGCCCCATTGCCCCATTCTTGCCAGACTATATTGTCTTAACCGAGCTCACGCTGGCTTCAGATTTTGGCTTGGACGTTCCCCCAGGAAACCATACCGCCGGCTGCCACTTGACACTCGTTATGCCACCACAACAGTAGAACTCTCTGGCGTAACACACAGTGGGACAAAAATCTGGGTTGTCTCAGGATAGAACCTGACACCTCTGCAAAGAGGTTAGGCTCTATTTATCATTACCTAATCCACTAAAGTGACACCAATGACAATTGAACTTGGGTCTCCATTAGAAAACCCAAATCTCCTTACCACTAGACCACAACCAACCAGCATGTATCCAATGAATCCATAAACATAAATCACTCTATTATATTAACTACATTACTTTAGCAATATAATAATTTCATAATGCCAATTTAACAGTCAACTAATTAAAAATTAAAAATTATAGTTAAAAAATTCTAACCACCCGACCCGACCCGACCCATGATGAAAGACATTTAACGTATGAGATCCGTCCAATGATTAAACTCCCTATAAACATGGTTTATTGATGCTATTATTGGCACACCAAAATGTTCTCTGCTGCAACACCTTCTTGATCCCTATCTTTTCCGATCTCATCACCATCCACCCTCCGCCACAAACCACCGCATGCCACCACCAAACAATATCCCCATTGTCAACCAAACCACAAAATCCTCAATCTCTCCCTCCTCTAAACCTCACGTTTCTCTCCCTCTCCGGCCACCGCGGAGGGTGGTCTGCTCTTGGCAATGTCGGACATCGTAAAACAGATCATCGCCAGGCCGATACAGTTAGCAGACCAAGTTGTTAAAGCCTCAGAATATGTTTGTTCCTTTAAACAGGATTGCGCCGAGATCAAAGCCAAAACGGAGAAGCTCGCGAGCCTTCTCCGCCAGGTGGCACGCGTGAGTAACGATCTTTACGAGCGCCCTACGCGTCGGATCGTTGATGAGACCGAACAGGCGCTCGAAAAGACGTTACATCTTGTTTATAAATGTAGCCGTAACGGGCTACGTCGCGTGTTTAAGATAATCCCGAATGCGGTTATTCGTAGGACGCAACAACAGCTCGAGAATTCTATTGGAGACGTGTCGTGGCTCCTTCGGGTTTCGACCCCGTCGGATGATCAAGATGATGAGTATCTTGGATTGCCCCCAATCGCGGCGAACGAGCCTACATTGTGTCTAATTTGGGAGCAAATAGCGATTCTATGCTCGGGTACGATGGAGGAACGGGCTGAGGGCGCGGTGTCGCTTGTTTCGTTAGCGAGGGATAACGAGAGATACGGGAAGTTGATAATCGAGGAAGGTGGCGTGCCCCCGCTTTTAAGACTTGCGAAAGAAGGGAACGAAGACGGGCAAGAAAATGCCGCACGGGCCATCGGGTTACTAGGTCGGAACCCCGAGAGTGTCGAGCATATCATAAACTCGGGTGTTTGTGCCATATTCGCGAAAATTTTGAAGTATTCGCACATGAAAGTACAACTTGTCGTGGCGTGGGCCGTGTCTGAGTTAGCCGCGAACTACCCGAAATGTCAAGAACACTTTTTGCAAAACAACGTAATTCGGTTGCTTGTTGGTCATCTCGCGTTTGAAACGATTCAAGAACATAGTCGATACGCGATTGCTAGCAAGCAAAACATGTCGATTGAATCGGTTGTAATGGCCAAAGCTGACACAAACCCTAGCAAAGATGGTAAACTCAGGAACGAGGAACGCGAAAAGGGCCAAGTAGTACATCCGAGCGGCATTATGGCGAGCGATATGCACAAGGTAGTGACCAAGACAATGGGCGATAAATCGGTGAAGACAATGGGTGATAAATCGGTAAAGAGCCGCAACGATAGGCCACATTATAACAAAAGCAACCGAAAACATCTTTCGTTAATCGGGGCAAGCATTAAAGCGAGGGAGTTGGAAGATCCAACGACGAAAAATCAAATGAAAGCGATGGCAGCTCGGGCCTTGTGGTACCTTTGTGCGGGGAATGTGACGATTTGTAAAAGCATTACCGAATCACGAGCACTTCTTTGCTTCGCGGTACTTCTAGAAAAGGGTGAGTATGAGATCCAGTATAATTCGGCCATGGCGTTGTCAGAAATCACCGCCGTGGCCGAACAACACGTCGAGCTAAGACACTCGGGTTTTAAGCCAACATCTCCCGCTGCTCGAGCGGTTGTTGACCAGTTCCTCAAAATAATAAAAAATGCAAACTCAGACTTTCTTGTCCCAAGTATCCAATCCATTGGACACTTGGCGAGAACGTTTCGTGCAACTGAAACAAGAATCATCCCCCCTATAGTAAGGCTCCTCGAAAACACGGAAACCGATGTTTCAACCGAAGCAATCATAACACTCATCAAGTTCGCGTGCCCCGACAATTTTCTACACGTAAACCATTGCAAGACGATAATCGATGTTGGAGGGTCTAAACACTTGATTCAACTAACCTATTTTGGGGAAAATTCACTTCAAGCTCTGGCTCTCATTCTTCTAAGCTACCTTGCAATGCATGTGCCAGATAGCGAGACGCTAGCTCAAGACGAAGTGCTTGTCGTGCTCGAATGGGCGTTGAAACAAGGTCATTTTACGCAGGATTCGACTTTGGAAACCCTCGTCGTTGAAGCGAAACAAAGATTGGAGATCTATCAATCTAGAAATACAAGGGGGTCATTTATTCGATGACATCTATGTAATCAACAAGCTTTGATGTTTCTTGACGTTAATTCGTGTTAGTGTATACAATGTTAGAAAATAGTCATTCGTTATAAAGTGAAAAATTGTGTAGAAAGTAGGGTAGGAAGTTTGAAAACTCTTTTTAATTGTAGATGTAGCATGACAAATTTTGAGAGTTTACATTATGCTAATACCCTTGTCAAAAGAATAACTAATTTCTAACTTTTTTATATTATTTTTGTAACAAAAAATTATGCGAACAAGTTTCATGTGTGTGTTTTATATTTGATTATCAATAATAAATTCTGGAAAAATAAAAACCTAGCTTATTTTTTTTTAAATATAACAAACACGTGAAAATAAAAGTGTATACACAAAAAAAAAAAAGCTAAAGGTGATTCTAGCCGACGTCGTCCCACGCAACAACCATTCAAGTGATTCAACTACCACAATCGGAACAACCATTTCAACCACCACAAGTGTGCAACAAGCATTTCAATATCCATTTAACCCGTATCATCAAGTGCGAATCATGCCTACTCGTATTGGACTCGGTCAATACGCTTATCTCCGTCAACATAAAGAAACATTCGACCCGTTTGCATACCCCCACTTCCAAAACCGTCCATTTTGTGACCCAGCCCATAGTGAAGAGGGGGCTCCCGATATTTAATGATGAAGAACAAGAAGTTGAAGAATAACATGAAGTTGTTCAAATATAATTGGTCGTGCTATTTCTAGGTTTTATTTATTTACTTTTAGATGAGCTTTTTATTTATTTATTTTTAGTTATTATTATGTATTTTTTATGGTTTTGTTTATCTGTATTTTTTTGGTTAATGTAATTAAAACTTAGTTTTAATTGAAATAAATAAATTATTAAAAAAAATGAGGTGGATGATAGCATTCACATTAGAGTCTCCATCTCTATCTATAAAATTTAACTAAAATACATATTTTTTTTCTCTAAATTAACTATATATTAACTATATATTATTTAACAACTTTTAGTTGTGAGTTAAGATTACTACTATTCATTTTTGTTACACTTTTTACCCATACACTTTTTTTTCTTTTACAACTTTGTCAAAAAAACATTTTTCATTTTTTACCTCAACACTTTTCCACTTTCAATTTTGTTTCCTTATACTTTTCATCTTTTACACATTTGCCATTTTACTTTTCGGTTTAAAATTTACGAGTTAACACGCTGCAACGCGCGTGTGTGGTTTAACGTTTTTATGTTATTTTTTTGACGGTTTAACAACCCCGTCTCAAAATGCACGCGACTGAAGTTGACATAGTTATTCTTTTCTGTGTTTTACGTTTTAGTTTAATTTTTGCGAGTTAACATGCTGCAACACGTGTGCAAGGTCAACTTTTTACGTCTACTTTTGGTTTGATTTAACGGTCCCGCCGCAAAGCGCGGATTCTAAATACTAATTATCTATATCTATGTATATATATATATATATATATATAGGTAAAGAGTACTGTACAATATTGCTTATCGTACATTACGTACGCTACAATCTCAGCCGTCAGATCATCTTCCCGCATTTTAAAATCGCATGTTGTTTTTTTTATAACAATTTCGCATGTGATAATTTTTGATGAATTCGCATGTTGTTTTTTTTGTACCAATTTTGCATGTGATAATTTTGATGAAATAGCATGTTTTTTTTATAACAATTTCGCATGTGATAATTTTTGATGAATTCGCATGTTGTTTTTTTACCAATTTCGCATGTGATAATTTTGATGAAATAGCATGTTGTTTTTTTTGTAACAATTTCGCATGTGGTAATTTGATGAAATCGCATGTGTATAATCTGTGTGTGTTACTGTTCATCTTCTTTGATTGCTGGTCGATCATTGTCAGTCTTCTTCCGTTTAACCCTTACAACTCCCAAATTAGTAGTTCTTATTATCGATATCGCACCAAAAGGAACGAAGGGAGGTTGGGGAAGAAGAATTTCAGGTTTTTGAATTTGATTTAGGGTTTGATTTTGAACTATCATCGGTCAATTACAGAGATTTATGACCTCGCAATGACGTTTTTAACCTTCCTGGTATGATTTAGATATATTAAAATGATTAATTTAATCATTTAAATTAGTTTCGCCCGCGTTTGATCGATTGAAGATCGTACGGCTGAGGGCATCGCGTACATAATGTAGGATAAGAGGTATTGTACGTTAACCGGCCTCTATATATATAGGCTAGGAGTTGGCCAGAAAGTCCAAATTTCCGAAAAAAGTGTAAAAACTCATAAAACACCATAATGTCAACCATAAAACACACCAAAAACCCACAAATAATATGATCAAGATTACTAAAACATCATTTATGTGGGTTTTGTGTTGTGTTTTAGATGTTAAGGCTCTGATTATGGAATGACAAATATTATTGTGTTTTATGTTGTTTAGCATTTTGTGTTTTATATTCATAGTTATACGATGGTGCGTTTGAAGTTTTTATGGACTATTAGAGTTTGAATATGGTGTTTTAGTAATATTCATTCTATTATTTGTGAGTTTTAGGTGTGTTTTATGCCTGAAATTATTGTGTTTTATGACTTTTTACACTTTTTAGGAAACTTGGACTTTCTAGCCGAACCTCACCCTATATATATATATATATATATATTAATTCATAACCATAGGAGGAATAATGTCCTTTTGTCTTTTTGTGGTTTTTTTTTTTTTGTTTTTTCATAGTAAACTTTAATTTTTTTTATTTTTGTAATAAAACTTTGGCTTTTTATAAATTTACCACAAAAGTTGAATGAGTTTATTTTTTCGTTAATTTCGTTTTACGATTTTTCTGAATTTGGTTGTCATTCGGTCGTTACTTAGCAAGATGTTTGGTAGTCACATTTGGTCACTCACGTTTCGTTTACCCCCTTGACTTTCTAATACGTATTGGTATAAATGCAACTTCGTCTACGTATTACATCACGTGAGTCAGTTGGTGTTAGAAATTCGTGTTTGTATTTTAAGCTTTTTCCCAGTTTTTGTCATCGTTCGGTTTCTACTTAGCATAGTTCTACTCCCCTCTACATGTTTGCAATGTTGGTGCACTGTTTTACGCTCCCTCACCGTAAAACGGGGCCTAAGACTAGTTTAGCATGTGCATCACATGTTCATGTTCTTATCGATATCAAAAACAAGAAGTGCATTTTACGTTGTGTTACTATGTAATGTATGTATGCATTGTTGATCAGTTCTGTTTAAACATAAAGGAAAACATGAATAACATACCTGTTACAGCAGACAGGCCAGTAGAGAATCCAGTCAGAGATGCATCCATTGAGTTCGACATACTTGTCTGGATGATCTGGTTCCTCCTTAGGGTGTAAGGTTATGATGGTGATGAACCGAAACTAGGGAGGTTTCGGTTATGGGAGAGAGAGCCGATTGTGATGTTATGAGGGTTGGTTGTTTCACTAAGTGTGTAACCTTTAAACTCTCTAATAATCCCCTTATTTATACACCCAAGAGGAAACCTAATTAGTTAATAAGGGTAATATGGTCCATCAACAATTACCAACTAATTATTAATAGGTTATTAATATATTTTGATCTAATATAATATAAATGATTATAATGGCTAAAAGATTAAATATTATATTAATAATATATTTAATCTCACATTCTCCCACTTAGCCGAGTAATCATTTATCATGAGTATTAGATGAGTCTGGCCAGGAGTTAACACTCATTTTAGCTTTAAACCAAGAACTATAGCAGAGAAATACATCCGTTGAATCATCATTCGAATCAGGACCCCCATTAGTCATACTATAGCCTCAATTTAAAACCTAATAGTTACGATCAAAATATGTATAAGCCCTTTAGCGTCTGATTTGTATTTATATTTGTCTATATGTCATTACACCGGCAGAACATATGTTAGAGACATACAAAATCAAACTGAGGAAATTTTATTAATTAAAACATAAGCTAGTACAATATGCCATTAAATAAGGTCTTTAGTAAGTCCCATATTCGATACATGTTCTTCGAAAACTTTAGGTGGGAGACCTTTAGTCATCGGATCCGCAAGCATATCTTTAGTACTAATATACTCAATACAAAGATTATTTTCCTCAACTCGTTCACGTACGAACAAATATTTTGTATCGAGATATAAACCAGCTCCAGTCGAACTGTTACTGTTCGAGAAACTAACGGCAGCTGAATTATCACAGTAAAGCTTCAATGGTCTAGAAATGGAATTAACGATTTTGAGTCCAGTGATCAGATTTCTAAGCAACATTCCATGACAGGTTGCGTTGTAAACAGCAATGTATTCTGCCATCATTGTGGAAGTTGTAGTTAACTGTTGTTTATGACTCTTCCATGAGATAGGTCCGCCTACTAACATAAAGATGTAGCCCGAAGTGGATTTCTTGTCATCTTTGCATTTGACAAAGTCAGAATCAGAATAACCTACCACTTCTAAGTGATCACTTCTTCTATAAGTCAGTTTATAGTCTTTTGTCCCTTGCAGATATCTAAGGACCTTCTTTGCTGCTTTCCAGTGATCTAGACCAGGATTAGTCTGATAACGGCCTAGCATTCCAGCAATGTAAGCGATATCTGGACGAGTACAGACTTGAGCATACATCAGGCTCCCGACTACTAACGCATAAGGTATCTGGCTCATTTGCTCCTTTTCAACCTCTGTTGTCGGACACTGGAATGAACCGAAAACATCTCCCTTAACTACTGGAGCGACTGAGGGTTTGCACTGTTGCATGTTGTAACGTGTAAGGACATGATCTATGTAAGTCTTTTGAGACAATCCTAAGATCCCTTTGTGTCTATCTCGGTGAATTTCGATGCCAATGACGTAAGAAGCATCTCCGAGATCCTTCATGTCGAAGTTATGTGAGAGTAACCGCTTCGACTCATGCAACATGTCTAAACTATTACTTGCTAATAGAATATCATCTACATAAAGGACAAGTATAGTAAAGTTACTCCCACTCATCTTGAGGTAGGTGCATTGATCCACTTGATTCTTCATAAAACCTTGTCTCTTCATGACTTCATCAAACTTGAGGTACCATTGACGTGATGCTTGTTTTAACCCGTAAATGGATTTCTTCAACTTACAGACTAGATTCTCCTAACCTTCAGGTTTAAATCCTTCAGGTTGTTTCATGTAAACATCTTCGTCTAAGTCTCCGTTAAGGAAAGCCGTTTTGACGTCCATCTGATGCAGCTCTAAATCAAAATGAGCTACTAGGGCCATAACGATCCTTAATGAATCTTTACGAGAGACAGGTGAAAACGTCTCTTGATAATCGATTCCCTCTTTCTGAGTGTAGCCCTTTGCAACCAATCTTGCTTTGTAGCGTTCAACGTTCCCATTCGGATCCAGTTTTGTTTTGAACACCCATTTACAACCTACAGGTTTGGCACCATTGGGTAATTCGACTAAATCCCAAACGTCATTTTTCTTCATGGATTCAAGCTCATCAATCATTACTTTATTCCAATCAGAAGACTGATCACTGCTAATGGCTTCATTATAAGAGATAGGATCATTGAGCTTTCCAGCATCCATTTCAGTCAGGTAGGTAACATAATAATCCCAATTAGTAGGCCTTCTTTGCCTAGATGACCTCCTGAGTTGATTATCGGGTTCAGCGTTGTCTTGGTTTTGAGCGTTTGATGTGCCTTCGTTATGAGGTATAATGGGTTCTGATTTTGGAGATGGAATTTGTGCAGTGGCTTCAGGTGTAGTTGCATGGGGTACAAGAGGAGTAAACGGAGTAATGGTAAGCGACGAGTCTCCCCCCCCCCCCGCGTCTTGTACTTCTTGCAATTCTTCGTAAGGGTTGGTACTGCTCCCACTGACCTTGAAATCCTCCAGGAACGCAGCACGCTTGGTTTCAACAATACGGGTGACATGGGAAGGACAATAGAAACGATAACCCTTTGAATGATCAGGATACCCGATAAAGAAGCAGGTAACTGTTTTAGGGTCAAGTTTCCTTAGGAAAGGATTATAGAGTTTTGCTTCAGTAATGCAGCCCCATACTTTCATATATTTAAGACTCGGTTTCCTTCCTGTCCAAAGTTCATAAGGAGTTTTAGGGACAGACTTAGAAGGGACTCTATTGAGTATATGAACAGCTGCTTTTAACGCTTCAGTCCAGAGGAATAATGGTAAATTAGTGTTGGCTAACATACTGCGCACCATGTTCATAAGGGTACGATTTCTTCGTTCAGCGACACCATTCTGCTGAGGTGTACCAGGCATGGTGTATTGGTTCACAATCCCCTGGCCCTTACAAAACTCATAAAATGGACCAGGAGCTTGACCCACATCAGTATGGCTTCCATAATATTCACCGCCTCTATCTGATCTCACAACTTTAATCTGACGATCTAATTGCTTTTCAACTTCAGCTTTATAATCTTTAAAAGTTGTTAGAGATTCAGACTTTTCCTTTATAAGATACAAGTACATGTAACGAGAATAATCATCAATGAAAGTGATAAATGAAGTATGTCCTGTTATACCAGCGATTTGATAAGGACCACTAATGTCAGTGTGAATGAGTTCTAATAAATTAGAGCTCCTAGTGGCACCTTTCTTATTCGCTAATGTCATTTTGCCTTTAAGACATTTGACACATGTTCCAAAATCAGTAAAATTGAGAGGAGGTAAGACTTCATCCTTTACGAGACGATTTAATCGTTCTCTTGATATGTGGCCTAAACGTTGATGCCACAACATAGATGAAGTCTCTAAGTCTCGAACCTGTTTCATCTTTGTGAGTGATTCATTAATATTATATGACAACAAAGATTTGGAAAAATTATCATCTAGTTCTAATCTATAGAGACCACCATCCAGAATGCCAGTACCATAAACAATGGAATCATAGAGAATAGAGAGTTTGCGATGACCATGAGAAACGACAAAACCGTCCATGTCTAACTTTGGTCCTGATACAAGGTTCCGAGTTACCTCAGGAACATATAAGGTATCATAAAGTTTAATACATAAACCAGTTTTCAAAAATAATTGTAATGTTCCTATGGCCTTCACTTCTAATTCCCGATCATATCCAACTTTAAGTGTTCTTTGGTTTCTTCCCAGCTTCCGGATTGTAAGGAATCCCTGAGTTGAATTGGTAACATGAACCATAGAACCAGAATCAAACCACCAAGAATTAGCAGGAACATTTAAATTAAAGGACTCAAGTATCATGAAAAAATTGTTACCTTTCTTAGCCAGCCACTCCTTGAAGTCAGGGCATTCCTTTTGCTTATGTCCTGTTTTCTTACAGAACTTGCAGTAGGGTTTGCCTAAGGAGTTCTTAGAGCTAGAAGGTGCACTTGTATTAGGATTTGGCTTTTGGACCTTAGAAGCATCCTTTATTTGATAAGTGTTCTTCCTCTTCTTAGAGCTGGAGGTGGTGAAGTTAGCAACATCAGTAGTGCGATCCATCTTCATACGCTCTTCCTCCTGCACGCACATAGCGATCAGCTCACTCATCGTCCATTTGTCCTTCTGAGTGTTGTAATTGATCTTGAATGCTTCATAGGACGAGGGAAGCGAAGTGATGATGAAGTGAACAAGAAAACCATCACTGATTTCCATCTCTAGGCCCTTCAGCTTATTGGCCATGTCATGCATCATCATGATGTGTTCGCGAATGCCGCTCCTCCCATCATACTTAGTTGTCACCAGCTTGAGGATAAGAGTACTAGCGTGTGCTTTTGATGTTCCCTTGAATTGATCCTCCACAGAAGCCAAGTAAGTTTTAGCATCTTCAGAATCAGGAATGGCTCCTCTGATTGAGTTATGAATGGACTGCTTCATGAACATGAGAGACATGCGGTTACACCTAGTCCACTTATCATGAGTTAACTGCTGAGCAGCAGTACTTTATGGAGTAAGGTCTGCTGGCTTATCCTCTCTTAGGGCATAGTCAAAGTCCAGCAGCCCAAGCGTAAGCATGAGAGCATCCTTCCATGCAGCAAAGTTATCACCAGTCAAAGGTGGAATCCCGCAATTAGGCGCTGATAGTGGAAATAAGATGAGCAAGTTATGATACTAAGGAAGAAGTCCTAATGTGATCTAAGGGCATGTTATACTAAGGCAGGCATAAATAATGACCATTTTAATTATGAAGCTGTGATAATGTCTATTACTAACATCAAAATAATAGACTTAGTAAAATCCTACTTAAACAAAGACAAATCAGCTTTGGCCAGAAGTGTAATCATTTAAGTATGTGTGCAAAGTAATCGTGACAAATCAGCTTTGGCCAGAAATGAGACAATCACTTTAGTTATGCACTTGTCAAGCATGCTAAACATAAATGAATTAAATCAGCTTTGGCCAGAATTAAGACATTTCACGTTTGTAATGCATACTTAACATAGCTTTTATAATACTTGAACAATAAATAGATGTATTAAATCAGCTTTGGCCAGAATTAATACATCAGAAGCTTATTCAAGTTAAGCTATTTTGGTTTTGTAAAAATTATCTGATTCTGATTAATTAATTAAGTATTAACAAAACCAAGTATTTAATAGCAAACCACCTGTTAGCGCGGATCGAACTTGTGCGATCAGTAAAGCCCAAAAACTTGTGCGATCAGTAAGGCCCAAAACTTGTGCGATCAGTAAGGCCCAAAACTTGTGCGATCAGTAAGGCCCAAAACTTGTGCGATCAGTAATGCCTTGTGCGATCCACAAGTCTTGTGCGATCCACAAATCTTGTGCGATCCACAAATCTTGTGCGATTATGCAGTCTTAACTTGTACAATATGCTTAATTAGTTGTACAAATCTTGTGCGACTGTCTTGTGCGATTTCCCTTGTGCGATCAGATCATATTTTATGTGATCTGATCTTATGCGACTGTCTTGTGCGATCAGATCATATCTGATCTGATCTTGTGCGACTGAAGGGAACTTGTGCGATTAGTTACATTGATGATTTCGAAACCACTGTTAAGGCTGTTTATTGTGATAATAACTGAAACTCGAAATTTGAGGGATTGTGGGATAGTGTTTCCTATTTTATTTTTGATCTAAACTTATCAAAAGATTTCAAAAATAATAACTGAAAATCTATTAACAGTTTTCGAAATTTTAATAGATAAAATTAAGATCAAAACAATGAAAACACCCACTAATCCAAATTATATTCCAAAATTTAGGGAATTTTCGAGTTTTCTTAGAACAGTATGATGAACCCTAAAAATTAAAACATAATTCTGGAAATCCGAAACCTGAATTTTAATGGTTTTGTAATGGATTTCGTAACAACAAGTTTAACCCTTTATGATTTCGAGTCAAAAAATTTAAACTTTCTTCCGAAAACAGTGATTTCGGCACATGGTACTCGAAATTAGCCGAGATTTTTATAAACTTTCAAAAATCCTGTTTTCCAGATTTTGATCCCAGAATGATGGATACAAAACAGAACTGATTTATCAACATATGCTCTGATACCACATGTTGATCAGTTCTGTTTAAACATAAAGGAAAACATGAATAACATACCTGTTACAGCAGACAGGCCAGTAGAGAATCCAGTCAGAGATGCAGCCATTGAGTTCGACATACTTATCAGGATGATCTGGTTCCTCCTTAGGGTGTAAGGTTATGATGGTGATGAACCGAAACTAGGGAGGTTTCGGTTATGGGAGAGAGAGCCGATTGTGATGTTATGAGGGTTGGTTGTTTCACTAAGTGTGTAACCTTTAAACTCTCTAATAATCCCCTTATTTATACACCCAAGAGGAAACCTAATTAGTTAATAAGGGTAATATGGTCCATCAACAATTACCAACTAATTATTAATAGGTTATTAATATATTTTGATCTAATATAATATAAATGATTATAATGGCTAAAAGATTAAATATTATATTAATAATATATTTAATCTCACATGCATTTTACAAGAAGTGCATATTACAATAATGTCTCTATAATATGCTATAATACTACACGAGGCTTATTATCTAACACACCCCGCACAATCTAATGTGAGGGTTTCTGGATGTTTAGACTGGATCTGAAGTCAAGGAAGAGTTGTGATGGTAAATTTTCAGTGAATATATTTGCAAACTGATGTGCAAAAGGAATATATAACATACGAACCTGACCAATGCCAACGCATTCCCTCACAAAGTGTGAATTTGTTTACAGATGTTTGGATTTTTAAAACTTTATAGGGTTTGAGGCTAAATACACGATAGTGACATTGTAACTCAAGAAGAAGATTACGAAGTAGACTACTTTAGCAAAACCATTGGCAACACCGTGATATTGAGCTTCAACACTGGAAGATTGGATCAAGAGACAACATGCTAGCGTTTAAATGACCAAGATACTAGATTGTTGCCGAGAAGGAAACAAAACCTCGAAGTAGACCATCGATTGTCAGGATACCCGACCCAGTTCGCATCTGTGTAGGAGACCAGACGATCAACAAATGATCGATTTACGTCATCTACCATTTTCCCTATTTTAATATTATAATGTAATGATTCATAATATTCCACATGTACCCTTGTGACGTGCTTATATTTATCTACGTTTCTATACAATTTTTTAATCCAAATCTAATGAGTCATATATAATTGTTTTTTTTTGTTTCTCTTTACCTTGATGAACTGAACCGATACTTACCAAACAACTTCGGTAATGATAGCGGTATTCGTTTATATTAATTCCGTAGGTTGGTGTGACCAATAGAATATTTTCTTTTTTTTTTTCTTTTTTTCTTTTAATACTTCAAATATTTTATTATTATAAATAATTTTGAGTATATTTTGTTTTTTCTCTTATAATCTCTAAGATACATTGTTTTATAGTATTATGAGTATGTCGTGGTGACGTGTGTATTTTTATCTACGTCTTGATATATATTATTTTTATGAAACTGAGCTGTGAGTAGTAATGTAAAAGTAACCGATGCACAACCGTACATGTTATCAAAGCTATCTCGGCGTACTTGTTTTTATCTATGCTTCGATTCAAGTTTTGTTCAAAATCGAACCGATAAACTATAATGGATTATTTTTTATATTTTGTCGTGACAAACCATAAGAATATTGTCTGAAAACTTCATTAACATCGGTAATATTCGTTTTTTTTGTTTCCGGCATAAATTTTGTTGAATAAGGAGTTGTGTTCAAAATAGAATATATTTTTATAATGTATGTTTTGGTGAATGTCAATAGCGATGATGAATCGTATAGATACTGTCCCATCACTATTTGTACTATATCGATTTCAACCGAACAAAATCGGTATCGCTATTAGTATTACCATAATCATTATTGATATTCGTTTTTATGGTTTTATTTGATGTAAAATACGTTAATATATCTTACCGGATATATAGCGATTTCGTTTTTTTTTCTTTCGATTGTTATTGATAGTGTCGATGCCTTACCATTACCACTGTGATATTCTTAATTTCATACTTTTTTTTCTATTTTGTTTTTTAAATGTTTTAGTTTTAGATATTGTTGCGTCCACTTTCCATTAAAATTCTGTTAAAAATCGGCATGCCCCCACATATCTTTCTTTAAAATAAGAAGAGTTAAATGTCTGGTTGGTCCCTATGGTTTGCAGATATTGTACAGTTGGTCCCAAGACTTAAATAATTACAGAGTTGGTCCAAGTGGTTGTGTTTTTTGCACTCGTGTGGTCATTATCACTAACCTATGTTAAGTTTCTCAGTTAAGTGTGTGTGAAATAAATAGATTACCCCTGAACAATTAAAAAAATAAAAAGAATATAAAGATGGGCCCACCCTCATCTTCTTCATCCTTTCTCTATCTCTCTATTAAAAACCCTACCACCACCTCCACCCTCAACCCACCTCCACTGTCACCTTCAATCCACCTTCACCCCCGCCACATCCATCTCCACCTCTGCCACCATCAATCTCTACCTCTGCCACTAAAGTTACAGTGAGTTACGGTATACGGTGTTGATGGCTGGTTGATGCGGTGTAATGGTGGTTTCAGGTTGGGTAATTGGGTCAGAGTTGGGAAGATTCAGGTGTACGGTAGACAATGGTTTAAGGTCTACAGTGGTTGTGGGTGCTCGGGTTGAACATGGGTTTCGGGTAAGAGTAATGGATTTGGTGGTCGAGTTTTGAGATGATGGTAGAACGATGGTGGTTGTAGGTGACGTTTGGGTGTCGAAGGTTGAAGTGATGGTGAGTTGAACTGCTATGGTGCGGTGAATGGTGTTGATGTGTTTGTAGTAGTGTAAACAAAATGGGGAAGTGGTGTTTGGTGATGAGGGTGGTGGTTGATAGTTATTAAAGAAGAAGAAGTGGGGCCCACATAAATTTAATATATCTTTTTTTATTTAGGTTTTTTATAATCTTTAAGGGTAAGGGTAAATAAGTAATTTCACAAACATTTAACACAGCTTAGTGATAAGGATCATCAGAGTTTAAAAATTGCAACTGTGGGTACCAACTCTGTAATTGATAAAGGCTTGGACCAACTCTGCAATATCTGCAAAGCACAGGGACCAACCAGACATTTAACTCAAAGAGTAAATTGCCATGTTATTCCCTGAGGTTTGGTCCTAAATGCCACTTTAGTTCAAATAGGTTTTTTTCTCCCCTGGGTCCTTGACGTTTCCATATTATTTTTTTTGCCACTTTTGTCCAAACCCCTAACTCCGTTCAAAAAGGCCAATTAACTCAGGGGTATTTGAGGTCAATCTAAATTTTTCTTTTTGTTTTTCTTTTTTGCTATTTTCACAAACCCTTTTAAATCTTTATTTTCTTTTAATTATATATTAATATGCATATATACACACAGTTACACGTTCACTCTCTCTATATCATTCCCTCACTATAAAACCTCAACACCACCACATCACCTCCAACGCCACCATCACCACGTGTCACCACCGCAACACCCACCCCCCACCACAACCACCACTAGTTACCACCGTCACCTACCTCCCTTTCCCCACCTCAACCACCGTCACCTACACCACCGCTGCAACCATCACCACGACATTAGAAAGAACAACCACCACCTACCACCTACCACTACCACCAACCTACAACCATTACCACCACCACCCCTTGTAAGCCTCTTACCATCACACCACCACTTCTGCCTTAAAACCCCCAACACCTCCACTACCGACCTCCACCACTGTCACCCACCTGCTTAGATCAAAAAATCACCATCACCACTATCGCTCAAACCGTAAAATCACCCTCACCATAATCACCACTTGAACCACCAAATCATGTTGTGACAACTATATCCCTCAAATCTGCTCTTATAAACCTTAAAAATCAAAATTAATAGGGGACAACATAACAATTGACATCCAAGTGGTGAAGTGGAGTCGCTAATTCAATTTTGACCAGTCTTCAAACAATGGAACTTTCTTATTAGTACTTGTGAATCCGTTTAATTGTTGATGATGATACTTGGTGATGGGGGTTTAAGAGAGAGAGAGAGAGAGAGAGAGAAAGAGGTTGGTGGCAAGTGGTGTTGGATTTGGCTGGAAAAGGCAGATATGGTGTTGTGGAGCAGGTGGCGGTGGTGGAAGGTAGCGATGGTGGTGTGGTGGGTGATGGCGGTAGTGGGGTGGATGTTGATGGTGGTGGTGGGGGCGGTGGTGGAAGGTGTTGATGGTGGTGTCAGCGGTGGAAGGTGTTAATGGTGGTAGGTTGGTGGTGAGAGAGAGAGAGAGAGAGGGGGGTGGAAAGTGAGAGAGTCTCATATGCATATATAAGTTTATATATAATCTTAAATTGAAAGGTCGGTGCCCAGCACCTTTCTGAATTGACAAAAATCACTCCATCTTTTCTAAATTGATAAAATTCACCCCTCAAATTTCTAACTTGACAAAAAAAACTAACTTTCTAACTTGACAAAATGACCCTCCTACTTTCTAACTTGACAAAAGGCCCCCATACTTTCTAACTTCTCTTTGACCCTCAAAATTTTGGCATGTAACCCATTTTACCCTCAAATTTTGCTATAATATCTAAGGTAACCCTCTAACTTTGTAAATGTCACTTTTACCTCCTTAAGTTTCTAAAGTTTCAAGCTTCCCCTAAAACTAATTTCTTACGTTTTTATTTTTATGGATGTGTCGGTATAAATTCGAGTTCGTCTACGCTTTAACGTAATTATTATGTACATTTTGAGTTGGACTACGTTTTAACATAAATTTTTTCTGAAAACAAATCGGGTCAAATGTAATACGTTTTGATTCGACGGTTTAAATTTGAGTTATCATACGTTTTGACGTAAATTTTGTCACACCCCACCGATGGCGAAATCATCGGGGTGTGGCACTAAGCGAAACAGATTGTTCAAGAAAATCCACAACAACTATTAAGCGATAATATTTATAAAGTTTAACATCCCATACTATTAAACAAATAAGTCAAAACAGTCATTATAGATATTAAGTCTCAAAAACAAATTCCATTCCGACAACTCAAATTTTATTTGGTGGGTTTCTAGACTTCCTAACTTGATTGCAACATAACATCCAATAAACCTATCACAGACGTTATAAAAGTAAATACATAAAGTAAAGGTGAGTACACAAGTTTGCATAGCTAATAGTATAAAAAGCGTTTACGCATAACCAGCATGTAATTCGTAACGGGCAAAGCATGTAACTATCAACAATGATACAACCTAACCACGAGACTGCGTTGTAGAGTATGCACGACACATGTTCACCGAAGCGAACACGTGAAGTAAAGTAATGTGATCCCTAGCAACCCCTGTCACACAGGTGCCGAGTCCACACTATAGTGCTATCGTTGCTAGAGGCGGTCTAGTGTACCACTGTATAAGCATAGTAACAAGCATTCAACAAATCACGTATAGCATGCGGGGACGGTTAGCGTTTATAAAATGTTTGTGTTGTGTGTTGTGTTTTGATAGAGAACGTATGTAACACCCAAAAGTGCATTAAATGAAAATGGGTTCGAGAATGCTCACTGTGTGTGTTTAGCAAGTAAACACAATCTGGATTGGATTGAAGGGAGCGAGTCGGGTCAGCCTGTGCACGGAAACAGATGTATAAGTCTTCCTCAGGGCTGAGCGGTCGTAATCAGAGTGTCGAGTGGGGTAAAAAGTGGGTTAAGTGTTCAACAGACTATCCGAACGGATGGGTCCAGTCCATCCGGGCGGACGGACGGGTTCCATCCGGACGGATAGTCTGTGAACCGTTAGAATTTTCGAAGTCTTGATTAAAATATTTTAACAGTCGTGGCAACAAAATTAAACGACGGATATCATCAGGGTCAGGTCATCCGGACGGATGGATTCCATCCGGACGAATGGCCATCCGGGCAGATGAACTGTGGTTGAAGTTTTTTATAAATTTTCTAAGTAAAAAGTTTTAAGAACGGAGACGGCGTGATGACGTGTCAGACGACGTGTCAAACGACGGAAAATACCAATTCCAGTTCATTCGGCCGGATGGGCCCAATCCATTCGGACATACGTGCTGTTCTTGATGAAGTTTCATGTTTGACCCGTTAATCGGTCCATCTCCTTGGTGGAAATCAGTTTTCAAGCCGGCTTTCAACTAGGGAACGAGTCTGTCACACCCTGGCTTTTGCGGAAGCGTGGGTTTATTTTGGTGTGACTCCTTAATACCATAGCACAATCATAACAATGCTATATGAATTAAAACACGTGATAGTCATCCATTCATTTAGTTTTAAAAGTTACCACAACAACATTGTTTTAAAAGTCGACACATGAAACCCAATACATTCATGACATAATTAAAACATGTTCATACGACACGACAAAAGTCTTGACTAGAAATAACCCGTCCAGGTAAGGGTCACATTTCCTAGACCCGGATGACATCATTATTCCTACGCAGCTTGACGTGAATGCTACTTTGCCAGATCCACTAATTTCCTGAAATACATGTAGTTTGAAAAATCAATAAAAATTGAGCGAGTTCATGTAAAAGTGAGTATGTCGATAAATCGTTAAAGTACGTCCCAGTATAAAAATGTTCCTGGTATGTATCAATTAAGGAAAAAGATCACCACTGGGTTGCAAAGCCACTGGTATGTGTGAAGTGATGCAGGAAAACTCAAACCTAGCAAATTTGTACCGGGCCTCGGCTGGAAGACACAGTCACCTCTATGGGTCACCCTGACCTCACGGGTGTGGGCTCGCTACACCCAAATAGATCTATCACTCTTGTGTCCCTCGGTCCTACAACGAGGATTAATGGCTTTAAGCGTTGTACCCACCACTCACATGATCTGAACGTCCCAAACCCTCCTTAAGCTAACCATACCATGTATGAAAAATGTCCTTAATAATTGTAACATGTATTTCACCCACGAAGTTATAAAACTGAAAACAGTTAAGAGAAAAGGGGGACATGAACTCATTGTAGTGCGTCCTCAGAATCAGCAACTCAAGGCTCTATCTGCAGTACGACCACCTACAACGTACTAATATCTATTAGACGAACGGGCCATGCCTTAGTTTAGTATTAATGTTCTTGAGTTACGTTACTTGATATTATACGTGTCAAAATAAAAATAAAATTTATTTTAACTTCACTTATGTCTTTAGGCAAAATAGTTAGGCAACTATTCCGTATTCGTACTTCTCAAGTATTTCTATGTGCGTATTCTCTTCCCAAGGATGGGGTATTTATACATGTATTTTGGTAGTTCGGATAATATATTTTTAAGTCCCACTTATAAAATATATTTAACATCTTTGTCAAAATAACATATTTTTCCCAAAAATATAACATATTTTCTCTTCTTAGTTTCCGAGCCAAATAAATATTCACACAAGGGTTTGTATATAAAATATATATCTTAAATATATATCTATCCGTTTTTATTTCCGAAAACCCACCTCCAATACTTTGAAATTTTGTAACAATACTCATGGCGAAGTTTACTTCTGAGACATACTTAAACATACTTGTTAGAAAAATAATTTTTCTAAGTCTTGGGATTTTTAGAAAAATTCGCCAGAGTTTCCCCTAAAAACGGAGTGTCCATGCTATTAAGCATATCGTTTTCTTTAACATATATCATGTTAGATCGTTCAAATAATCAACCCGACATTCTGACATGCAAGATACTACTTTGGTCGTTTCAGTTTCAATATATGTAAAACTGGACTGTTTTCGGACAATTTAATAAAATGGTTAACTTATTCCAAAAATTCCTAAATTTTTACAGAACGTCTTACACAAACCAAATATTATTGTGTAAAAATATCGGGGTCCAGTTCATTATCAGTATTTTATAGAAAATCATTTACTGGACTGCAATCAGATTTGTTACTTTCTGATTGCAGTCAACGAAATAAATCATCTAAAATTCATCGTAAGTCCGTTTGACGAAATTCTAGTGGGAGAATTACTACGACATTAGTGGTCATTTACAATATAAATTTTATGGGCTTGTTCTACTCAGGTTTCAAGTTATGACTGAAAACGTATCGCCTATTTACTGCAGTAAAACTCAGCTTTAGCTGCTGTTACAAAACGGGTCTTTAAAAATAGTAAACGACCTCAAAAAAATATGATTCCAGTGCCATTTTCTTCGTTTTTCGAAAATACATAATTTAGGCTTCAGAAATTCTGTTTTTCGAGTTATTAGGGTCTATTTACAGCCTGATGAAGTCGGCTGAATATGTACATCAACATGTTACTTTGTGGTTTAAACATTACTAAACCGTATTAACAAGTGTCCTAACAACGGGTTTATCAAGGAATCAACGATCAATCATCATGGATGTTTTAACCAACCCTAAACCAACAAGTTTTTTATCTTCAAGTCTTATTCTTATGTAAACATTATGTAACTTTTATGTTGAGCTTTATGTAAGAGTTTCATGTTCATCTTCTTGTTCTTGTTACTTTAGTGTTTAACATAAGCATCATACTACAAATTTTAACCATAAAATGAGATGATCAAAGGTTAAACAAGAGCTCACTACTAGCTTATAGCTAGGGATGATTCTCTAGTGCAAAGATGAAGAAAAGATGATGAAGAAGGCAAGAACAAAGCTCCTTTGAATGCTCCTCAACTTGCAACCTCCATGGATCAACTTTGTAGCTTGAATGGACTTGAATCTTGGATGAAGATGGTGTGAAAATGGTGGTGATGGTGGCGGTTTGGAATGGACCGAAAGTGAGAGAGAGATGAGTGAACTGAGGGGTGTAAGAATGAGAATGATGGGTAATCTATGAGCCATGCCTTATAAGGATCACTTCATATAATATGGTTACTTACACAAGCAAGATCTTAATAAACTAATGGATTAAAATCTAGTAGAAGATAGTAAGTATGGTGAAGTTGATATGGTGGGTCCATGGGAACCGATTTAGGTTATATAGGGGGGGGGGGGTTGGGTGTAACTTTTTTGACTAATAAGTAATCATAAGTTAGGAATCAAGTAACTAGGTTACATATGTTAGTTAGTTTACTTTTTAGTGGGTGTTAGGATAAACGGGGACCAAGACTAGTCAAAAATAATAAAACTATGTACTTGGCAACAATTTAGTGTCCCAGGTAATGTCCGGTTGTCCGGTTAGACACCGTTCCGTTAAAGTGTTTAATTAGTCCGAAAAGTGTCTTTTAAATATATTTTTGTAACACAAACTATTCCCGGCACTTAGGAAAGTATACAGGGCCATTCTGCCATGTTTTTGCACTTTACTAGTAATTTAGAATGCTGAATTTTGTAAAAGAATGCAGAATTCTGCATTTAAAATGTGTTTTTGGCACTTCCCGGCACTGTAACTATCACCTAGTGACGCAGTTTTAATGTCCTCACTTCCCTACACTCCATACTAGTGTAGTGCCCTGTCCCTGGCTCACACTGGCCTCAATAACATTGTCAGTCTAAGTGCTGGCATTGTCAGCATGTTCTAAATTATCCGCTCAGTGTGCTAACTGTGCTTTGTGCATCAAGTATGTCACTAATGTTTGTATATAATAAATGGAGTGACAGTATAAAATGTGATGCATATGTATGTATGATACAAAATCATAAAGCAGTTTAAATTGTCAGTTGTAATCAAGCACAGTCATTAAGCACATAATTAAAATTAATTAATTGTACAGTACCTGTAATTGTGAGGGTTGTCACAGAGTCGAGAGTCTGACTGAGTCCAGATTCCATCAATATTGTGTAAAAAACGAGGAGAAGTGTCACACCCCAACCAATGGCGGAATCATCGGAGTTGGACTTCATAACACTATTTGCGACAATATTTAATTCAACCAATTTCATTTCATAATCAAATTTTCAAAACGATACAAGGAAACTCAAATAACAACATTGTTCAAACATAACATAACAAAATTGATACACCACTTTAAACCTAAACATCTAAGTGAGTATCTAGGCATCATTGCTAGTCCGTTTCATAGCATCATCAATCATCAACCTGTAACATGTTTAAAATACAATTCAATGCAAAAGCAAAGGCGAGTATACAAGTTTAAGAATAAGTATAAGTATAAGTATAAGTTTAAAAGTTTAAAAATGAATCCACATGTTAACTTAGTTTATACAAGATCAACATAACATGGCATGCAATATTTCTAGTCAACCCTCTGTTTACGCAAAATGATATAATTCAACATGACCACTAGTCTACGGGCGGTGCGTTACTCCTATAGTGCTATACATGTCAAATGGAGGCTCGTATAAAGCTAATGACTATAGTATATCACATAAGTATGGTCCACGTATAAGCATCAAGTATAACAACATAGTATTCATGTATAAGGATAGTTTTCGTGCATTGCATAAAGAATAAGTTAAGTGTGGTTTTAATAATTTAACATGTTACACCCCAAAAGTGGTAAACATAAAAAGGGGGTTGCGAGTATACTCACGGTTTTGCAAGTCTTTTACTTGTGAATCCGCGAGTGAGTTGTTATTGGAGGTAGGAACACCAAGTCCTTCTCACGAAGAAACAAAGTGTATGAGTTTTGGGAGTTCGAAAGATTTAAAGATTCGGAGTTTGAAGCATAAGAACATAAGTATACGAAATTAATCATCTATTAACACTAAGTACTTGTTTTGACACTATGAAACCTCAAGGGTTAATGTTTTCATGAGTAATATACTCATTAGAATCATACAAGTCTTATGTCTTAGATGATGTTATTCTAACACTTTGACGAATGAATACAAGTTCACCATCAAGGTTCGAATATTGAATATTACATACATAAAAATATTACTTAGGTTATATATTATTATGTCCAATATTTCAAGCATGAGGTAGAAGATTACATCTTCATTTAGGTACCTCTAGTATCATGGAAATCATGTAGGAGGTAGGAAGAATAGTCTTCCATTTAGGTACCTCTTATGGTTCACCACTACACTTGATGTAAAAACATACATGGAGGGTCATGAACTATGAATAATACAAGAATATAAACAACTACACTATGAGAAATCATCAAGTAATGTGGGGATTTTATGTTGGACAACCCAAGTTAGTCCATAATCACACCTTCATCAAGCTTGAAGCTTGAACATCACTTGTGGGCCAAAAACCCTAAACAAAACAGAATGTATATGAGGTTTAACCTCTGATTTTGAATGTCTCAACCTTGTTTTTAAGCCTAACTAACCATAGAAGTGGTTATAAGCATAAGGACATAGGTTTGAGATGAGAAAACTCAAGTTTGGTTAGGTTTAACAAAGTGTTTGTATAAAACAGAAAGTTTCTCGCACTTATAATCCCTTTTATGATGATGTTCCATCTTTGTTTTCCAGGGAAAACCTATGCAAACATCTCTAGGGTTGTTCCAAGTGCTAAGAAGCAAGAAAGGATGAAAAAGATGGAAGATAAGTGAGGTTAAACTCACTTTTGCAACTTGAAATGTTTCTGACTTTTGCTACTGTTTTGCACCAGATTTGGAGTGATTAGAGAGTGGATTAGTGAGTTTGTAAAGTGAATCAAGTGTGGGATTGAGTTGGGTTTTATAGGGGGTGATTAGGTGAGGTTGGTTGGCTAATTAATGGAAGAAACACAACAAGAAAACACAAAATTGGCCAATCCTTGAGCTGGAAACAACAAGCTGCCGGATTGAGGTCGTCGCCGCACGCGAACACAAAGGGGGTCTCCCCATTGCGCGACGCCACGGGTGAGATTTCCGGAATTAAGTTTAAAAATTAACATTTTAGCCCCCTGAAGTTTATATTTTAGGGTTTTAGGGTGTTTTAGGGACTATTTTCATCATATAAGCATAGTTTAAGGGCAAAATAAGTATGAGGATCATAAAACAAGTATAATTAAGCGTGTGAGTGTCGTCTCTAAGTATTGTACACGTTCAAAAGACGTTTTATGCATAAGTTTCACATATTTGCAAGTTTAGCACATAGTTTCCAAGAATTACGAATAAGCATCAATTGTTTCATGAAATTGAATGTATGAGCATGTATAAAGTATGTACAACATGAATTTAACAAAATACGAGTTTCATTTATGATCCAAGTCTCGGATTTTACAACGATTACAAAGAAAGAACGATTACAGGAATACAAGACTTCCAAAAATAGAAATACAAGTAAGACTTTCTAATTATGGAAAGTACAAAGAAGCAGGGCGTTACAGTCTCCCTTCCTTTAGGGAATTTCGTCCCGAAATTTAGGAAGATGTAGCGAAAAGATGCGGATACTTCGTCTTCATGTGACTCTTGAGTTCCCAAGTGAATTCAGCGCCACGTTTACCTTCCCATCGAACCTTGACGATAGGAATTTTACTGCGCCTCAATAACTTGACTCCTTGATCCATGATTTCGACGAGTTTTTACCACAAAATGCAAGGTCTCGTTGACTTGGAGGTCCTCGAGTGGAACTTGAAGCCCTTCGTCAGCTAGACACTTCTTTAAGTTTGACACGTGGAAGACAAGATGTACATTGTTGAGTTCTTCAGGTAGGTCCAGTCTATACGCAACCTTGCCAATCCTTTCGAGTATCTTGAAAGGACCCACGTAGCGAGGTGCGAGTTTCCCTTTCTTACCAAATCGAACCACACCCTTCCAAGGGGATACTTTGAGAAGTACCAAGTCACCTGTCTCGAATTCCAAGGGTTTGCGACGCTTGTCAGCATAACTCTTTTGTCGGCTCCTGGCTTTCAGTAAATTGTCTCGAACCTGTAAAATCTTGTCCGTTGCTTCTTGTATAAGCTCGGGACCAGTGAATTGAGATTCACCAATCTCGTGCCAACAAATAGGCGAACGGCACTTGCGACCATACAAAGCTATGAAAGGTGTCATTGAATACTCGCATGATAATTGTTGTTGTACGAGAATTCGATCAAAGGCAAGTGTGAATCTCAGTTGCCACCAAAATCTATTACGAAAGAACGAAGCATATCTTCTAAAGTTTGGATGGTACGCTCGGTTTGACCGTCCGACTGAGGATGGAAAGCGGTGCTAAGGTTAAGAACAGTACCCATAGCATATTGAAAAGTTTGCCAAAGGCGAGACGTAAAACGAGCATCACGATTGGAAATGATGTCAATGGGGATACCATGACGACAGATGATCTTATCAGTGTAGATTCTAGCCAATTTCTCGACTTTGAAATCTTCATGAATGGGAAGAAAGTAAGCTGATTTGGTCAATCGATTGATGATCACCCAAATATTGTCATGACCAGATGAAGTACGCGGAAGTTTAGTGATAAAGTCCATGGCAATGCTCTCCGATTTCCAGACAGGGATCTCTGGTTGTTCGAGTAAGCCAGAGGGACATTGATGTTCAGCTTTTACCTTCGAACAAGTAAGACATTTTGCAACTTAGGAGGCGATATCCCTCTTCATCCTAGGCCACCAATAGGACGTACGCATATCGTGGTACATCTTATCAGCACCAGGATGAACAGAGTATTTTGATTTATGTGCCTCGTTCATCAGAATGTCTCGAAGGTTTTCACTATTAGGGATCCAGATACGATTGAGATAGTATATAATACCATCAGGTTTGGACACGAGATCATGTTCCATAGCGCCTTGTATCTCAACAGAGAGACTACCTTCGTTAATAGAGGCATATTGAGCTTCATGAATGCGGTTTTGAAGATCGTTAATGGGTTGGAGACAACGGTCACTCTTCACATGAGTTTTACGACTAAGCGCGTCGGCTACTACATTCGCTTTACCTGGATGGTATTTGATTTCACAGTCGTAGTCGTTTAACAGTTCCACCCAACGACGTTGACGCATGTTCAGTTCTTTTTGGTCGAATATATGTTGAAGGCTCTTATGGTCGGTGAAGACCACACACTTAGTACCATAAAGGTAGTGTCGCCAAATCTTCAACGCAAAAACAACTGCACCAAGTTCAAGGTCGTGAGTAGTATAGTTCTTTTCATGTATTTTGAGTTGTCTTGACGCATAAGCGATGACCTTGTCTCATTGCATAAGCACACAACCAAGTCCAAGGTTTGAAGCATCGCAATATACGACGAAGTCGTCGTTACCGTCAAGAAACGCGAGGATAGGAGCATTACAAAGCATCTCCTTGAGCATTTGAAAAGATTCCTCCTGTTCGGGACCCCAAACAAAAGGTTTCTCTTTTTGAGTCAAAGAGGTCACAGGAACAGCGATCTTCGAGAAGTTAGAGATAAAACGAAGATAATAACCAGCATGAGGTAGAAGATTACATCTTCATTTAGGTACCTCTAGTATCATGGAAATCATGTAGGAGGTAAGAAGAATAGTCTTCCATTTAGTTACCTCTTATGGTTCACCACTACACTTGATGTAAAAACATACAAGGAGGGTCATGAACTATGAATAATACAAGAATATAAACAACTACACTATGAGAAATCATCAAGTAATGTGGGGATTTTATGTTGGACAACCCAAGTTAGTCCACAATCACACCTTCATCAAGCTTGAAGCTTGAACATCACTTGTGGGCCAAAAACCCTAAACAAAACAGAATGTATATGAGGTTTAACCTCTGATTTTGATTGTCTCAACCTTGTTTTTAAGCCTAACCAACCATAGAAGTGGTTATAAGCATAAGGACATAGGTTTGAGATGAGAAAACTCAAGTTTGGTTAGGTTTAACAAAGTGTTTGTATAAAACAGAAAGTTTCTCGCACTTATAATCCCTTTTATGATGATGTTCCATCTTTGGTTTTCCAGGGAAAACCTATGGAAACATCTCTAAGGTTGTTTCAAGTGCTAAGAAGCAGGAAAGGATGAAAAAGATGGAAGATAAGTGAGGTTAAACTCACTTTTGCAACTTGATATGTTTCTGACTTTTGCTACTGTTTTGCACCAGATTTGGAGTGATTAGTGAGTTTGTAAAGTGAATCAAGTGTGGGATTGAGTTGGGTTTTATAGGGGGTGATTAGGTGAGGTTGGTTGGCTAATTAATGGAAGAAACACAACAAGAAAACACAAAATTGGCCAATCCTTGAGCTGGAAACAACAATCTGCCGGATTGAGGCCGTCACCGCACACGACCACAAAGGGGGTCTCCCCGTCGCGCGACGCCACGGGTGAGATTTCCTGAATTAAGTTTAAAAATAGACATTTTAGCCCCCTGAAGATTATATTTTAGGGTTTTAGGGTGTTTTAGGGACTATTTTCATCATATAAGCATAGTTTAAGGACAAAATAAGTATGAGGATCATAAACCAAGTATAATTAAGCCCGTGAGTGTCGTCTCTAAGTATCATACACGTTCAAAAGACGTTTTATGCATAAGTTTCACATATTTGCAAGTTTAGCACATAGTTTCCAAGAATTACGAATAAGCATCAATTGTTTCATGAAATTGAATGTATGAGCATGTATAAAGTATGTACAACATGAATTTAACAAAATACGAGTTTCATTTATGATCCAAGTCTCAGATTTTACAACGATTACAAAGAAAGAACGATTACAGGAACACAAGACTTCAAAAAATAGAAATACAAGTAAGACTTTCTAATTATGGAAAGTACAAAGAAGCAGGGCGTTACAAGAAGTTCAAAACTAGTAGAAAATGTTGAAATCTTTCATAACTAAGTTGAAAAGTGTGAAAATCCTTTAGATCTTAGACCAATCTCGATTGAATGATGCTCCACAACAGTTAGCCTAAGCAAAATGAGTGAAAACCACCTTCGAGAGGTCTAAAATCAGTGTTTTCGAGAAAAAGTTAAGGTGTGTGTGTGATTTTGATGAAGAAGATGGAATAGAAGTGATTAGAGATGATGATTGATGTGTGTGAAATGCAATATATAAATTACATCAAATGAGGCATAAAACTAACCCTTTTTAGTACTAATGTTGGAAAAAGTGTGCTTTTGTCTTCCTTTTGTATTTTCAGGGTTAAATGAGCTTAAATGAACAAAAGAAGCAAAAATGCAACAAAATCTAACAATAATACAAGAAAAGGAATAAACGTGGCATGCCCGACCCCTCGACAGACAAGACATCAGAAGGCTGAACACGCCCCGTGCTCATTAAACACGGGGGCATGCCCAAGTGTCTGCAGAAAAGACAAAGTTGTAGAAGCTTCTATTTCCCAACATGGGGGTGTGCCCAGCCGACACGGGGCCGTGGTCAACGCTAAGATTCGCATAATCCAAGCAATTCTTGATAGTACAGATACGCTTCTGCACACGGGGTCGTACCCAGCGGACACGGGGGCGTGGTCAACTAATGCAGACAAACTGCAATTAATGAAGAAAGAGAAGATGGGTGGACACGGGGCCGTGTCCGGGCTTCTGTGCAGGCTATAAATAGGGGTGCTTAGTTCATTGCAAAGGCATCCCTTGACAAACCAACTCTCTCCCACTTCACCCACACTCCACCACCATCACAACACCCACATCCACCACCATCATCCATCATCCATCATAGAGTGTGTGTAGTAGTCTCGGGATCCAAGATTGATAGTAAGAGTTCTTGACAATCAAAGGCCATATCACCTGGTGAAGACAAGTATTTAGAGTTATACTTTTGTTTTTTAATCTTTTCGTACTTTTTATTTGGTTTTGTATTAATGACTTTAATAACTAGTTTCTTATGTTGAAGGTGAAACTTACTTATCATTTATCCATAGTGTCTTAGCATTATTTTACTGTCTATATAAAATAAAAGATTTACACCATTCATATCTCCACGGTCTATATGGAGATATGTTGGCTACATGGTCGGGGGTTAAGGGAATGGTTTGGTAAGGTTCTTGCCTTGTTCAGTGTATAGATCCTGCAAGGACCTGGGTCAAGCTTAGTAGGACCTCCTTCAATACCCACTGGTATTGGATGGCGGAGGTACGAATTTCTTGATCCCCTCATATGTAAACTACTATTAATACATTAACCCGGCTACTTGGGATTGTATCCCTGCTGACTCAAACCACTTAGCCGAGGGTAACGTCACCTTCAAAAGAGGGGCCTACCACATTACGTATTAATAACTTAATTAATTATCTTCCAATAATCCAACCCTTTAGGATTGTATCCTTGCTGACTCAAACTACTGGGTTGGGGTAACGTCACCTTCAAAAGAGGGGCCTACTACTATAACTAAGATAATCTCTTAAAAAGCGCAAAAGTGCGAAAAACATCAAAGGTTACACTAAAGGCGAGTCGGATCCAAGTGATTCATCTTGTCTTTCTGTTTTATTTTTATTTTCAGCATTTTTAGTTAGTTTTAATTTTCTTGTTCAAAAACATTTTTCTAAATTTTTGATTTGATTAGACGTTGAGGATAAACCGGTACTAAAAGCTCTCGTGTCCTTGGACGACCTCGGTATCTTACCTGTAGGATCGATTTGGGACCCAAATGAGTCAATCAGAAGAGTTTATCTCAGTTTCAGAGGCGGAAACTAAGAAACCGAGTTCAATTCAGCAAGCAATACACTTTAAACAATTTTTTCTATTGATTGAATGACGTTTACAAGCATGAGAAATACCGGCAGCACTTCGGTACAATATTCTGATTCCCCACCAAATGACATGATGACTCTCCTATTTATAGTGTTTCTGATTCCCCACGAAAGTGCTATTTTCTGATTCCCCACGAAATGACAATTTTCTGATTCCCCACGAAATGACAATTTTCTAATTCCCCACGAAAATGTCATGTCTATTTCGTGGGAAATCAACATTTCGTGCCCTAATCTAAACAATTCTATACAAGACTCAATACAAGACGAAGACGACAGACGGATGCACCAACAAACTCCCCCTCGGATGTTGACGGAGTCTTCAGTGTCGAGTCTTCGCACTTTCAGTCTTTATCAGCCTTTGAGCTTCTTTTCTTTGAAATGTTTGACGCTGTAAGTATCCTTCAATCTTTATCTTCTCTTTTCTCTATCATCAACAAACTCCTCACGAACAATCTCTACTCGGATGTCTTCAGACTCCCCCTTTCAATATACTGGGATCGCAGTCTGGCATGTTGAAATCACACATTCCTCAGGAATCGGAACCTGGCTCTTCCTCAAACCTATACATTCTCTACCACAAACATAAGTTTTCTAATATTAAACTTTAACATACTCAAACACCACTTGTAAATATCACAAAAATGATCTAACATTTATAGTCTCTGATGAACCACTTGAAGAAATATCAAATTCAAAACTTCTAATGACCACTTGTAACAAGACTTAAAATCTTTCACATTCAACATTCCCAAACCGGTTCGTCAAGTTTAGCACTTGGAATTTTGAAAATCAGTTTTTCAACATCAGTTGTCAAAAATCTTTTTGAATTTTTCAAAATTTACGCTAAAACACACTAAAATCTTTTTGAATTTTTTATTTAAATGAAATGCAGTAAAGAAATATATACAGACACTATTTTTGTGAGTTTGTGTAAGAGGATCATATCAGTTTTTGAGACAAATCACTAACACCGTTAAGCTTTATACATTTTAAGTTCTAAACGATTCACTTAGATTGTCAGTATACTGGTCCACTTAAATTCTCACACAAAGTTCAACTGCTTCGAGATATGATATTAATGACTTAAGCACTTAAACTTAATCGCGTGTCCCACCTCAGAATATACTCCCGTATCCAGATCCCAATATTCAGTTTTACAGGTGAGTATACCACAGATGATATCTGTAAGGGAATAAATTATAGTACGAAACCGTGAGAGCTCAGGTCAGAACTTCCGTTCAGCAGAGAGATGACGGTTCGACTTGGGTGGGTCCCCTTTAAAGGATCTTTTGTATTACAACAGCAATGACTATCAATTTCATTGTTTCATCAATTTGCTGAGGGCGGCGCTATGTTTCAAGCAAGCAGAAAGTATTCTCCGGGGACTAGGCCATTGCTTCCGCAAAATCAGAAGTCCCGGGATAATACCCCAGATATCACTGAGTATAAAGACCTAGTATATCAGAAAGAGGGACCTTTCAAACAAGATTTCGGGGGTTACCCATATATCCGAGAGATGTTTCCCCACGATATAAGCAAGTTTGAATTTTAGGTTTATATCTCGTCACAATCTACTAAATGTGCAAAAACCTACTGACACATCATCAGTGAGACCGTTTATCACATTTTTACTTTCCATTTCTTTAGCATGCTGTGATCGTCCACTGATGTACTATCATTTCCTCTTTTTTACACAAAAACTCATTTTTTTGTTTTATCATGTTTTTGTCTTTTTCAAATTTTCAAATGTTTTTGGATTTTTCTAAAAATTTCTTACTCCCCCAAAAATGCAAACACATTTTAGGAAATTTGAAAATAAACTATACAAAAAAATGACAACCGATATCGAATTGCTTCAATTCTCCATCCACTTGGCATAAACAATCAGAGCTCCCCCTCACAACAAACTATTTTCCCATTGATTTCAAAACACTTAAGTTTGTTTTAATCAAATGGTTTTTTCTGGAAAATAAGTTTGATTTTACCACTTGTAAAGTTGGGGTTTGGTTCATCACATTGTCTTTCAAATATCACATGAATGTATGGTCCAATCAAGTTCAACCTAATGACCTTGATTAACCACTTGTAGGAAAAACAAGTACAACTTAATGTCCTTGATTTTACCACTTGTAAGTGTAAATCTTCTTCAACTTCTTGTAGGTTCACTCATCAACCATATCACTTGTAGAGAACTAACAATTTAAAGTATCACATGTACTTTACCATCTTTACCACTAGTATGATTACCAACCAAGAAAGATAGATGCCGATTCCTGCTCCACTCTTACCAACCTGGGAGCTCCGGCAAGTCCAGAGACTTACTGTTCATAGTATGAGCCATCCCAGTCACAAACCAGGGATGGTTCAACTTTATCTTTCTTCGTCTTCTTCTCATAGAACTCTTTAACCCCTTTGACTTTTCGATCAATCATTTTACCAAAAATATGTTTCACAGTGGGGTTAAAGGCCTTTTCAACATCGAAAACCTTTTTGTCATCATAAAATTGGTTTGAAATCTCAACTTTACCAATTTTCTTTTTATAGTTTTCAGTCCGAAGTGATGGAAAATTTTCATCATCCACAGTCAGAACTGATTTATCTCCTTTTGAAACAACCTGTGGCTCATCTGATTTTGTGGAATCAGATTCATCGCCAGAAGATAGCTCCTCTGATTTCGACCTATCAGAATCATCGCTAGAGCAACCACCAGACCTTTTAATAACCCATTTCTGGTTGTCAGATTGAGCTCTTTTCTTGTAAAACTTGTTTGAACATTCACCAATTTCAAATTTCAAATTTTTAAACAATTTAGTTCTGTCAATTGGTGGTTCAAACTCAACCACTTTTTCTTTTAGTTTACGTGATACTCCCTGTTTTGATTGTATTGCCTTTGAACACTCTCTGGCAATATGTCCAACTTTGTTGCATTGGAAACAGGTTCTCGTATCTTTCTTCTGCTCAGCCATCTTCTTCATGTCATCTTGCTTCTTTGCAAGGAACTCACTGTTTGACTGCCTCCAGAATTCTTTCTTTTCTTCTTCTTCTGAGCTAGTTCCTGAAACAAATGTCATTTTTGCTTTAAAATCACGAACATATTTTTCATTTTTCTGTTTTTCTGTTGGAGTAAAACCAAGACCTTTCTTTTTGAAATTACGGTTAGGGTTTGGTTTCCTGTGAAAACTAGAACCAGAACTGTAACCTTTTTTCTTGTTTAATCTTTGTTGTACTCTTGAGGTGTATTTTTTAGGTTTATCAGTAAGATTTAAATCTTTTATTTCAGAAATGTTAATTTCTGTAAGTTTGAAAACCTTTTTTATCATCTCAGTTTTTACACCTCTTATTGGAAATTCCTCATCAAAATATAATTTGTCAGAATCATTCAAAGTATATGCAACTTTAAACGTTTCATCATTCAAATTAGATTTTGATAACAGGAATTCTTTACTATAAACTCTTTTGCCCTGTTTTTCTTGTTGACCCGGAGTGCTGAACTCAGACTTTGACTCTGACACGGACTCCGACTTTGACTCCTCTGTTTCATCGTTATCTAACACATTATCCACCACTATCTTCATCAGTTGAGATTGTTGATCAGTGTCAGACGATGTAAAAACGACATCAATATTTTCTGGCAGATTGACTAAGGACTCCGACTCCCACTGTAAATTTGTAGCCTTTTTGACTCTTTCATCATTTGGATTTCTGGGCAAATATCCATTTTCTAGCGGGGGTGAACACTTGTTGTAACCGACATCTTGTTTCTTACCAGAATCATTCTTGTCAATCCTTTTCTTTGTGTCACTCTTCTTCTCAGGAGTCTTTCCTTCAGCAACTTTTCCAGCATCTTTTTCTTCAGTTACTTCATCCTCTTCAAATGCCTTCATGCTTTCAACAGTCGGATATATCCTGTCAATGACATAAGAAGTACATGGGTAGCTTTTCAACAAACGATTAACCCTTTCTGTCTCAATTCTTTGCAACTCCAGCTTTTGTTCTAGCACAACACACTTCTCAATGTAGTTGTTCACTACTTTTTGCTTTATCATGAAAGCTCCTTGAAGTGTTTTCATCGCTGTTGCCTGTTCTTCACTTGTTTGATTGTATTAATTCATTGCTTTGTTCAACACATCATACGATTCCTTCAAACTGTTCAAGTTGTAAATCAGTGTACTATTCTGTTTCTTTATAGCTTCACAAGTGTCACACTTCACAGGAATCTTTTTAGCATCAACTTCTTCATCAACTTTGAACTTTGGAACGTCTTTCATTTTTTGCCTTCTAATCACTGGAACATCTTCATCATCACTACTCACTGGTGTTTTTACCTTTTTCTTAATCACGGGAACCTCCTCATCATCACTGCTAACAGGTGTTTTGATCTTTTTCTTTTTCTTTTTAACTTTATCATCATCACTATCACTTTCAGCCATCATTTTCAAATGATCTGCCATTCTTCTTGACCAATACTCACGATCATCATCACTATCCTCTTCCATGTTTCAAAGTCAAAGTTTCACACACACAAACTTTCTTGTTTCAGAAATACTAGTCTCAAACAAGCTGGATCACCTTGTAAAAATAATTTGTGTATCTGACACAAATCCAAGTCACATGAGCCGGTGAAATGGACCTGACAACTGAAACTCTCGTGAACTTTTGTATGAAATGCTTGACACCAATTAAACTTGATTGGGCCGTCAATTACTTACACTAAACAACATCTCATTGGGCCGCAACATCACACTTAATAATCACATTCAAAACAATCACACAACATCCATTAAGGAGCCGTCACCATTAAATGTTCATTTCAATTCTCATTGGACCTTCATTATGCACCGTCAATTTAGAATCACAAGAGACTTTAATTGGGCCACCCAATCCACTTAACCGACAAGTCAATTTCAATGCTCTTTGATTGATGTTCTAATAAATGAGTTAATGAATTCACATGCAAGCCTATTAACCTCTCGTGTAACCACCAGTCAAATCGACAAAAACTATTAACAATTCCATTTGATTAGACCAATTATCTGTCTTGGGTCGCAAAACGATGACAGTTCAAGCAAAAATTAGTTAATAAAGTTCGAGCGGAATAAAACAGAAACTTTGAGCTGAATCTCGACAACACTTTGGAGCGGAATCACGATAACACTTTGGAGCGGAGTCACGATATTGTAAATTGGAGCGGAATCAGCAACAATCTTTGAGCGGAATCTTTGATAATGTAAATTGGAGCGGAATCAAGATCTATTTCCGAGCGGAATCACGCTGATGTCATCATTCTCTCGAACGTTTTAGAGCGGAATCACGATTTTGACAAGATTTAGTTCGATTTTAAAGCCGAAACTTTCACGGTTTAGTTAAAACATGTTTACGCACATACTGTGAAAATTTGAACCAATTCTGACTGTGAAAAGTTTTGATTTTCAAAAAAGAATGGTGTAGAAACAGAAAACGCATCTGAATTGTATAGAACTCTTCTTCCTGGGCTCTGATACCACTTGTAGGATCGATTTGGGACCCAAATGAGTTAATCAGAAGAGTTTATCTCAGTTTCAGAGGCGGAAACTAAGAAACCGAGTTCAATTCAGCAAGCAATACACTTTAAACAATTTTTTCTATTGATTGAATGACATTTACAAGCATGAGAAATACCGGCAGCACTTCGGTACGATATTCTGATTCCCCACCAAATGACATGATGACTCTCCTATTTATAGTGTTTTTGATTCCCCACGAAAGTGCTATTTTCTGATTCCCCATGAAATGACAATTTTCTGATTCCCCACGAAATGACAATTTTCTAATTCCCCACGAAAATGTCATGTCTATTTCGTGCCCTAATCTAATAAATTCTATACAAGAATCGATACAAGACGAAGACGAAGACGACAGACGGATGCACCAACATTACTAACGCTATACTACGCTCACGATGGGTGCACTTGCCCATATGTGTGTTTAGTGTTAGTAGAATATCGTGTTTTATAAATTTAAAACTTGACTAAAGTGTTATAAAGAAAAGGGCTAAAAATATACTTAAATATATATACACGATCGCACACATCAATGATTGACGAAGATTTGGGAGAAAAAGCTTACAAAATGGCGTTGAATCGCGTCTGAGACCTGGGGAGATGATGGGAGTGTCAAAGTGTTGAAATGAGGGTGTACGGCTGGTATTTATAGGGGGAGGGCGAGGTTTAAGTCGGTGTGCGAACGACAGTGTCCGGATGGCTCTATCCGGACGGATGGTCATCCAGGCGGATGGCCATTCGGACGGCCGAGTTTGCGTTGTTAGTTTTCCAACTTTGGTTTTTTTGTTAAGCGTTGCGTTGCGTTTTATCGAGTTGCGAGTGAGCGTTTGAGTGTATAAGCGTTGCGTTGATAATCACATAACATTCTAAATAAGTAACCACACAAGCTAACACATATAAATTAAATGCATAAATAAATCTGTGTTTCGAGTTTGCGTTGCGATAGCGTTTAAGTAGCAAGCGTTATAAACAACGTTTAAATGCGATAATCATGATTAAATAAGCGTTGTAATATGCGTTTAAAATTTGTTGAAAAGATAGTTTAACCCGTAGTGTTAATCGAATCCCCAGAGTGCAAGCGTTTACGAAAGAAATGACAGCGATAGGTAACGATCCAAAAAGTTGGGTTGTTACAAATTTAGTTCGGAAACGAGCTGGACGATTGTAGTCTATACATTATCATTTCGCGTACGCCGCCGCCACAACACACGACGGGTAAAAAACTAGTTTTGTTTATGTTTTTAATAGGAAAAGGGTTTTCTAGTTTAAAAAAATGATAAATTAAAGAATAATACAAAGTGACAAAAATGCCCATGAGTTAACGTTAGTTTTTTAATGGAGTTAGTACATTGGATGAAAAATGACTAAAAAATGGAAACCTTAGAAACACAGAGGAGAAAAAAAGCTATTTGAACTAAAGTGACATTTTAATTTAAGTCAGACAAGACTAAAACAATTTACTTAGGTGCTGTTTGTTTACCTCTTAATGAGGTTCTTAATGGTTCAGATCTCTTACTGGTTCAGCACTTAATGGTTTAGACTGTTTGTTTCACGAGCAAATGTCTGAATGGTTCAGACATTTGCCTCTGAAGGGTTAAGCATTATACAAAGTATGAATGATTAAGACCTCTAATCTGAATTGGTCAGACATTTGCCTCTGAACGGTTAATCATTATACATGCTCTTAATGGTTCAGACCTTTTATTGGTTTAGCACTTAATAGTTTAGACCTCTTACTGGTTCAGCACTTAATCATTCAGATGTTGCCAAACAGCCCCTTAGATTAGGGTTGGCATAACGGGTCAACCCAATCTGTTAAGACACAAACACGAAACACGAAACACGTAAACACGAACATGACACTAAATCTTATCGTGTTAGATTTTTGAAACACGGACATGAACCTGTTAATAAACAGGTTACACGCAATGACCTGCTAAGGCACGAAAAAATTACCAATGAATCATACGACCTGTTTAAGACACGAACACGACCTGTTAAGACACAGACATGATCTGTTAAGACACGAACATGGCCTGTTTAAGACACGAACATGACCAATTGGGGAAGCTGTGAACCGATTGATCAAATGGAGGGTATGTATAGATTATCGTCGATTCAATGAGGCAAGAAGGAAAGATCACTTTCCTTTACCTTTTACTGATCAAATGCTAGAATGATTATCCGGTCATAAATTTTATTGTTTCTTGGATGGTTTTTCAGGATACTTTCAAATTCTAATAGCACCCGAAGACCAAGAAAAGACAACATTCACATGCCCCTATGGAACTTTTGCTTATCGACGCATGCCTTTTGGTCTATGTAATGCCCCCGCAACCTTTCAACGTTGCATGGTGGCCATCTTCCATGATATGATAGAAAAGACAATGGAAGTCTTCATGGACGACTTTTCTATCTTTGGAGATTCATACGACCAATGCCTCGATAACCTTGAACGAATGTTATCCCGATGTGAGGAAACTAACCTCGCCCTTAACTGGGAAAAATGCCATTTCATGGTAACGGAGGGGATAGTACTCGGTCACAAAATCTCAAGCGAAGGAATGGAGGTAGATCGAGCAAAGATAGACACTATTTCTCAATTACCACCCCCATCCTCCGTTAGAGCTATCAGAAGTTTCCTAGGGCATGCCAAATTTTATAGACGATTTATCAAGGAATTTTCCAAAATCTCAAGGCCTCTAACAAAATTACTTGAAAAAGATGCCCCTTTCATCTTTGACAAGGATTGCAGTCAAGCATTTCTAACCCTAAAAGAAATGCTAGTCAATGTACTTATCATGATAGCGCCTGATTGGAAATTACCTTTCGAAATCATATGTGATGCAAGTGACTTTGCAGTTGGAGCTGTATTGGGAGAAAGAAAAGAAAAGCATTTTCACCCAATTTATTATGCTAGTAAAACACTTAACGATGCACAAGAAAATTATACAACAACAGAATAGGAATTACTAGCCGTGGTATTTGCTTTTGATAAATTTGGTTCTTATCTTGTTCTTTCTAAAACAATAATCTATACAGATCATGCAGCCATTCGATATCTCTTCAAGAAACATGATGCTAAACCACGTTTGATTCGGTGGATTCTACTCCTCCAAGAATTTGACATTGAAATAAAAGACAAAAAAGGAGCAGAAAATACTGCAGCAGATCATCTTTTGCGCTTGGAAGATCCAGCTTTGGAGGCAACCAGGGACGAGCAAATCAACGAAAAATTCCCAACGGAGTCCCTGGAAATGGTGGAATACCGAGAAGAGCCATGGTACGCCGACTATGCTAACTACCTAGCTAGCGGTATAGTCGCAAGAGGATGGCCACATCATCAAAGAAAGAAATTCTTTGCCGATGTAAAGCATTACTTTTGGGAAGATCCTTATCTTTTCAAAATGTGTGCCGACCAACTCATCTGACGATGCGTACATGGTAGTGAAGCAAGGAGAATTCTCCGCCATTGTCATGAAGGTCCATACGGGGGACATCATGGTGCCGCTAGTACCGTATGAAAGGTATTTGATTCAGGATTCTATTGGCAAACCATTTACAAAGACGCCCAAAGTCATGTCAAGACATGTGACGCTTGCCAAAGAACAGGTAATATTTCTTCCAAAAACAAAATGCCACAAAATGGCATTCTTGTTTGTGAAATTTTTGATGTGTGGGGACTCGACTTTATGGGACATTTCCCACCGTCAAAAGGAAACAAATATATACTTGTGGTGGTAGATTACTTGTCTAAATGGGCCGAGGCCGAGGCACTTCCGACCAATGATGGAAGAGTCGTGGTAAGATTCCTGAAAAGATTATTCTCTCGTTTTGGAACACCAAAAGCTTTAATAAGTGATAGAGGTACCCGTTTTTGTAACCATCAACTTAAAAAAATCTTAACAAGGTATGGGGTCTACCACCGGGTCTCAACAGCATATCACCCTCAAACAAACGGACAAGCTGAAGTGACTAATAGAGGTTTAAAAAGAATACTTGAAAAAACGGTAGGGTTAAATAAAAAAGAATGGGCCGATAAATTAGACGATGCTTTATGGGCTTTTCGAACAGCGTACAAAACAACAATAGGTACAACCCCATATAAGCTCGTTTATGGAAAAAGTTGTAATTTGCCAGTAGAAATAGCACACAAGGCCTACTGGGCAATTAAAAATGTAAACTTGGATTTAGAAATTGCCAGTAAAAAACGATTTTGCCAATTGAATGAATTAGACGAACTAAGGAATTATGCATTCTCTAACTCCGAAATTTATAAGGAAAGAATGAAAAATTTGCATGATAAACACATTAAACCTGATGAATTTCGAGTTGGAGATCAAGTTCTATTGTTTAATTCACGACTTCGATTATTTCCTGGTAAATTAAAGTCTAGGTGGTCAGGACCTTTTTCCGTCACCCATATTTTCCCTCATGGTGTAGTCGAAATTAAATCTCGGAATGGAATTCCATTCAAAGTCAATGGCCAACGGCTAAAGCTTTATCAAGGATTCATTGAGGATGGAGAGGAAGAAATCTCACTTCAAACGATCGAAGAATGAAAGCATCAACATCATACCTGGTAAGTTACAAACAATCGGGAAAACATCTGAATCGGTAAGATCTCTAAAACCAAGTTTTGGGAAACAGGGCATTCACACGAGCACAAAAATAATAATAATAATAATAATTTTTCAAAATTGCCCGCCCACGGGGCCGTGTTCAGCGAACACGGGGCCGTGTCCGCGCAACTGCTGGGATAAAACCCCCATTTTCATTCAGTTTCTTCATTCCACACGCCCCGTTTCCCTGAAAACTCTCTGGTTTCCGGCGATTTTTCTACAGATTTCGATGTTTCCCCTTCTTCTAACAACGTCAAGGTATGATTCTATCCTTATAATTGGTTAGATTAAGTTCATGCATGTAGTTTAACATCAAGATTTGGGGAAAAATATAGGGTTCTTCAACTTGAACCGGATCGAACCTCAAATTTTTGCATAAATCTGTTAGCATTAGTATAGATACATATTATAGGAAGTAAATCAACTTGTATTGTTTGTAGATTAGCCCGATTTCTCACAAAAACACCAAACCCTTGTTTTTTAACCGAAAAAGATAAAATTGAAGGGGTAAACGGTTTGTTTTGGGAAAAACGGCACCTGGGGTTTCATTTTAGGGGAAAACCGCCCCTACTGGACCAAAAATTTTCAAGTTTTCAGGACCGGGTCGAAAAATGAGATTTTTGGGAAACAGACGCCTGGACACGGGGCCGTGCTCAGCAAGCACGGGGTCATGTCCAACCAAATTCAGTCCAACATGGGGCGTGTCCGCTGAACACGGGGGCGTGTTCAGCCGACCGTTTTCAGTTTTCTTTGAAAATTTCACTGTTTCGTACTAATTGTTTGGTGTGTTTTCTTTCAGATGGCCAAGAAATTCACCATGTTCAAAGCAAGAGAGTTAGCGGCTCAAGCACGTTATGATGTGTTAAGGACTAGTCCCGAAGAGAATCCCAGACAAGTGTGCATGGACACTCTTGAAATAGTGAACCAACTAGACCGCTTCAACACCATTGTCACCGGCCCACTACGAGCTGCCCTTTGCACTCGGCTTCACTCCGTGTATGAATACAGTATGGAATTTTACAGCACATTCATCTTCAAGAAAAGAGCCGATCCGTTTGACAATGAAGGGGTAGAGTTCCGTTGTGAAGGGACCACGTACAGGATCTCAATCGCTCAATTTGGGGCTCTGGTGGGGTTGTACTCGGAAGAGGATGCTGGGGATGAAGTTCCGGTGGTCTCCGCGAGCTTCAAGAAAATCAACGCCAAGCTGATTGGGCTCAAATCGGGGAGGGCAACTACAACCCGAGCCGAACTAAGAGCACCCAGTTGAGAGACCCTCTTTACCGCTACATCCACAGGGTCCTCACCTACTCTCTTAGCCAGAGGCACGACAACAGTGGTGTTGTAGGGTTACGGGATTTGCTAGTCCTCCATTGTATCCACAACCGTATCAACCTTGATATTACACACATGCTACTCCAAAACATGCACTTGAACCAGCTTGCTACTCCCCCGACTCCTATCTTCTTTGGAGGGTGGATATACCGCCTCTTCAAACACTTTGTGTAGATGCCGAGGTCCTTTCGCAAAAGACCGTGGTCGGGGAGAGTAGACATGGTCATATACCGCTCCATGAACTTGATTTATGAAGCAGATGACGGGACGGTCAGTTTTCAAAGGGTTCAAGGGCATGCATGGAACCCGTAAGAAGCATTCGTCTTACACGCTCCACACATCCGTCCTCCTCCTCCTCCTCCTCCTCAATACCACTACCAGCACCAGGGTGATCCGGGTCAATCCTCCTCGTAAGGAGGCGGTTTTCCTAACTTTCAAAGCTTACATGATTTATTGCAGGAAAACCTCATGTGCACCAGGAACACCTACAACATGGCCAACAACACATACGCCCGGGTCGGAGCAATAGAAAGAAATATCTCCGACATGCAGGATGACATTGGAAACATCCGGGAGTATATGGCGGGTCACGGAGGAGGTGATGATGATGAAGACGAGGACATGGATTGAGCGGGAGGAGTTGGAGGTAGCATCACACGGTTGGAGGTCTCACAGGTTAACCCCCCTTATCTCAAAAACAATTTCATGGCCTGCGTGCCATTTGTTGAACAATTTGCTTCCTTTAACACTTTTTATTTTCTGCATTTCTTTTCTTTTTAACTTGTGACGTGGATGATGAAACTTTGGTAATTTAGGATGTTGGTTATTGTTTGGTGTGGTATTTATTAGTAAAACAGGTACATACGAGGCTTAAGGCACCCCTATTAGTGCTACTAAAGCTGGGACAGCAAAACCAAAGGCAGAAACCTGTTTTATATTTTTACAGTTTGTCCACATGGGGCCATGTCCAGCCGACACGCCCCCGTGCCCATTGCCCAGACCTGCTGTTTGTCCAAATTTTGCAGACTCTTGCCAAACACGGGGTCGTGTTCACCAGACACGCCCCCGTGCCCACTTTCTGTAAGTCATCGTTACTGGCAATCTGACCATGAGGTCGTGTTCATCCAACACGGGCCCGTGTCTAGGTGCCCAGTAACAGAAAAAATTTGTTTAACACACCTTTTTACACATTCAATCAACCTAAAAACTCATTTTTGGGACACATTGAGGACAATGTGTAATTTAAGTGTGGGGGGATGCTAAAACCTTGAATTTTGCAAGTCCTAATTACAAGCCTTACAGAAAACTCTATTGGATCCGCTAAACACCCCAAATTTTTTTAAAAAACTTTTCATTTTTTTACTTGTCTTGGTTTAAATTGGGAATAGCAAGTTCTAAAAAGGTTATATTTTTACAAATTTACAACCGATAGCGTCGTGATAAAAAGAACCAACATAAGAAAATTATGAAACGGCATGACAAATCTAGTTAAAATTTGATTATATATACTTGATCACATTAAAAACCCATTCCCACAAAAAGTGAGTATTGAGCCTTTATTGAGCATACAAATACACATCTTTAAACTAAATGCTCATTTTTTGTTTCTTGTGTGAATAGCCGCTTGGTTTCTTACGACTCTAGAACTTGCCATGACGATACATTCCCGGTCCTTACCAACTTAAACCCGAGTAAGTAAATGATGGAGGCATTAGGACTAACCTTTTTTTTTATTTCAACACCATTATTTTTCTTTTTTTTTACCACCTACCCAAAATCCCCCTAGTTAACCCCTTTGAGCCTAAACCTTTTCATTTCTAAACCCAAAACAAACACCCTTTACCCACCAAAACCCTTTTTCATTTTAAACCCTTTATTTTAGTACAAAGCTCGGTTTTCTTGTGACATCCTTATAAAAAAATGATGGTGAAGTATAAGCAATAAACAAACAAGTTCATCAAAAGAAACTTTGTTTGAAAAATGCTTCATTAAAATAAAAAGTCACAAAAACAAAATGTTTTACGAAATCCGATGCTTTTTACGCCTTTCGCCCTTTTCTACTAACCACTAACCCAAAACCACCTACCTTTAACCCAAGCCTAACCCTTCCCTAAAGTCCTCTTGATATTTACAAAGGTTTATAGTTAAAAAGGAGGATGATTGATTGCTTGGCAAGCATATGGTAGAAGTAAGTTCCATGCCGCTCTCGAGTGTTTAACAAAAATACATCTTCGGCCGAGTGTTGAGTGATCCCCCGTGAGGTATGTGAATTTGTATATAAATGTAATTTTAAAGAGGCATGTTATGCCCAAATAAATAATTTCTCTTATGAAATGTTCTAAATAAATCTTAACGAATAGGATTGTAAATAGCATAAAAATAAAACCTAATAAAGATCTTGGAATCCCGACACTCTAGACAAGCCCAAAACCTTCTCTTCCACCCATTCTATTTGGGTGTGTAAGCCATAAAATAAAGAGTTTTGCTTGAGGAAAAGCAAAGATTCAAGTGTGGGGGTATTTGATGTGTGTAAAATGCAACATATAAATTACATCAAATGAGGCATAAAACTAACCCTTTTTAGTACTAATGTTGGAAAAAGTGTGCTTTTGTCTTCCTTTTGTATTTTCAGGGTTAAATGAGCTCAAATGAACAAAATAAGCAAAAATGCAACCAAATCTAACAATAATACAAGAAAAGGAATAAACGTGGCATGCCCGACCCCTCGATAGCATCTTCCCAAGCAAAAACAAGACATCAGAAGGCTAAACACGCCCCGTGCTCATTGAACATGGGGGCATGCCCAAGTGTCTGTAGAAAAGACAAAGTTGTAGAAGCTTCTATTTCCTAACACGGGGGCGTGCCCAGCGGACACGGGGTCGTGGTCAACGCTAAGATTCGCAGAATCCAAGCAAATCTTGATAGTACAGATACGCTTCTGCACACGGGGTCGTGCCCAGCGGACACGGGGGCGTGGTCAACTAATGCAGACAAACTGCAATTAATGAAGACAGAGAAGATGGGTGGACACGGGGCCGTGCCCAGCGGGCACGGGGCCGTGTCCGGGCTTCTGTGCAGGCTATAAATAGGGGTGCTTAGTTCATTGCAAAGGCATCCCTTAACAAACCAACTCTCTCCCACTTCACCCACACTCCACCACCATCATCCACATCCATCATAGAGTGTGTGTAGTAGTCTCGGGATCCAATATTGATAGTAAGAGTTCTTGACAATCAAAGGCCATGTTTGCCTAAGTCTCTTACATCACTTGGTGAAGACAAGCATTTAGTGTAATACTTTTGTTTTTTAATCTTTTCGCACTTTTTATTTGGTTTTGTATTAATGACTTTAATAACTAGTTTCTTATGTTGAAGGTGAAACTTCCTTATCATTTGTCCGTGGTGTCTTAGCATTATTTTACTGTCTATATAAAATAAAAGATTTACACCATTCATATCTCCACGGTCTATATAGAGATATGTTGGCTACCTGGTCGGGGGTTAAGGGAATGGTTTGGTAAGGTTCTTACCTTGTTTAGTGTATAGATCCTGCAAGGACCTGGGTCAAGCTTAGTAGGACCTCCTTCAATACCCACTGGTATTGGATGGCGGGGGTACGAATTTCTTGATCCCCTCATATGTAAACTACTATTAATACATTAACCCGACTACTTGGGATTGTATCCTTGCTGACTCAAACCACTTAGCCGAGGGTAACGTCACCTTCAAAAGAGGGGCCTACCACATTACGCATTAATAACTTAATTAATTATCTTCCAATAATCCAACCCTTTAGGATTGTATCCTTGCTGACTCAAACTACTGGGTTGGGGTAACGTCACCTTCAAAAGAGGGGCCTACTACTATAACTAAGATAATCTCTTAAAAAGTGCAAAAGTGCGAAAAACATCAAAGGTTACACTAAAGGCGAGTCGGATCCAAGTGATTCATCTTGTCTATCTGTTTTATTTTTATTTTTATTTTCAGCATTTTTAGTTAGTTTTCATTTTCTTGTTCTAAATTTTTGATTTGATTAGACGTTGAGGATAAACCGGTACTAAAAGCTCTTGTGTCCTTGGACGACCTCGGTATCTTACCAACGCTATACTACGCTCACGATGGGTGCACTTGCCCATATGTGTGTTTAGTGTTAGTAGAATATCGTGTTTTATAAATTTAAAACTTGACTAAAATGTTAAACAGAAAACGGCTAAAAATATACTTAAATATATATATACGACCGCACACATCAATGATTGACGAAGATTTGGGAGAAAAAGCTTACAAAATGGCCTTGAATCGCGTCTGAGACCTGGGGAGCGGATGGGAGTGTCAAAGTGTTGAAATGAGGGTGTACGGCTGGTATTTATAGGGGGCGAGGTTTAAGTCGGTGTGCGAACAGCAGTGTCCGGATGGCTCTATCCGGACGGATGGTCATCCAGGCGGATGGCCATTCGGACGGCCGAGTTTGCGTTGTTAGTTTTCCAACTTTGGTTTTTTTTTTGTTAAGCGTTGCGTTTTATCGAGTTGCAAGTGAGCGTTTGAGTGTATAAGTGTTGCGTTGATAATCACATAACATTCTAAACAAGTAACCACACAAGCTAACACATATAAATTAAATGCATAAATAAATCTGCGTTTTGAGTTTGCGTTGCGATAGCGTTTAAGTAGCAAGCGTTATAAACAACGTTTAAATGCGATAATCGTGATTAAATAAGCGTTGTAATATGCGTTTAAAATTTGTTGAAAAGATAGTTTAACCCGTAGTGTTAATCGAATCCCCAGAGTGCAAGCGTTTACGAAAGAAATGACAGCGATATGTAACGATCCGAAAAGTTGGGTTGTTACAGATTTAGTTCGGAAACGAGCTGGACGATTGTAGTCTATACGTTATCATTTCACGTACGCCGCCGCCGCAACACACGACGGGTTAAAAAACTAGTTTTGTTTATGTTTTTAATAGGAAAACTAGTTTAAAAAATTGATAAATTAAAGAATAATACAAAGTGACAAAAATGCCCATGAGTTAACGTTAGTTTTTGAATGGAGTTAGTACATTGGATGAAAAATGACTAAAAAATGGAAACCTTAGAAACACAGAGGAGAAAAAAAAGCTATTTGAACTAACGTGACATTTTAATTTAAGTCAGACAAGACTAAAACAATTTACTTAGGTGCTGTTTGTTTACCTCTTAATGAGGTTTTTAATGGTTCAGATTTCTTACTGGTTCAGCACTTAATGGTTTAGACTGTTTGTTTCACGAGCGAGCAAATGTCTGAATGGTTCAGACATTTTCCTCTGAAGGGTTAAGCATTATACAAAGTATGAATGATTAAGACCTCTAATCTGAATTGGTCAGACATTTGCCTCTGAACAATTAAGCATTATACATGCTCTTAATGGTTCAGACCTCTTATTGGTTTAGCACTTAATAGTTTAGACCTCTTACTGGTTCAGCACTTAATCATTCAGATGTTACCAAACAGCCCCTTAGATTAGGGTTGGCATAACGGGTCAACCCAATCTGTTAAGACACAAACACAAAACACGAAACACGTAAACACGAACATGACATGAAATCTTATCGTGTTAGATTTTCGAAACACGGACACGAACCTGTTAATAAACAGGTTACACGAAATGACCTGCTAAGGCACGAAAAAATTACCAATGTATCATACGACCTGTTTAAGACACGAACACGACCTGTTAAGACACAGACATGATCTGTTAAGACACGAACATGGCCTGTTTAAGACACGAACACGACCAATTGGGGAAGCTGTGAACCGAATTGGGAATGGTGGTGTTTGTGAGAGAGATTTAAAAATTAGGGTTTGGATTATGGAAAAAGAAACGCGCATGTTTGTGAATAATTCATCACAGGTCCCACGACTGATGACCCCATGTCCATACCCACATATAATATTTTTTTAATTATTAACATGTACTTAACGGGTCTTAACAGGTTAACGGGTTTTAACCTGTTTAGACACGAAACCTGTTAAGGTCTTATCCTGTCGACCTGTTTAGACACGAAACCTGTTAAGGTCAAACACGAAACATGATAAATTTGTGTAGGTTCATGTCGTGTTTTCATGTTCGTATCAGAATTGCAAGCTAGATAAGAATCCACAATATCTTTACACTAAACAACAATGGGCCGATGTGAGTTATGAGTGGGCCTAAATAAATGCCAATTGAAAAAAACCAGACCAAAAAAATGGGGAAGAAGAGGAAGAGAGCGCCGGAGAAACGGAGCATACACCCCCGGAACAAATACTCCGATAACCCACCGGACTTCACTCTCTTAGCATCTCTATATCCTTCATTTCAACCCTACGTTTTCTACTCCCGTGAAGGGAAGCCCAAGATCGACTGGAAAGACTTCAATGCCACTCGTGAGCTCACTAGGGTTTTGCTTCTGCATGATCACTCCATCACTTGGTATGTTGTTACCCCCAATTGGGTTTATATATGTTTGTGTTAGTGGGTATGTTGTGAATTTCGATCTTGGATTCAAATTAGTGGGGATTTTATGAATTAGAATTTGGGAAATTTAAGGTTCTGAATTACAATATGAAATTTTTGGTTGATGGTTATAAAATTAGGCCTCAAATTGATGTAAATCAGTTAATTAGGTGTGGTTTTAAAACGGGCAGGTGAAATTGAATTTGGGAATTTAAGGTTCTGAATTATCTATGCCTAGCAAAACGGGCGGGTCAGGTTGGGTACCGGGTCAGAATGGGTACGGTTCAAAACGGGTTCATTTTGGTCGGGTCACAACGGGTTTGGGTCAAAATGGGTTTGGGTATGGGGCGAACCGGGTCATTTAAAAAAATGGTCAATTTGGTCGGGTTAAAAGGTCGCTTGAAATTTGCTCGGTTTGTAAGAGAGTCGAATCGGGCCGGCTTAGTCTACAAATGAGCCAAGGTTCGCTTGCTCGCTAGATCTCCCAAATCTTGAAACATAAATAAGCCATCATTTTTCACAAATTTTAAAGATTGTTTCACATGCCCATTATGGTGTGGGTGCGTACATGCTTATCCTTTAATCAGCTTTAGTTGTGACATTCATATGGGCCTGTATTCTTTTCTGTGTTAGGCTGTTAGTCAAATTAAGGTTTTGAACAAACTATGATTTTTATCATTAGGTGGATCCCCGATGGACAGTTGTGCCCCACGGTACCCAATAGATCTAACTATATCCACTGGATCGAGGACCTTTTATCGTCTGACATCATTCCCAATTATCATGGAGACAACAATATCATAAAAGGATTTGATATCGGCACTGGGGCCAATTGCATTTATCCTCTACTTGGTGCTTCCCTTCTTGGTTGGAGTTTCGTTGGAACAGGTACTTGAATTTTTTCATTTCTTGTAAATTATAATTTTTTAGAGTAAAATGCCATTTTTTGTCTATGAGGTTTGGCCACTTTTCCAAAAGGTTTGAAATCTTGCCATTTCAATCCAACTTGTTAACTCCAACCATTTTTCTCGGTTAAATGAGGGGCATTTCCGTCTTTTTAGACATTTTTTATTAAACAAAAAACACTATAAGAAATAAAGATCCACCTCCGTTGACTTTCTCCCCACCCAAACCCTTTAATCATCACAAAATTGTCTAAAAAGACAAAAATACCCCTGACAACCTGACTTAACATTAAAATTTGATGGAGTTAATGAGTCGAATGAAAATGGCAAGATTTCAAACCTTTGGACGAAAGTCGCAAAAGTAGCCAAACCTCAGGGACGAAAATGACATTTTACTTTGTTTTTTTTATTTTAGAGTCAGAAACTTGGATATGGTATACAAAATTTAATGGCTACGGATGTTGCTTAATATATAACAGACGTGACGGACGTAGCACTAGAATGGGCCGAGAAAAACGTTAAGAATAACCCACAAATATCCAAACTAATCGAGATTCGAAAAGTTGACATTGAGGAAGAGTTGACTAATCAAAACACTAACGATGGTGGAAGTTACACCGGCCCCCCTATACTTCTAGGTGTGGTAAAAAACGATGAGAAGTTTGACTTTTGTATGTGTAATCCTCCTTTTTTCGAGACAATGGATGAAGCAGGCCTTAATCCAAACACATCTTGTGGTGGGACCCCGGCAGAGATGGTTTGTCCCGGTGGTGAACAGGCTTTTATCAGTCGAATGATTCAAGATAGTGTTCAACTTAAACAATCATTTAGGTACAACCCGTTTTAAAAGAATCTTTTAGTTTTTTTTTTTTGTGTTATTATTTTGTATTATAGTTTTGTGTTTGTTATAGGTGGTACACATCAATGGTTGGAAAGAAATCAAATTTGAAAAGTTTAATATCGAAACTTCGTGAAGTGGGAGTTACCGTACTTAAGACGACCGAATTTGTTCAAGGTCAAACTAGTCGGTGGGGAATTGCATGGTCTTTTATTCCTCCAACAAAAAAGATAATATCGTCTCATGTGGCCACAAAAAATGTCCTCACTTTCATGCTTGAGGTCAGTATATATTTCGTTAAATTGATATACACCTCTTTTGTATGTTCTTGGTCTAAATACGCATATGTACAGTCTAATAAGATTAAAATGCCAGTTTTGCAACTTTCGTGACTTTTGGCCAAAGGTTTGGTTTTCCGCATCTGGATCCAAAAGGTTTGATATCTTGCCATTTTTATCCGGCTCGTTAACTCCATCCATTTTTCTCCGTTAAGTAATGGGTATTTCTGTCTTTTTTGTTAACTTAAAGGGCAATTCGGTCTTTTCAGGGGTATTTGATCTTTTTACATAAAGTGAAAAAGACCGAATTGCCCATTAATCTAGAAAAAAAGACAGAAATATCGCTGACTTGATGAAGAAAAATGGATGGAGTTAACAAGCCGGATGAAAACGGCAAAGTTTTCAAACCTTTTAGACCCAGATGCGAAAAATCAAATCTTTGGACAAAAGTCGCAAAACTAGTCAAATCTCAAGGACGAAAATGGCATTTTACTCGTATAATAAAATAGGTCTCTAATTTTTTATGCAAGAGTCTGCAGCGGAAAGTCGGAAACATATAATAATTGATGATAATATCTTTATTGAGTAATAGTCTGATCATAAGGATGTATTTGAAACTATTTGTTAAGTTAATTATATTAAAAATAATTAGAGAAAAGTTATATTCATTTTCAAAAATTATGCCTAAATCACCAATATTAATATATCAGGGGATCCAACGCCAGTTCAGTGCATTTCATGTTCTCCAATCAGTTGAATCCTTCTTCAAAGGGAGTGGCGGATCCTGTAAATTAAATGCTGCCTTGTTTTATATTGATGTAATTTCAAATGATTTGCATTTCCGCGTAACGGTAAGCATGCTATTACTTAATGATTATATACTTCGGTATTGTTGCTTGTTGCAAGAATACATTTGTGTTTATATATTTCTTTGTCTCTTTTATAGGTCTTTGAGCTGATTCCGGGAACTCTTTTAGTTAGAGGATCCTTGAAACCTGGAGAAACCGTTGTGCCAGGTTTTTTTTTTTTTTTTTTGTTCTTGAATTATGTGTTAGTTATCTGTTAGTGAAAATGCAGAATACCTATAAAAGTGTACTAAGATAATGTGACTAATGTAGCAATGTGTACTTTATTCCAATAAATATTATTATATGTATAATTATGATAAATTAACTAAATAATAGATTTTCTGTTCTATATGTAAAATAAACTTATAGTTGTTTTAAAAATATTTATATATGTATATAAATAAAATAAATAAATGAGTCGAGGCGAAGCTTGAGCTTGTAAAATTAGTTACAAGTTGAGCTCAAGCTTTAGACTTAGATCTTGAAATGAGCTCGGCTTCGACTTGACTCGTTGACACCCCTAAGTAAGAGTGAGACATATGTGATACCTTTGAAATTTGTGATAAGATTGAATTAAAATTGTAATTTGTAAAAAAATGTAAATTTTGTCTCTTGACAACCTTGGTTTATGAACATAATTATTTAGACGTTTTCTCCTTTTGTTTGCAGGGTTACTCTCATCAGTATTCCTGCAGTTGGAGGATGCTTTGAGGAAAGAATTTTGCCCAGAAAAAGTTTCCACACACATCTCAAATTCAAATCACCAGTAATTTTCATAGTTAGCGCTTTTTTTTACTATCTTCTTTTGTACCAGTGTCTACTCTTGATTAATTTATGCACCAGGATGATTCTTTTTTGTCGTTCTGGTTAATATATTAGCAAGAACTGGCAGCTTCTCCGACCATAAACACAACCCTACAGGTGGCAAATTGGGCGGGTTGGGTAACGCGTCAAAAGAGATTAGGATTGTCTTGTGAGTAGTTATGGACTGACCCTGAAAGCACCTTTTCTCTTCATTTTTTTTTTTTTGAATTAAATAAATAATGCATGTGTTATATGTGATTATGAAAACGTTATTGTTCAGATTCAGTTTCGATTTTTTTTAAACGAACAAAATTTGTTGTTCGTGTTTGTTCATTTATTAAACTAACGGACACAAACGAACTTCCCACCAAACGGTTCACGGATTGTTTGTTGAACGTTTGGTAAATAGCTTAAAACTATTTGATAATTAAAAGATAAATGAACACCAAGCTTTATAGTTTAAGCATGATTGTTTTATGTCTGTGTAATTTTGTTAGAAGTTTATAACTTTACAGTATTAATATGTGGAAAAATATTTTTGTGTTAACCAGAGTATGTTCGTGTTAACGAGCGGACATGGGTGTCATGTTCGAATTCATGTTAGGTTTGACTCATCAACTCACAAAAAAACAACCTGTTTAACACCCTTAACTAGTGTACATAGGTGTGGGCATGGTAAAAGATTCAAGGTTTAATAATTAAAAAAAAATAGTATAAATAGAAATATAATGTTATCAAACGAAAAATAGGACTTTAAAACCTTTCTTATAACTAACCTTGTAAATTTGTAATGTCCTGTTTTCGTTATATTATCCGTTATTTAGAACTTTTTTGTTGAACAGCAAATCAACCTACTCTTAAATACTTAATTTTGCCTACAATGGGACTTGAACTCTCGCCACATGAAGATGTACACATTAACAAACACCTTTGTACTGTTGGACTACAAGTCATGTGGTCGTTATTAGACTTGTACATCTCTCTTTTGTTGTATCTATCCACTGGACATCGAACACAATCACATTTCTTTCTTCGCAAACATGTAATCGAAAGCATCTTTAGGAACACCTAGACAGTTTAGTTTGAGTTATTCACTAGTTTCTAAATCAATATTTGTACCCTTGTAACATCATTAAAGTAGCTTCAACATAAGAGTGGTGCAAATGCAAGTTAGACTTCATTAAGTAGTGTTTTGATGTTTTTCTCTAGAATTTTATGATTTGGCATTTAATAAATGATTGTCGTAACCTGTTGCAACTAAATATAATTCCTCAAAAATCAAACTAAATAAAAATACACTCATTTTTCCCATTTTTAAAAATCAACATTACCTTCTTCAAGCATCAGAAAAAGGAGTCATCAATTCATCATCTTCCATCTGATTAGACAAAATCTCCAAAACTGACTCAAGCTCATCTTTCAAAATGTGCGATTTATCTGATACCGCGAAAGCATGCAACTTGTTCCCGTCTTCTAACCAACTAACGCCTCTTTCTTTCCTCACGTCTCTTTCGTTCATAAGTTTTCGCACTTTCGACACATTTTCCCACCTTCCGGAAGCTGCATACATACCCGAAAGCAACACATACCCTACAGAAGATCTTGGTTCCAACTCAATTAACCGTTCAGCAGCTTTTATTCCTAAATCTAAGTTTCCATGAATCCTACATATCCCTAGTAAAGATTTCCATACTCGAGCATCGGGTTTAACAGGCATTGTTCTTAACTGATTTACCACCTCATCAAAACACCCTGCTCGACCCAAAAGATCGATCAAACACGCATAGTGTTCTTGATCAGGAATAACATTATGTTCATGCATCATCGTGTTGAAAATATGTAGCCCGTCTTTAACTAGACCCGAATGACTACATGCATTTAGAATCACGACGAATGTGAATCTATCTAGTTTGACTTGTGAGTTGACCATGTCGGAGAACACGTTCATTGCTGATTCTCCATGACCGTGTTGTGCCAATGCAGATATCATAGTGTTCCACAGTATCGTGTTGGTTTTATCACTCGTGAGTTTGAAAACACGTTCAGCAAGTGCTAGATTTCCACATTTGCAATACATGTCGATCAGAGAGCTAACGACTATAGTGTTCGGTTTGAAATGTGTTTTGATTAAAAACCCGTGGATTTGTTTACCGTTTTTGATTGATGGGATGCTAGCACAAGCACATAGAGCACTGCTGAAAGTGAATTGATCGGGTTTAACTCGTTTAACCATCATTTCTGTGAACAACTCAAGCGCTTCATGCCCAAAACCGTTTCTTGCATACCCGGAGATCATTGCATTACAAGACACAGGATTCTTCTTCGGCATGTTGTCAAACAACTGCCTAGCCGTATTCATGTCGCCCCATTTTGCATAGCCCGAAATCAAAGTAGTCCAAGAAACGACATCTCTTTTAGGCATTTCATCAAACAGCTTTCTCGCATCGCTCATCTCGCCACATTTCACATAACAGTCGATCATCGAACTACAAAGCACCAAACACGACAAGAAACCAAAACCAAACACCTGCCCATGAACCTGTCTTGTGAGTTCCAAATCCTTTCTTTTCACACAAACAATCAAAACTCCAGCAAAACTAAACTCATTCAATCCTATCTTCAACATTTTTAACTCTTTATAAAACCTCAACGCCTCATTAAAATCCTCGTTATGCGCATAACCTATAACCATTGTATTCCACGACACGACATCCTTCTCACCCATTCGATCAAACAACGTCCGAGCAGGCTCCATCATCCTCAACTTAGCATACCCAGAAAGCATACTGTTCCATGAAAACAAATTTCTCACAGGCATTTCATCAAACACCTTCCGTGCACCAACATAATCCCCACATTCCGAATACATATGAATCAACTGATTACACAAGAACGTACCGGGTCTTTTCCGACCTGTAACATTCATATGCAAATGCACCCATTTCCCTTCTTTAATCAATCTATTATTCGCACATTGTTTCAACAAAAAGGCTAAAGATTTGGTGTCCAAACGCAGGCCTTTGGATGCTAGATTATCGAGTGATTTGACTGCTTCGGTTATAAGGCCTTTGGAGCATAAATTGAGGACTGATTGGATGACACAGGGACGCTGAATTTGGTTGTAGTTGGTGGGGTTGAAAGAGGGCATTGCAAAAGAAAGACACCATGTTACGAGAAAGGTGTTGTTTTGTTGTTGATGGTGAACTTCATTTGGATCTTTATTTGTTTGATTGTTTTGTTGTTGTTGTTATTGGTAGTGATGGTGGCCGGAGCCTTTTAGTTCCGGCGAGCGGCGGCTGTGATGACGTTTCGCCGATCGAATATTGCCACGTCAAACTTGTCCCAATTTCAATAGATCGGCTTGCAACTCAAGTACTTTAAATTTCAATAAAACTAGTGGAATTATCCACGCTTTGCGACGGGCTTTTAGTCAGTATCGGTTCCGTTTATTACAGTACTAGTATGATACGAACACTTGGTATAGCAATCGACACATGTTTACATTGACCGAAAACCATAAACATAAATACCGTACCGGTACCGATGTAGTTTTGTTGGTATCTAGAAACGGTTCGTGACGATAAAGGACAAAAAAATCAACTATTTTTAATCTATTTGAATATTTCTTTTATCGAATCATACAAAATAATAAGCATGCTACAATAGTATTTTTGAAATTTTATGCAACGCTATATTATATTTTTACAAAAAGGATAAACGACGTCATCTAAAAAAATCAATGTTATATGGTACATGTCCCGATGTTCAAATGTCATCGGTTCGGTTCGTAATAATAAAAAAAACCCTAAAAGTCAACTGTATTTAACCTATAAGAATAAGACTTTTGTTTTTTCAAACAGAATCAATGTATTGTTGTGAAACTAGCCTAATACCAAACAATAAGAGAAATAGATGTAGGGAGAAAGAGATATTTCATTGAAAGATATATCATACAAGAGATACAATGGGAAGTATATATAGGAGAAGAAAACTTGGAGAAGAAGCGAATCTATTTTTTGGTGTTGATAACCATAATATATTTATAACATGTATGATTTTTTATAATATTTTCTATCAGTTTATGTTGTGATAAAAATTATATTATCTTTATATAATTATATCGTATACAGGTTGATCTGTATAGCTTATTATTTAATATTGATAAACAAAAGTTCCTGACGTAAACCATAATGTGTTTATATAGGGCTCGGTTCAAATGGGAACCACCACGAATTGTGAGAATCATGAGAAGTTTTTCTTCCTGTGCAAGTTTGGCTAATTTTTTTTTGCACAAACGTAGATGAAAATATTATAAACACATCTGTAAAAAAGGTAAAAAAAAATTGTCAAGTCGGTAGTTTTGACTGATGCAAGTTTTTTTTACGCGCTGGTGTAAATTTTGTACGAAGATAAATATTTTTTTTATGTCTCATGTAAATGTGGGTATGCGGGATTTTTAATTTTTTTTTTTTGCTGAAAATAGTGATTTTTTATGACTTTTGAGAAAAAATTTCGAAAAAACCTTTCGGATGACCTAGTTCTCACGGTTCTCACAACACAAGATGGTTCTCCTTTTAACCCATCCATATATATATATATATAGGATGGTTCAAATGAAAACCACTTTTATTGTGAAAACTCAAAAACTAACTAAAAAAAGCCTAAAAAACACAAAAAAAAAATTTTCAATTTTTTTTTATAAAAATCGCAGAATTTTTTATATAAAAAAATTTTCAAAAAAAAAAATTGTAGTACACATGTGTAGTACGTATTACACATGTGCACTACAAATTTTTTTTTTGAAATTTTTTTATATATAAAAAGTGGCGAAAATTGGTATTAAAAAAAAATTTGGTATGTTTTTTGGCTTTTTTAATTAGTTTTCGAGTTTTCATAATAACTAGTGGTTTTCATTTGAACCTTCCCTATATATATATGATCACTAAAAAAGAAATTACATAAATGGCATTTTTGTAAATAGATTTTAGAATGCAGGATAACTTATCTACTATAGCTAACGACTTGAGCTTTTATATATATAATAATAAGGGTTAGGATCAAATACAAAGGATAAAATAAATAAGAAGTGTAAGAAGGATTCTAGTCCATTGATCTTAGATTTGAAGGGTTGAGATTGGTTGTAGAGAAAAGAAGATAATAGAAGGGTATAAAAGGAATCATATATTTATGGATTTTCTCTCTCCACATGCAAGGCACATGCCAATTCCCCCATCGATTTAAAACGTCAATAACTTTTTCATACGACATTTTTTTTCAAAAAAAATTTCACCATAATAACGAGCGTTTTTTTTATCTTTAATATGAGTACCATATTATCATATAAAAATAAAATAAAAATTTTCATTTTTACTGGGTTTTTTGGCATTTGTGTTAAAGGTTCAGGTCATTGTGTCTTTTAACTGGGTTTTGGTCAGTGGAGTTTCTATACATTTTGTTATTATCAAAACCTATAACACAATGTTAATTTGAGTTCTATCCATTGCGTTTTTATAAAAACCTATAACACAATATATGACACAATGAAGATTTTGTTATATCTGGGTTTTCTATAAATTGTGTTATTAGTTCAGGTCATTGTGTTTAATATGTTATTCATTGTGTTTTAATATATTGTCCATTGTGTTTTAATAATTTGTTCAATTTTTTTATTATCTTGTTCATTGTGTTTTAGTTTGTTATGTATTGTGTTTTTAGTTTGTGTTTCATTGTGTCTTCATCAGCTCTCCATTGTGTCTTTTATCTGCTGTCATTAATTGTGTCTTTTATCTGTTGTCATCAATTGTGTTTTTATTTAGTCTGATTCTTATTGTGTTATATGTTATCGCCATTGTGTTATACGTTATGGTCATTGTGTTTTAGTATGTTGTCCATTGTGTCTTTATCTGTTGTCATTGATTGTGTTTTTATTCTAATTTACATTGTGTTTTAAATCATGTCCATTGTGTAATATGTTATTCATTGTGTTTTAATATGTTGTCCATTGTGGTTTAATAATTTGTTCAATTTTTTTATTATCTTGTTCATTGTGTTTTAGTTTGTTATGTATTGTGTTTTTAGTTTGTTTTTCATTGTGTCTTCATCTGCTCTCCATTGTGTCTTTTATTTGCTGTCATTAATTGTGTCTTTTATCTGTTGTCATCAATTGTGTTTTTATTTAGTCTGATTCTTATTGTGTTATACGTTATGTTCATTGTGTTTTAGTATGTTGTCCATTGTGTCTTTATCTGTTGTCATTGATTGTGTTTTTAATCTAATTTACATTGTGTTTTACATCATGTCCATTGTGTAATATGTTATTCACTGTGTTTTAATATGTCGTCCATTGTGGTTTAATAATTTGTTCAATTTTTTTATTATCTTGTTCATTGTGTTTTAGTTTGTTAAGTATTGTGTTTTTAGTTTGTTTTTCATTGTGTCTTCATCTGCTCTCCATTGTGTCTTTTATTTGCTGTCATTATTTATCTGTTGTCATCAATTGTGTTTTTATTTAGTCTGATTCTTATTGTGTTATATGTTATCGTCATTGTGTTATACGTTATGTTCATTGTGTTTTAGTATGTTGTCCATTGTGTCTTTATCTGTTGTCATTGATTGTGCTTTTAATCTAATTTACATTGTGTTTTACATCACGTCCATTGAGTAATATGCAACTGGGTTTTTGAAATTTTTTTGAAAAATATAACAATATGGTACTCATATTAAAGATAAAAAAACGCTCAATTTTATGGTATAATTTTTTTTTAAAACAAATGATGTATAAAAAAGTTACGGACGTTTAAAAGTTAGGGGGGAAATAGCATGTGACTTGCATGTGCATATTCTCTTTCCTCTTGTAGACAAAATTACCCTTTCCATTTAATTACTCATAGGACACTTGTCACTCTCTGATGCCTTCTTACCCTTCTTATTTTTAAATCTTTTGTATTATAACTCAACCCATAATAATAATAATATGAGTGAAGATCTCCTTTAACGAATTTATGTTTCGATTTCTATACAGGCAGTATTTATTTACTCTACTCCAGTTAAATTTTTACGTTAAATCTAAACATTTCTCTCTTACGTGAGGGCATTTTCATAATTTTAACCTTAAAATAATTATTTCTATAATTAATTGAAACATTCATCTTCTCCTAAACGACTGTAGTTCGAAACATAAGTGAGTTATGTAAATATGATTGTAGTTCAAGGCGGTGGTGGTGTCGGACGTAGCTTCGTCCTAAACGACCAAACAAAGTTCCCATCTAACCGAATCCATACACACGCCAGGCCACCACCAACTCGATTTTCAGATCCAGCGGATGTAAAGATCTAAGCCCATGCCCACCACCAACACCACGTGAAATCTCTCGTTTTTCGACAGGTTTCTGAAAAAATCGAATGGAGAGGCAGTGTGGTGGAGTGTTTAGGTTGAAAAACGGAGGTGTGGGTTTCAGAAATCACTTTTCGGGTGCTCGTTTTTTAAAATCATTTTTTTACCAGTCTCCTAAGTATACATAGGCATGAGGGCAAGGGTATGCCATGTAGGTGCCACATCAACAAAAGGGCTTTACGCTCCACATCACAAAAAAAGGGAGGGGTGGTCAAGGGCAAAGGGCATGAAGACAAGTAGATCAAGCTTTGAAAGAGGGCAACGCCCGTGGAAATCTCCATGGAGAAAGGGGTAACACCCAAGGTGAAGAGGAGGCGAGGTGGTGTGGGTGGCGTGGAGGGTCTTGCCCACCTCTCTCCACGCCCCCACTCCGTGTGGTCTAAGATGGGGCTAAGAAATCATGAGGAAATACATTGTTTCTAAAATTATGAATTAAAAATGAAATGACAATTATACCCTTAGGTAAGTGGCACATGAGCGAATTAAACGTGAAAAATAAATAAGTTTATGAAAAAGCTGGCCGCGTGACGCAGCGCCTCATTTTCGGCAGGAGACACGTGCTGCCACGTAGCAGATACGTGGGAAGCCTACGTGGTGACTCACACCACCTAAGCCCTAGATCACCTCGCCACGCTACACGAAGGTGATATGGGAAACTGGTCGCGTGACGCAACGGCATTGAAATTTAGCTATAAATTGAATGACAATTGAATAGTTCAGTCTGCTCATTTCTTTTCTTTCTCTCTCGAATTACTATCATAATATCCAATACCCCTAAACTCTCAAAACTCTGCTCTGTAGATAGCGTGCTAACCCGGATCACTGGTACAATACCCTGTCCGATTGATCCAAAACCAAATCAACGGATGTCAAAGTGCTGCCTGAATAAGGTTATACTTTGTTAACTACGCTGAGGTTTAGATCTCGTGATTATCGTTAAAGTTTGAATTGGGTTAATACACTAATACGAGTTGCATTGTTTGCTTAATTAGGAACCCATGACTTAGACCATGAGGCGATTACTGAAAACCCTAAATCTGCAAAGTGAGTCATTCTCTTTTTCTCAAATGATTTGCAAAACCCTAAATGTTTTCCAAGTTACATTTACAGTGATTAAGTTTTTGTATTCTGAAATTACTGTACGTATGTGGGGTTTTGTATACACTACTAGTCCAACGTTGCTATTGAACAAAGAGTTAGTCAATAGTAATATGACCACAGTTACCTTATTGGGTGGGTGACAAATACTGATTTGAGTAATTGAAAGATATAAAAAAATGTAAAACTCTTAATGCAGTAATTATAATGTCTCTTTTTATACAAATTGAATGAACTCACCTGTATTTTTCGCTGATAAAATGTTATTAAAACGCGTTTCAGGTGATTTACTATGAAGAGAAGGAAAAGTGCTATGAGGCACTCAAGCTTAAATAAGTGGCTATGTAACCTGAATAAAACGTGTTTTGTAATCAAGGGTTTATCCATGTGAAAATCCTTTATGTAAATATGGTTTTCATCCCACAGTTTATGAAATGAAAACTACAGTGTTTTGAAAACTCTGATATTTTTCCTGACATCGGGTCCTGATGAAAATTCCGTTGCGGAAATTTTCTTCCATGAGCGGTACCACTTGTATTTACTCATGGTTCCTGCCGAAGGTGGGGTTGGGGGTGGTGACACATGGTGGATTCAGAGCCACTGGTTTAAGCTAATTAAGTATTGTGAAAATACTTGAAATTAGTAGTCAGGAAATAAATGAAATAATGTTTGTGAACACTGTGATACTAACCCAATATTATACATACGATTTTCGAAGTTCGTTGTTTTTATTGTTTTTGGCTAACAGTATGAGCGATATAGAGCTGTCCGAAGCTTTCCAAAACATATCTGTTAACAGTTCAGATATGGAATTTACTGAAGATCAAGCCGATACACAAACCGGATATGAAACAGACAAAGATGAGCCTATGATATTTCAAGCTCAACCAAAAGATAAAGCACCCCCTAAAAAGAGGAGATGGCATTGGAAGGGAAATAGGAAGAAAAGGAAGAAGAAGAAACCAAGAGCAACAAAAACAAAACCCACTGGAGAACCAATCGGAAAACTAACCAAAGGAGAAAATTCAAACCCAGCACCCATGCCACTATCATGGGAAGAATTAGACCAATGCCTGGCCAATTGTGAAATATTCAGACTGATAACCGATGAGATCAACCTTAATATGCCACCCTACTCACCAATACCAATGAACCTAGAACCTATAAACCCTGAACCACTCATGCCACAACAACCACTTCTAAACCCAGTTCAAGAATAGTGGACCAACGACTGGCGTTTCAAAATCTAATGAATAATCCTTTTCCATTCTACCAAAACTACAACCTGAACCCCCGGCATATCCTTCAATGAGTCCTGAGAATGTGGCAGAACTTCGCCACTATGGAGAAGAACTGATGGACACAGGAAACCGGATCCGAACCATGGGAGAGAATCTCGTCTGCAAATACGAGAGAGAGAACACCACTTTTGAAGTCAAAACTAACCCTATACTATATATATGTATAATGTATTTTATTTGTTTTGTGTACATAATTAAAAAAAAAAACTAAACCAAAACTTATATATATATATATGTGTGTGTGTGTGTGTGTGGTAGTGTATGTAAGATATATGAAGCATAATATATAAAAAGAGTAAAAGTCGCAATGATCGACGATTTTGACAATACGCTTTGACCTATTATGTTCATGGTATTTTGATTATTTTAATACTTATTTTGTGATATTAATATTTGAAATATGTTTGCAATTCGGATGTTGAATGAAGTTAATCAATCGGTCTAGAACAATCATGAAAACTCTTTGGATAAAAGTGCCATAAAGAATATAGTAGCTCAAGGAATAACTAAGGATGCTCAATTTCTTCTCTGAAATCAAAGTAATAGATGGAGTTTCTAATCCTTTTCCCACTTAAATAAATTTTGTTGTCATCTAAACCAACTAGTAGACATTTTTCAAGTAAGAAAGTTACCTAGAAGCCTCTATCACAATATTGCCCACAACTAAGTAGATTATATTTTAAACCTTCTACATAGGCAACCTTTTCAATGGTCAATGATCTATATTGTATGGTACCATATCCCATAGTTCTTCCCTTTACCCCATTTCCAAAATTTACATATTTACCCAGTTTCTCTTGATAGTTACTAAGTAAGCTCCTGTCTCCTGTCATGTGCTTGGAGCTTCCTAAATCGTAGTATCAGATCTGTTGCACATGACGGTCCTGAAATGATGAGGTTAGAGAGTTTTTGGTACCCAAACTTGTTTGGGTACTTTTTCTGATGAAAATATGCTTGAGATTTCTTCATCAGAGGTGAAATTCTCATCAGAATCTCTGCTTAATGCTGAGCCATTAGCAGGGGTGATTTTCTTTGGAGAGATGTTGTTGAATTAGCTTTAGTATTTTAACACACATACAATCTGTTTTGTCTAATTGTTTAGACAAAGGTGCTTGTGATGGAATGTTTTTGCCTTTATGACATTTAGGATGAATTTTTGATGTTTCAATTATTTTCAAGGTTTCATCCCTTTTTAGGCAGACTTTGGGTGACAAAAACAATTTATCAGAATTGCTAGATCTGCAAGAATCAACATTAGAATCTAATACTATTTTACCAGAATGGTTTTCAGATGCTTTTACAAAGGTGGTGGGAGTTTTAATATTTGTTTTAACATATCCCAGCCCTTCACCTATGTTCTTTGGTGGTGCCTCAATAAATTGTATAAATTCTTTTCCCTGCTGAAATCATTTCACATTGATCTCATTGTCTTGATTTATTTTGTAAAGATTTTTCCTTTGTTGTTCATAAAATTCAATTTTTGCATCTTTTATTAGGATTTGATCAATTAGTGATTGGTTTTCAGTTTTTGTTTTATTGAGCAATTTTTGCAGATCATCAGAGTTTGTACTTTCTGTATGATCGTTTTGTGACCCAAACGAGTCAATCAGAAGAGTTCTTATCTATTTCAAAGGCGGAAACAATGAAATAGACTTGGAAAACAGCTTGATACACTCTTAAACGTCTTGTATTATTGATTTAACAGGTTTACAGATCAGTAGACGCATCGGCAGCACTTCGGTACCGGAAATCTCAAAGTTACAAATGATTTCGCTTGGAGCCTATTTATAGGGGATGTGATTCCGTTTGAAAGTGGCAGTTGCCATTTCAAACGGAATTAACCAAGTTAATTTTGTTTTAAATGACACATGTCACTTTCAAGCGAAATTAGCATAAACACACTAAAACCCTATTTCTCGTACAACGTGCCCTGATCTAACAATTCTAATACTAGACTCGATACAAGACGAAGTCGACAAACGCATGCACCAACAGACTCCCCCTCGAATGTTGACGAGTCTTAAGTGCCGAGTCTTCAACGTCTTCAGTCTTTATCAGTCTTCGGGCTCTTCCAAAATATCTGACATTGAAAGCATCCTTAGTCTTCTCTCTTCTTCTTTCTCTCTTTTATCAGGATCTGAAGCTGGCTCTTACTTTCTTTTGATCAGATCTCTTGATTCCTTAAATTCAACAGCATCAGTAGTTCCAGAATAGTAACCTGGCCTAGCTGCACAAACTCTACGTCACAATAAATTTCACAATTTTAACATTTTACAAATTTAGAACTTTGCTTACCACTTGTATACACAAACTGAAACACATCATTTTCAAGTATCAACCAAAATGATTTAACATATAAATCCCTGATGAACCACTTGTAAGAAAATCTTTTTTCAAATGTACATTCCCAAACCTGTTCGTCATGTTCAGCACTCGGAATTTTGAAAATCAGCTTTTCAACATCAGTTGTCAAAAATCTTTTTGTAATTTTTCAAAATTTATGCTAAAATCTCTGAAAATCTTTTTGGATTTTTGATATAACAGTAATGTAGTAAAGAAATATTTACATACAATATTTTTGTGAGTTTGTGTAAGAGGATCATATCAGTTTTTGAGACAAATCGCCAACACCGTTAAGCTTTAAACATTTTAAGTTCTAAACGATTCACTTAGATTGTCAGTATACTGATCCACTTAAATTTTCACACAAAGTTCAACTGTTTCGAGATACGAGATTTATGTTTAAGATACTTAAACTTATTCGCGTGTCCCACCACTTGAATATACTCCCGTATCCAGATCCCAATATTCAGTCTTACAGGTGAGTATACCTAGATGATATCTGTAAGGGGTTAAATTGCGAGAACCGTGAGAGCTCAGGTCAGAACTTCCGTTCAGCAGAGAGATGACGGCTTCGGCTTTAGGTGTGTCCCCTTTAGAGGATCGTTTCTTCAACAGCACATGATTAGCATTTTTCAATGTTTCATCATTTTTTATGCTGAGGGTGGTGCTATATTTCAAGCAAGCGTAAAGTATTATACGGGGACTAGGCCATTGCTTCCACAAAATCAGAAGTCCCGGGATAATACCCCAGATATCACTGAGTATAAAGACCTAGTATCTTAGAAAGAAGGACCTTTCAAACAAGATTTCGGGGGTTACCCATATATCCGAGAGATGTTACCCACGATAAGCAAGTTTGAAATTTAGGTTTATATCTCGTCACAATCTACTAAATGTGCAAAAACCTACTGGCATATATTATCAGTGAGACCGTTTATCACATTTTACTTTCCAATTCTTTAGCATGCTGTGATCGTCCACTGATGTACTATCATTTCCTCTTTTTGACAACAAAACTTATTTTTTCATGTTTTTGGCTTTTTCAAATTTTCAAATGTTTTTGGATTTTTTGAAAATTTCTTACTCCCCCTAAAATGCAAAATCATTTAAAGAAATTTGAAAACAAACTATACAAGTAAAGTGACAACCGATATCGAATTGCTTCAAATCGTCATCCACTTGGCATAAACAATCAGAACTCCCCCTCACAACAAACTATTTTCCCATTGTGATTTCAAAACACTTAAGTTTGTTTTAATCAAATGGTTTTTTTCGGAAAATAAGTTTTGTTGATTTTATAAAACCAGTTGTAGGTTAGGGGTTCATCACATTGTCCTCAAAAAATATCATTTGTTAGGAAAAACAAGCACAATTTAATGTCCTTGATTTACCACTTGTAAGTGAAAACCTTCTTCAACTACTTGTAGGTTCACTCACCAACCAAAACCACTTATTCAAACAAAATATAACAATATAAAGATACCACCTGTAGATTTACCAACCAAACATAATCAAGAATGATGCCGATTCCTGCTCCACGATTACCAACTTGGGAGCTCCGGCAAGTCCGGATTTCAAGTAGAAAATGGTGTCACCCAAGTCTGACCATCCTTGGGTGATACACATCTATCCCACCAACATTTTGATTTGTAAAATTCTTTTGCATTTTTAACCTTCCCATCAACCATCTTTCCAAAGATATATTTAACTTTTCCATTAAACACCTTTTCAGCATCAAATTCCTTTTTACCAGTAAAGAATTGATCTGATATCTCAAACCTACCTTTTGACTTCAAATTATCTTTTGACAAGGGTGGAAAATTTTCCTCGTTCAACTCTGGAACGGAATTATCAACCTTTTTCTCAACAAATGACTCCTCTGATTTTATGGAATCAGATTCATTGTCAGAACTACTCTCAGATTTCACAACCCATCTTTGTTTGTTCAAATCAACTTTTCTTTTGTAAAAACGTTTTGAAACTTCACCAGTTTCGAAAGTTGAATTTTCAAACACTTTAGATTTCTCAGTTGGTTGTTTTTTTTCATCAACACATTTTTCTTTCAATTTTGAATTAAAAGAAACTCCCTGTTTTGTGTTGTTGAACTGTTAACAATTCCAAGCAATATGGCCAACCTTTTGACATTTGAAACAAGTTCTTTTGTCAACTCTTTGAGCAAATTTCTTCACATTCTTCTTTACTTCAGCAAGAAACTCTTGATTTGACTGTTTCCAGAATGGTTTCTTCTGCTCTTCTTCAGAACTTCCTCCAGTATCCTCTTCCTTCTCTTTATCTTTGAAAGCTTCAAGACCTGCAACAGTAGGATAAACTCGATCAATCAAATAATCACATGTTGTATAACTCAACAACAATCGTTTGATTCTTTAACTTTCAATCTTTTCGAGTTCCAACTCCTGCTTCAGTTTCGCACAATCTTCAATATACTCATTGATGACTTTCTGCTTTGTCATTAAAGTTGAATTCATCTTCATCTGAGCAGTTTCAATTTCTAAATTTGTCCTTTTTAGACTATTCACTGTGTTGTTCAAAACATCGTATGACTCTTTCACATACTTCACATCGGACAACAAATTTTCTTTTATCTCTTCCAGTTCACTAATCTTCTTGTCTTTCTCATCACAATGTTTGCAGGAATCCAAACATTTCAGACAAGGTTTAATGACTTCAACTATCTTTTCAACCTCAACGATCTTTTCAACTTCAACAATTTTTTCTACCTCGACGACTTTCTCAACTTCGACAAGTTTTTCGACTTCAACTATTTTTTCTACCACTTTCTCCACTTCAACGATTTTTTCTACTACTTTCTCAGTTACTTGATCAATATTAGCTTCTCCAGCTTCTGTCTTTGTTTTTTCATCGGCAAGGATTCTTGCTGCTTCCAGCTCTCTCCTCAATCTGGCAATCTTCTTCTGATTCAGCAACTCAACTTTATCTGCAAAAAATAAATTAAAACTATCAGGATCTATGCCTTTTCTAGCTTTGTTAAGATATTCTTCCTCATCATCGGTATCAATATCACTTCCTAGATCTGAAAAAATCGGGATTCTTTTCTGACTAGCCTCATCTTCACCCAGAATTCTAGCAACAAGACCTGAACCTGGTGGAATGTATTTATCCCAGCTGAAACCTTCAGCCACTTTTTTATCATCTTGATCAATGATACCAAAATAAGCTTTCTTATTTGCATCTTTGATCATTCTAGCATGAGTAGTTTTTGGTTCCTTTTGTTGAGTAATCTGATGAAAAATTGATTTCTGATAATAATTGTTCTTTCCAGACTGATCTTGTCTTCCATCAGCTTCTTTGTTTTTGCACTCACGCTTAAAATGACCTTTTTCATGACAACGAAAACATGTAACCTTAGATTTGTCAAAACCTAACGGTGAATTAGACAATTCATGAAGGTCATTTCTTCCAGTGACTTGTGTGAATTTTTCTGCTCTTCGAACAACACTGGCTAAACACCACTTCACATCCATCAACTCAAGTTCCTCTGCATCAATTTGGTCATAATCTTCTTTTGTAAGCATCGGATTTCCAATCTTGCCACCAGTCAAGCTTTCATATGATTCTAACATAGCAACGAGTGATGCCATGTGTTGTTTTGCTATTTCAGGAGACAGAGTTTTACCATTTTGAATATTTAAGATAACATTGCACTGCAGATTCGTAGAATCTTGTTTTTGAGAACTTGATGTTGTATGATTTGGATCAAAGCTTGAATATGAAGACGAAAATCCACCACTCTGTGTCAAATTACTACCCTTTGTTCCAGACGAAGTATCAGCACTGAAACCAGTTTGGATCTTTGGGCTAGGGCTTGGGTTAGCCTCAAACTTGTTCCCTCTGTAATATAAACTGATATCTTGTTGAGCATTTGGATTCTTCATGAACAGCACTGGCTAAACACCACTTCACATCCATCAACTCAAGTTCCTTTGCATCAATTTGGTCATAATCTTCTTTTGTAAGCATCAGATTTCCAATCTTGCCACCAATCAAGCTTTCATATGATTCTAACATAGCAACGAGTGATGCCATGTGTTGTTTTGCTATTTCAGGAGACAGAGTTTTACCATTTTGAATATTTAAGATAACATTGCACTGCAGATTCGTAGAATCTTGTTTTTGAGAACTTGATGTTGTATGATTTGGATCAAAGCTTGAATATGAAGACGAAAATCCACCACTCTGTGTCAAATTACTACCCTTTGTTCCAGACGAAGTATCAGCACTGAAACCAGTTTGGATCTTTGGGCTAGGGCTGGGGTTAGCCTCAAACTTGTTCCCTCTGTAATATAAACTGACATCTTGTTGAGCATTTGGATTCTTCATGATTGCCGTTTTCTGAATATCCAACTCGTGCTCTTCAATCTTTTGAATAAACTGTGCCAGATTCATATTTTCTGATTTTCTCATGTGTTTCACAATCAACAGATAAGTTCCCCATTTTTGTTGTGGTAACGCATCAGCAAGTTTATCAACCCATTCATCATCATCTTTCTTAATGTCTAATCTTCCCATTTCCAATACCAAGTGACAATATCTATCAATGGTCATCTTAGTTGTTTCATGATCGAAAGCTACAAACATATCAAATGATTTCTTCAATAAAGCTTTTTTTGTTTTTAATCATATCTGCACTTCCTTTGAATTTTTGAATCAACGCATTCCAAATCGATCTAGCAGTACCCTCATGTTGAAGTAAAACAAAGATATCTTCCTTTACTGCTCGTTGTAAAAGACTAATCATCAGTTTCTCACTTGTATACTTCAATTTATCATTCTCTGAAAAATCACAAAAAGCTTTTTCAAGCCCACGCTCGTTTTTCGGTTTCTCATAATCTTTGTTTAAAGCACACCATGCGTCAAACTTATATGCTTGCACCCAGTTCTCAAATCGATTTTGCCAACCTTTAAAATCTTCAATGAACATTAGCTTAGGTGGTTTTTGGTAAGTTCCTGTTTCATTCTCACTGTACACTGTTTCGGCAGCAGTAACAGGTGCAATCGGTGTCGCAAACGCATTGTAGAATTCCTCTTCCATGATTCGGCAAATTTTTCTCAAAAATTCAAGTTTAAAAATTCAAGTTTCAAACGAAATACAGTTTCAAACAGAATCACTCAAACGAAATTCCCTCTCAAACGGAATATCCTTTCAACCGAAATTACTTTTCAAGCGGAATACCCCTATTCAAACGGAATAGTTGATTCAAGCGAAATTATCAAACGAAATTACTACTTTGATGCGGAATCACTAATTTCGTTTGAAACGTCTTAAACGGAATTACACTCAGAAATGAAATCAGGTAGTTTCAAGCAGAATTAGGTGAACTTTTCAAGCGGAATAGCACTTTCAAGCGGAATCAAGTGCTAATCTCATTTGAAATGTTGCTGACGTCATCTTTTTCGATCTGATTTTCAAACGGAATTACGTATTTTACCAGTTTTAGATCGAATTAAGGTCCAATTTTTTCAAGGATTCATTAAAACACAGTTTCGCATAACATGTATGAAATTCAGACCATTTTGACCGTGAAATTTTGTTAATTTTGAAAAAGAAGGTGTAGAAGTCAGAAATAATGGTTGTTTTGGCAAGAACTCTTCTTCCTGAGCTCTGATACCACTTGTAGGGTCGTTTTGTGACCCAAACGAGTCAATCAGAAGAGTTCTTATCTATTTCAAAGGTGGAAACAATGGAATAGACTTGGAAAACAGCTTGATACACTCTTAAACGTCTTGTATTATTGATTTAACAGGTTTACAGATCAGTAGACGCATCGGCAGCACTTCGGTACCGGAAATCTCAAAGTTATAAATGATTTCGCTTGGAGCCTATTTATAGGGGATGTGATTCCGTTTGAAAGTGGCAGTTGCCATTTCAAACGGAATTAACCAAGTTAATTTCGTTTGAAATGACACATGTCACTTTCAAGCGAAATTAGCATAAACACACTAAAACCCTATTTCTCGTACAACGTGCCCTGATCTAACAATTCTAATACTAGACTCGATACAAGACGAAGTCGACAGACGCATGCACCAACACTTTCTGATGAGGTTTTGTTTTGTAGAATTAAAAATCTTGCACAAGTTTGTTCAGTTGTTGTTCCAGATCTAGGTTTTCTGAACTTACTTTTTGTTCTGATGAGTTGGAGCTTTCACCAGAAGTTGTGGCCGTTAAGCAGACATTTTCCATTTCCTCCTCATCATCATCAGAAGAATCATCGGTTAGCCAGGTATCAGTACCTGCTATCAAGCTTACTTTCTGTTGCTGCATTTTGGCTTCTTCAAGCTTCTTTTCATAGTAGGTCACATCCTTCAATTTCTTGTTCTTACATTCTGATGCATAGTGCCCCTTTTGTTTGCATCTGTAGCAATCAACTTCTGTCTTCCCTTTCTCTCTTGACTTTCCTTCCATCCTCCCCCTATCATTCTTTTGAAACTTACCACTCCCACCTCTCAATCTTTGCTCAAACGTTTTTTTTGTGAGCAATGCAATAGCCTCAGCAAAGGCTGAAAAATCTGATGAAGCATCATAATTTTCTATGTTCTGGCAGTAAGAGGGTTGTGGATCTGAAACTGGTATTCTTTGTGTGTTTGAAACAAGAGCTATAGGCCCCCCTTTGAGGTTTGAATTCTCATATGTTTCCTCCTCTCTTGGGACAAGGATGTTGTAACGATTAAGTAAGTTCATATTCCCTAATTCAAGGGTTGATGCCAAGGTTATTGTGAGATTTCGCCACTCTCTTGGCAGGGCATCTAAGAACTTGACATTCTTTTCATCATTTGTTTTTTCAATACCAAATTTTCTTAGTTCATTTAAAAGTTTGGTGAACCTATTATATGTTTCTGAAAGGGTCTCATTTTGGAGACTTTTGAACCTTTCATAAGAAGAAACACAACTAGTTTTCTTGTTTCTTTTCATTATTTCTCCTCCTGCACATAGATTTTCCAGTTGATCCCATATTTCCTTAGCAGATGCACAAGCATCTACTTGAGAAAATATGTCGTTTGGAAGTCCCATAATCAGAAGTGATTTGGCCCTTTCATCAGCAGACACCAAATCCTTATCTTCTTAACTCCAGTGAACTTCACTTTTAGGAGCAAAGGAGGCAGGGATACTTGGTGCATGCTCAGTTGCTGGAAGTGCTGGTATTGCAGTAGTGGGTACAAGAGGACCTCTCATAATGGATGAAAACAGTGGTCGATCATGTCCATTTAGGAAATTGATCATACTGATTTTCCATTGAGGATATTCTTCTCTGACCAAAGTCGGAGGTTTTGACATAGACCCAATATTGAAAGCATTATTCCAGGTTTGAAAGTTTGCCATATTTAGTTTAAGAGATGGATATCAAGAAAAATAAGCTGTTGATCTTTTGAAAATGATTTATTCAATCTGCTCTGATACCAATTGTGGATCCCAGATAGAGATACCCAAATACTTAATATCGCAAGTGATTTCAACAAATAGGAAAATATTGTGCGGAACTAGAAATCAAACTTTCAAGAAATAACTTACAGAATTTTTCAAGTGTATTAATGACTTTGTAAAACAAAGTTATTGGATATTACAAAATGAATGCTTAGAGAATTCTGTGTGAAGGGTAATGGAGTTTGTGGTGTGTGTATTGAATGCTTAGCTCAACTCATTTAACCTTCTGGGTTGACATCTCTATTTATAGAGAGTCTAGATCTGAATAAACATTTGTTTATTCATCACTTGCTCTGCAGAAAGTGACTTTTTGGCATATTCATTGAATCAGTTATTACCAACTTGCTACTTTTTGGATTGTGTCAGGGCTTATCTCTTAAGACAAGTTGGTCCACCAGAGTTTCTGGTGACCAGCTTACCAAAATTCTGATGATCAGACTTACCTGATTCTGATGATAAATACCAGATTTATCATCAGACTTCATCAGAATGGTCTTGCCTGATTGTCTTCTTGTCTTGATCTTTTCCTAATGCTTAGTTGAAGATGTATCCTTCATTTCTTCTTGTCACATTATCATGTAGGCACCCTTTTAGTGATACTCCTTGACTGTGTCTTCAGGTTATGATCAGGTTGATCATCTTTTTCTTCAATACTTACATTTAAAGTTTCCTAACAACACTAAAATAAATAATAAAAAATAGTAAACAAAACAATTTAAAAAAATATAAATATAAATCCTCTCTCTTTCTCTCAATTCTGCCCAACCCCCCTCTCTCTCTTTCTCTCAATTCTGCCCAACCTCCCTGTCTCTCTAATTTACCCAGCCTCCCTATCTCTCTAATTTATGCCCATAACAACAATCCGACAACCACCATAAACATTTGTTCCCACCACAACAATCCAACAACCACCACCAACATCTGCCCCCAGAACCACCTATAAAACCTCTATATCAGTCAAGACACCCTCTCTCTAATTGTCCGACTACCACCTACCAACACTGTCCCCACCCATCTACTGAATTGTGGCGCTCTCATTACCACCTAACCTCCACCTTTACCTTAACTCAACCACCATCAGCCACCACCACCCCACCTCCACCACCACCGCCACTACCTCAACTCCACCACCACCACCGCCACTACCTCAACTCCACCACCACCACCACCATCAGCCGCCACCACCCACCTCTGGGTTACCATTTTTTACCAATGCAACAAAACCCAGCAAACCATACATTAAACTTCGGAATAATCAAATTTTAATTGCTTTTATATATTGTTTCAATAAACTCCTAAATCCCAAATCAAGAACCATCGAAACCCTAACTCCTATTTATCAAAAAATCGACATAAAATTCGTTTCCAAACTGAAATCGATCATGGGCTTATGCACAGGATGCATTAAAGATTTGAAAAGCATAAGAAATTGCTTATTAAAAATGTAAGAAACCCATCATACGCACCATCACTGTTCTCAAAGACAAAAAGAATTTAGGGTTTGTAGCCAAGCCGAATTCCTCACATTATAGGGTTCCACAAGCGGTGGTGGCCTGAGATTGTTTAGAGAGAGAGAGAGAGAGTTAGAGTTGAGGGAAAGAGATGGGTTTTTTTTATTATTTATTGTAGTGTTTAGGGTAAAATGATCAAAATACCCAAGTGCAAGGGTTTGCAAACATTAAGTAGGTTTTTTTATATTTTTTGAAGACAAATGACACACTTTACAATTTAGTGTAAATGGCGATTTTTGTAAATTTAGTCTAGAAACATATATAAAACTAATTGAGTATTCGTTATAAGAGGAAAACAAAACGCGTGTAATAAATAGAATTAAAACAAATGTTCATGATCTATTTTATAAACATACTTGAGTATTAAGTATAAAAATAAGAGGTATCCTAGAAGAATTTATAAGATAGCATTTGGTTGTTTAAATCCACTAGGTTTAAAGAAGGTCGCCACGCGACGAATTTATTTTGTTATTTAGTATGTGTTTTGAAATCACTACGAGCGCGTTGTGAACGGAACTGCTGACAAGAATAAAAAGAAAATGTAGAAAAAAATACTAAAAGATAACCAAAAGAAAATCAACCAAAAAAGTTGTAGGTAACGATGTTGTTCTTATGAAACCCGTGGTCAGAGATGAGCAAATGGTTCTGGGTACCGGTACCAAATTTGCCAAACCGAAAGATCTTAAGTACCAATTCATTACCGATTTTCGGCGTTCCCGGTACCGGTTCTGTAGGATCGTATTCGGACCCGAACGAGTCTCTCAGAAGAGTTTTTCACCAAAACAAGAGGCGGAAACTAGTGTTTCGGTGCAATTTCAGCCGTATTCACTTTAAACTGTTGATTTTATTGATATTCAATCCTTTTACAAGCACGACAACACTTCGGCAGCACTTTGTGGCTCACCGGAAGACAACACATGCACCTCTCTCTGATTTCGCTCCAGCTACACATATATATATATTGGCAGCCATATGTGGTTTCGAGCTGAATCAGAAAGTTAACTTTTCGAGCTGAATCAGAAAGTTAACTTTTCGAGCGGAATCAGAATATTACATTTTTTAGCGGAATCAGAATATTATGTGATTTAGCTTGAAATGACAAGATGTCATTTCAAGTGGAATCACTCCTAAATACCAAATTCTTGGATTCTGTGCCCTATTCTATCTATCTCTAAACAAGACTCGATACAAGACGTAGGCGACAGACGGATGCACCAACAAACTCCCCCTCGGATGTTGACGGAGTCTTCAGTGTCGAGTCTTCGGTTGTCAAACCTTCAGTCTTTATCAGTCTTTATGCTTCTTTCCGAAATATTTTCCATTGTAAGCATCCACCATCAATCTCTTTCTATTTCTTCCAGAATCTCACCTTAGCTCTAAGCTCTCTCTTGAAATCCTCAGACTTCCCCTCTCACTAAGCTGGGATCGCAGTCTGGAAATCACCATCTGTTCAGATATCGGAATCTGGCTTTGGTCAATCTTCATATCTGCAATTCTCTACCACACACATAAGTTTCTCAAAGATTAAATCTTTAAAATTTAGAAACCATTCGCACAAAACATTAAAAAAATGATTTATTCTCTACAAACCACTTGTAAAAACGTCTTCATATACTCTCTCCCAAACCTGTTCATCAAGTTTAGCACTTGGAATTTTGAACGTCAGCCTTCCAACAACAGTTGTCGAAAATCTTTTTTTATTTTTCAAAAGTTTATGCTAAAACACACTTAAAATCTTTTTGGATTTTTGAATGAAACAGAAATGCAGTAGAATGAAACAAAAATGCAATAAATGAAATATTTACAAACAATATTTTTGTGAGTTCGTGCAAGAGGATCATATCAGTTTTTGAGACAAATCACCAACACCGTTAAGCTTTAAACATTTTAAGCTCTAAACGATTCACGTAGATTGACGATATTGTTGTCCACTTAAACTCAATCTAAAAACTTTCGAAATGCTTACCGATACGTTAAGGTATATTAATTTTACACTAAGCTCTTATGGACCCCACGATCTCAGCATATCCCCTCATCATGCAATACACTATCTCAAGTAATGCCTTTAAACTTTTATCAACTGTGATTTGTGCGAAAACAAAGCAGAATGTTTAAACATTAACAATCAGGTCGATACTTCCGTATACGCAGAGAAAGTCCAATGTTTAAACAAAATAAGAAAAATAAAACAAGTTGAAGTTGTTTAGGCTTTAACCACCAGGTCGATACTTCCGTATACGCAGAGGAGGTCCAAAGCTTAAACGAAACACCAAAGAAAATAAAGCAGAACGTTTAGGCATTAACAACCAGGTCGATACTCACGTATACGCAGAAGATGTCCAATGCTTAAACAAAATAAAGAAATAAAACAAGTTTAAATCTTTGCAAAATGAAATGCACAATCACAGCGACTTTTCAGCAAAGTTGTGATAGTTCACAAACTTAACCAGTTTTATGTCTTTCGACAATCAGCGATTACTGAGTAGGCACACAGTCAAGAAGGACAAAAACTATGTACTATGCTTTCGATCATGTTTCCCACTAGAACTAGGCGTTTTCATTTAAGTTTGTATCGTTATCGCAAATCTACTAATCTAGCTGAGCCTACCGTCACATCCTTAGTGAGACCGTTTATCACATTTTAACTCTCCATTTCTTTAGCATGTCGTGACTGTCCACTGATGTACTATCATTTCCTCTTTTTGACAACAAAACTCATTTATCATTTTATCATGTTTTTTGGCTTTTTCAAATTTTCTAATGTTTTTGGATTTTCTGAAATTATACTCCCCCTAAAATACAAATACATCTAAAGAAAATTGAAAACAAACTGTACAAGAACATGACAACTGATATCGAATTGCCTCAATTCTCCATCAACTTGGCATAAACAATCAGAACTCCCCCTCTCAACAAACTATTTTCCCATTATGATCTCAAAACACTTAAGTTTGTTTTAATCAAAATGGTTTTTCCGGAAAATTAGTTTTGTTGATTTTACCATTTGTAGGTCCGGGGAAAACTCATCACATTGTTTACCAACACTTTATAAATGATAGTTAAATCAATTTCAACTTAATGACCTTGATTAACCACTTGTAAGATCAAATATCAAACATTTTCAACCAATCATCATCTGTTGGTTGAATTCTCAAAGTGCCGATACCTACTCCACACTTACCAACCTGGGAGTTCCGGTAATTCACACTTCTCAATTTAAAATTAAAAAAAAAACTTTTTCAAGAAAAATGCCGATTCATGCTCCGCAATTACCAACTTGGGAGCTCCGGCAAGTCAGGTTTTTACTGTTTGAAAAATATATCCACCCAAGACTGACCATTCTTGGGTGAAACAACCTCTTCTTCATCTTTACTATCAACAGACTTGTGAACATTCATTTTTGAAGCATAAAATTCTTTCACTCCTTTGACCTTACCATCAATCATTTTTCCAAAAATGTGTTTCACAGTTCCGTTAAAAGCCTTATCAACATCAAATTTCTTCTTGTCAGAATAAAATTGATTTGAAATTTCAACTTTTCCAACTTTCTTTTTAAAATTTTCAGCCCGCAGAGGTGGAAAATTCACATCATCCACATTCGGAACTGATTTGTCAACCTTTTCTTTAACACTTGGCTCCTCTGATTTTGTAGAATCAGATTCATCACCAGAACTGTTTCCTGAACCCTTAACCACCCATATTTGGTTTTTCAGATTTTCTTTCGTTTTACCACATTCTTTGAACATTCTCCAACCTCAAAAGTGGAGTTTTCAAAACCTGTAAATTTTCTGGTTGTAAGTTCAGTTTTCTCAACAACTTTTTCTTTCAATTTACCAGAGACTCCCTGTTTTGTCTGTATTGCCTTCGGACAATTCCTGGCAATATGACCAATTGTTTTACACTGAAAACAGGTTCTCGTCTCTGTAATCTTCTGAGCAACACTTTTCTTCACTTCTTCTTGCTTTTTGGCAAGGAATTCTTTATTTGTCTGCTTTCTGAACGCTTGCTCTTTCTCAGCTTCTAAAGATTTTCCTGAAACAAACACAGTTTTTGGTTTATAAACTTTTTCATTTTTATGATTTTTCGGTTGATTAAATCCAAGACCTTTCTTTTTGACATTACTATTATGGTTTGGTTTCTTTTGAAAACTATAACCACAATTGTAACCCATTTTCTTGTTAATTCTCTGTTTATCTCTTGAAGTGTATTGTTTAGGTTTTTCAGAAAGATTTAAATCTTTTATTTCAGAAATATTAATTTCTGTGATTTTGAAAACCTTTTTGATCATTTCAATTTTAACATTTCTTATTGGAAAAATCTCATCAGAATATAATTTGTCAGAATCTTTCAAAGTATATGCTACTTTGACTGATTCGTCATTCAAATTAGATTTTGATAGCAAAAATTCCTTATCATAAACCCGTTTGTCCTTTTTGATTGTTGACTTTGACTTGTCGGACTCAGACTTTGACTCGGATTTGGACTCCGGTTTTGACTCCTCTATGTCATCGTTGTCTAACACCTGATTGACCACACTTTTTATCAACTCGGACTCATGATCAGTATCAGACGATGTGATTGTAATATCAATATTTTCTGGCAAATTATCCGACGACCCTGACTCCCACTGTAAGTTAATTGCCTTTTTGACTCTTTCGAAATTTGGATTTCGAGACAAATATCCATTTTCGACTGGGGGCGGACATCTATTGTAGACAACACTTGGTTTCTTACCAGAAATTTCTACTTCATCCCCTTCTTTTGTCTCGGAATTCTTTTCTTCCGAAGTCTTCTCTTCCTTAAACGTCTTCATTCTTTCAACGATCGGGTAAATCCTGTCAACAACAAAAGTAGAACATGAGTAACTTTTCAATAAATTGTTGACTCTTTCAGTTTCAATCTTTTGTGTTGCCAACTTCAATTCCAGCTCAGCACACTTCTCTGTGTAATAGTTGACGTCATCAAGCTGTCTCATGTAAGCTCCTTTGAGTGTATTCAATGCAACTGCTTGTTCACTGTTCGAATCAGTGTACTTGTTAATCTCTCTGTTCAAAGTATCATAAGATTCTTTCAATCTTTTTATGTTGTGTAGCAGCTCGTTGTTTTGCATGATCAAAGAATCACAATTCAAACACTTTTCAGGAACTTTGACTGCTTCAGTATCAACTTTAATTTCAACTTCCGGAACATCTTTGACTGTTCTTCTCGTTTGAAAAAACTCAGCTCTTTTCTTTTTCTCAGCTTCAGCATCAACTTTTAACCTTTCTTCTTCTTCCTCTTCTTCCTCTTCTTCAATTTTTCTCCATTTTTCTTCTTCAGCTTCCCTGACTTTTCTGTATTTTGCAGCCCAATATTCATCATAAGCATTAGCAATAAAAGCTTTAACATTTGACATCTCTTTGGACATCTCTTTGACCATAAATTCTTGGTCTGGGCAAAAATTATCCCAACTGAAACCTTCAGGTAATCTTTCATCATCTTGATCTGCCAAACACACTTTGCTGTCTGTTGGAATGTATTTATCCCAACTGAATCCACTATCCTTGCCCTGATTAACCAGACATGCTCTCTTTGAATCTTCAATTTCTTTTCTACCATGTGCAGTTTGAGCCTGATGTGGTGCCTGTTGTTGTTGATATGGCTGTTGTGTGACTTGATGATAAATCACCTTTTAGTAGTAATCATTGTTTCCGAAAGGGTTTTGAGCTCCACTCGCTTCTCGATTTGTGCACTCTCTCTTGAAATGCCCCTTTTCCCTGCAACGAAAAGAAGTAACTTTAGACTTATCAAAACCTAAAGTTGAAATATGTGCCTCACGAAAATCATCTCTGCCTGTGATTTGTTTAAACTTTTCAGCCCGCCTCAACACACTAGCCATGCACCATTTAATATCCATCAATTCCATTTCCTCGGAATCAATTTGATCGTAATCCTCTTTTGTGAGCATTGGATTTCCGATCCTCCCTGCAACTAAGCCTCCATAGGATTCAAGCACGGTCACCAACAAAGACATGTGACTTTTTGCAACTTCCTCAGTATAATTCTGATCATTCTCAAGCTTTAAAACAATGTTGCATTGAAGAACTTTGCCACTCTTTTTCGTAGAAAACTGGGGATCATAGGTTGGAAATGAAGAGAATCCTGTTGTGCTGCTTGATCCCTGAGATGCACTTTCAGAAGAACCTTTTACGTTATAAGTAGTTTCAACTTTTGGAGAGAGATTTGTCTTTTCACTAACACCACTCTTGAAATACAAGCCGATGTCTTGTTCTCCATCATAGTTCTTCATCCTGGCAATCTTCCTCTGCTCCATCTCTTGAGCTTCCAGATGTTTGATGAACTCACCCAGTGTTAACTTTTTATATTCTTTCCGATTGTTTCTCAACATCATCAGGAATGTTCCCCAAGTATCATGTGGTAACGCATCAACAAGTTTCTCAATTAGCTCATCAGTATCCTTTTTGATCCCTAATTTCGTCATATTTCTCACCAAGTTACAATATCTTTCAATAATTTGTTTGGTATTTTCAGATTTCAACCTACGAAATAGATCAAATTCTTTCTTCATGAGAGACATCTTGTTTTTAAGCATATCATCACTTCCTATAGATTTTGCTTCCAATTCAGTCCAGATTGAATATGCACTTCCATCATGTTGAAGCAAAATCAAAATGTCCTCTTTGATCGCTTATTGTAACAGACTCACCATCAATTTCTCATCTCTATACTTCTTTTTCTCCTCAGCACTCATATCTCTGATTGTTAACTGAATACCATTCCTTGTGGGCTTTTCATATGGTACTTCAGTGTGTTCCCAAGCATCCAAGTGATAAGCTTCAACCCAATTTCCAAAGCGTTCGGACCAACCATTGTAATCATCAATATCCAAGAGCTTAGGCGGTTTCTGTGATGTCCCGGTTTCATTTTCAAGCAAACCATTCTGAGTAATTGTGATAGGACTAGCAAAGGCATTATAAAACTCGTTGTCCATTGTTCAAGTTTCCAAAATTCACAAACTCTCAAGTTCAAGCGAAATAGAAAATGTATTATTTTAAGCGAAATCAATCAACTTCTGTTCAAGCGAAATAATCCAAATGTATTTCAAGCGAAATCTTAGTTTGAAGCTTTGAAGTGAAATCAACAGGAGTTATTCAAGCGGGATCAGAAACTTTTCCAAGCGAAATCAGCTATTAATCAGAATCACGTCAATTCAAGCGGAATATCCCAAAACTTGTTCAAGCGAAACCTTGTTCGAGCGGAATATCAAACTTCAACCAAAATCACAACTTGAGCGAAATCAACTCTGAAGCAGAACCCTTGATTCAAGCGGAATCAACAACACAGTTCAAGCTGAACTTTCAACAAACTTTGGAGCGGAATCACACTGAATTTTCGAGCGGGATATGAATCAATTCAGTTCGAGCGGAATCCAAACAAAGTTTCGAGCGGAACCTAGATTTTGGAGTGGAATCAAGACCAAACTTCGAGCTGAATCACTGTGACGTCATCATTCAACTGAACATATTCGAGTGGAATAGCTAAAAATATCAGTTTTAGATCGAATTTTAACTTGAAACTTTCAAGGCTTTGTTAATATGTAATTCCGAGTGCACTGTGTGAATTTGAGCCAATACGGACCGTGAAATGATGTTCAGATTGAAAAAGAAAGATGTAGAAACAGAATTTGCAGCTAAATTGTATAGAACTCTTCCTCCTGAGCTCTGATACCACTTGTAGGATCGTATTCGGACCCGAACGAGTCTATCAGAGGAGTTTTTCACCAAAACAAGAGGCGAAACTAGTGTTTCGGTGCAATTTCAGCCGTATTCACTTTAAACTGTTGATTTTATTGATATTCAATCCTTTTACAAGCATGACAACACTTCGGCAGCACTTCGTGGCTCACCGGAAGACAACACATGCACCTCTCTCTGATTTCGCTCCAGCTACACATATATATATAGGCAGCCATATGTGGTTTCGAGCTGAATCAGAAAGTTAACTTTTCGAGCTGAATCAGAAAGTTAACTTTTCGAGCGGAATCAGAATATTACATTTTCGAGCGGAATCAGAATATTATGTGATTTAGCTTGAAATGACAAGATGTCATTTCAAGTGGAATCACTCCTAAATACCAAATTCTTGGATTCCGTGCCCTATTCTATCTATCTCTAAACAAGACTCGATACAAGACGTAGGCGACAGACGGATGCACCAACAGGTTCACTACCGTTTTTTTATCTTCATATACCGGTACCGTAACCTGTATTTTCGGTATCAGTACTGATTCTGTATCGGTTGGCACCGAGCTCATCCCTACCCCTGAAGTTGTACGATACCGTTGTTGTTCGTACGGTACCCGTGATCAGGGATGAGCAAATGGTACCGGGTAGCAGCACTGAATTTCCCGAACCAAAAGATTTCCAATATCAATTCGGCACCAATTTTTGGTGTTTTCTGTATTAGTGGCGGTTTTTACCTTCATGTACCAATACCGAACAAGACTGTACCGGTATTTTCGATACTAGTACTGGCTCGATGCCGGTTGATACCAAGCTCACCCCAACCCATAATATTAAAAAATGATTAAAGTGAAAAAGTAAAGAAAATAACTATTATTATAATATAAAAATAATAAAAGTATTAAAAAACTATATATTATTATAATATTAAAATTACTATTAATTACCTTCTATTTTTAGGGTGAAGATCAAATAGGAAGTTTATTTTGGCTAAGAAGGATAGGAAGCAATAGGATTAGGACATGTGGCAAAATTTAAAATAAAGAACAAGGCTATTTTATTCAATCTTATCCTTTCTTCTTCCTTCTTCTCCCCGGTATCTTCAAAACCCACCATTTTCAAAACCAACCATCTTCAACCATTTCTTCACTTTCTATCTCAATAATCACTACATTATTGTGCGATTTTTGTGTCACACCCTGGCTTTTACGGAAGCGTGGGTTTATTTGGTGTGACTTCTTAATACCATAGCAACAATCATAACAATGCTTTATGATAAAAACACAAGATGTTCATCCATTCATTAAGTTTAAAAATACCACAACATCATTGTTTGAAAATGTCGACACTTAAAATAAGTTACAAACCATACTTGTCTACAACGTGTTCATGAGACACAACAAAAGACTTTAAATAAAACGTGGTTTAAAGACATGTAACCCGTCCAGGTAAGGGTTACACCTCCTAAAACTACTACCCTGGATGACATCTTTATTCAACACAGCCTGAAACATATGCATACCCTTCCAAATCCACTTGTTCCCTGAAATACACGTAGTTTGAAAAATCAACAAAAAGTTGAGCGAGTTCATGTGTATGTGAGTATGTATAAACCTTTGTATTCAATGTATGTATGTATGTATGTCCCGGTATGATTGCAAACAAGGAAAAGATCACCAATGGTTTGCAAGGCAACTGATATGTGTGACGGGGTAGGAAGACTCAAACCTAGCAAAGTTGTACCGGGCTCCCGGCTGGAAGACATAGTCACCACTATGGGCCGCCCCGGCCTCATGGGTGTGGGCTCGCTACACCCAAATAGATCTATCACTCATGCCCCTCGGTCCTACAACAAGGATTGATGGTCCCAAGTATCCGCCTACCCTATCACATGATCTATGGTTCTTTCCTAGGCTAATCATACCAATAGTATTGTAAGTATCCCTTTGTAACATGTATTTCACCCCAGAAGTAAGTAAACAAAACAGTTTAAAGAAAAGGGGGACATGAACTCACTGTATTGCGTCTTCCGTATGTGTAACCCAAGTCTCCTCAGCAAACACGACTACCTACAGTGTACTAACGTCTATTAGACGAACGGGCCGTGCCTTTGCTTAGTATGAAGGTTTTTGAGTTACGTTACTTGTGTTCCCAAAATTATTCCAAGTTATAATTATTAGTTAAAATAATTATTTTAACTTTAAATTATAGTTAATGTTTGGAATAATTGTTAAACAATATTTCGTATTCCTACTTCTCAAGTATTTTAACTTCGTATTTCCTTCCCAAGGATGGGGGTATTTATACATGTATATTTGTAGTTTCGAAAAATATATTTTAAGTCCCACTTAGGAAGATATATTTAACTTATTTGTCCAAAAATAACGTATTCCCAAAATATATGTATTTTTCCCAAAAATAATATATTTTTACTTCTTTAGTTTCCAAAATAATATTTTACCAAAAAAAATATATGTGTAAGAGTATTTTCTGGAATATTTCACAAGTTACGTTTCCGCGTTCGGTTTCACAATATCAAGTGTGTAACTTTAATATTTTATTCCTTGATGTTTTTGGTATTATTTTGGAGTTGTAAATGTCAAGGTATTTTGTTAAGTTATATTATTTTACCCTAAAATAATATAACTAGTTCACAAAATATACAAATATTCACACAAGTGTCTTGGTATAAAATATATATTCTAAATATATATTTACCCATTTTTATTTACAAAAACCAAACTCCGATACTTTGTATTTTTGTAACAAAAATTATGGCGAAGTTTGTATTTGAAAAACAAAGTTAAAATATATTTGTAAACACTTGTTAGAAAAATATTTTCTAAGTGTTGAAATTTTAGAAAATTTCGCCAGAGTTTCCTTTGTAAACGGAGGTGTCCATGCTAATAAGCATATCATTTTCTTTTTCAAAACTCATCCCAAACAATCATCAACAAGTCACTAAACAATATTACATCTTTCAAGTGCAAAAACAATGCGCTTTATATAATAACATGAACTTGGTTTTTCATAAAATCGCGTAGTAACTAAGTAGGGTGTTTAGTGGGTTTAGTTACCCTTCAAAGTGCGTTTACTTTCATTAAAATCTTACTCTCGGGGTTTTTAGATGTTCACAACTTGTGAACTTATTTTACAAAAATATTTGCTTACAATATTTTCTTGTTTTACTAGACTTACTACACTTATTTTGTTACTAAAATAGTGTAGGTTTAACAAAAGTCATAACCCTTCAAAAATCATCTTCTACTCTTGGTTTATTTAGGAAAACCATTCCCAAGACTTGGATTTACAAGATTATTAGTTTACTTGGTTTATTATTTTTCAAGAAAAATCATCCTACTTTCAAGTTCATGTCTTCTCTAGTGGATGATTATTTCATGTACACATAATCATCCCTAACTTGTTAAGCCAAGTTTTTAATCATAACTTAACAAGCTTCATATGATGACTAACCGTCATATTACTAGTAATCACCAAGAAATCAACAACATAACCAAAACAACTTTATATTATCATTATTTCATCTTGTTTCATCATCATGTTAGCTTTATGTTCAAGACTTATATCTATGATCTTTTAGTGTTCTTGAGATTTCATTATAATATAACTATTAACCATAAAAAATGTGAAGTAAACAAAGATCAAAGAAGCTTACAACTAGCTTAAAGCTAGGGAAGTTCAAGCTTGGAAATGTAGAGGATAAAAGCAAACTAGAGAGGTCCTTGATGATCCGTGAGTTCCACACTTCGTTATTCGCCGTTGTGCACCTTGTAGTAACCTTGGAATACTTGAATCAAAATCGAAAATGGGTGGTGTGTAAGGGGTGTTCTCGGCCGAGCTTTGTAGAGGGAGGGATAGAGAGTTTGTTTGATGAAGATGGTTAAGTGATCTTGATCTTATATCCACCAAGTTCTAAAATCCTTTGGTTAATGTGTCTTCCTAAGTACATACATAATCACACAAAATCCAAGGGGATCCATAGAATATATGGAGAAGATTTAGTGGAGATTTTTCAAATCTTTGGTGAGTGGGGTCCCTTGGGGCCGGTTCTAGGAAGGGGAGGGGGGGTAAGATGTAATATTTGATGGTAAAATGTAATAAGTGGAAGGTTATACGTAGAAGTCTAGTGTTTAATATGTTTCATGCTTTATGTAATATGTTTAAGTGTTCGGGAACCAATACTAGCTCAGAAAAAGTGAAACAATGCTTTTTGCCATAATTTAGTGTTCCGGGTAATGTCCGGTTGTCCGGTTGGATACCGTTCCGTTAAAGTGCTAAGTGATATCGTAAAGTGTCCTTTATGTATCTTTTAGTGACCCTTTTATTTCCCGACACTTAGGAAAGCATACATGACCATTCTACCATATTTTTGCAAGTGACTAGCATATTTAAATGCTGAATTTTGTTAATAAATGCAGAATTTTGCATTTTAAGTGGGTTTTAGGCACTTTCCGGCACCTAAGCTATCACCTAGTGACGCAGTTTTATGGTCCTTACTTCCCTACACTCCCTACTAGTGTAGTACCTTGTGTCTTGCTCATACTGGGCCTCAAAACATTGTCTGTCTATGTGCTGGCATTGTCAGCATGTTTCTGAGTTATCCGCTCACTGTGCTAACTATGCTTTGTGCATCAAGTTTGTCACTAAAGTTTGTGTGTAATCAATGGAGTGACAGTATGAAATGTGATGCATATGTATGTATGATGCAAAAATCATAAAGCAGTTTAATTTGTCAGTTGTAATCAAGCACAGTCATTAAGCACAAATTTAATATTAATTAATTGTACGGATACCTGTAATTGTGAGGGTTGTCACATTCTCCCCCTGTTAGAGAAATTTCGTCCCGAAATTTTAGTTCTGCTACGAGGTGCAGGGGTCTTGGGGAATAAATGTGGGTATTTTTCTTTCATACGATCCTCACGTTCCCACGTGAATTCTGGCCTGTGTCGTGCATTCCATCAAACTTTGACGAGTTTAACACTATCCCGGCGTGTCTTGTTAACCTTCCAATCCGTAACCTCAATGGGTTCTTCGGTAAAGTGGAGTGTGTCGTCAATGTGAACTTCGTCGGCAGGAATGACAATTGTTTCTTGAGTTGGACTCTTTTTCAGATTGGATACATGAAATGTATCATGAACGCCATTAAGTTCAGTAGGTAGATCCAACTTGTAAGCTACGAGACCAGTCCGTTCCAGGATTCTAAATGGACCAATGTATCTGGGATTTAACTTCCCACACTTCCCAAAGCGTGCCACACCCTTCCAGGGTGAAACTTTCAACAAAACCATATCTCCCACCTCGAATTCCAGAGGTTTCCTTCTCAGGTCCGCATAACTCTTTTGTCGATCACGAGCCGCTTTGATGCGCTCTCGGATCTGTGCAATCTTGTCTGTCGTTTCCTGGACCAATTCCGGGCCAACAAGCTGTCTATCACCCGCGTCAGCCCAGCATAGGGGTGATCGACACTTACGCCCATAGAGAGCTTCGAACGGTGCGGCTTGGATGCTTGCATGATAACTGTTGTTGTATGAAAATTCGACCAATGGTAGGTGAGTGTCCCAACTTCCACCTAAATCCATTACGCAAGCTCGCAACATGTCTTCTCACGTTTGAATCGTTCGTTCACTCTGTCCGTCTGTCTACGGATGAAAGGCAGTACTCAGATTCAACTGAGAACCAAATGCTTCTTGGAAGGATTGCCAAATTCTTGACACAAATCTTCTATCCCTATCAGAAATAATTGAGAGAGACACTCCATGTCGTGCAACAATCTCTCTCAGGTATAGCTCAGCTAGCTTGCTAGTGTTGTCTTTCTCTTTGATTGCCAAAAAGTGTGCTGATTTGGTCAGACGGTCTACGATTACCCAGATCGTATCGTGACCTCTGGGTGTCCTTGGAAACTTTGTTATAAAGTCCATGGAAATCTGTTCCCATTTCCATTTGGGTATTTCAGGTTGCTGCAAGATACCTGAAGGTTTCTGGTATTCGGCTTTTACCTTGGCACAAGTTAAACATTTGCCAACATATATTGCAACATCTCCTTTCATTCTCGGCCACCAATAGAAATCCTTTAAATCCTGGTACATTTTATCCGATCCCGGGTGGATCGAGTACCGTGACTTGTGAGCTTTATAAAAAATAACGTCTCTCAAACCACTAAAGAGGGGAACCCAAATTCTTCCCAAGAAACACAATGTTCCATCCTCCTTTGGTACTAATTGCTTCTCCATCCCACGGAGATATTCATTCTCAATATTCCTTTCCTTAAGAGCTTCTCTCTGCACAGCACGAACGCGCAACGAGAGGTCCGTTTGAATGATCATTTCCAAAGCTCTAACCCTTATGGGCTTAATCCTTTCCTTCCGACTTAAGGCATCGGCGACCACATTCGCCTTCCCTGGGTGATACTTGATCTCACAATCATAATCGTTCAATAGTTCTACCCAGCGTCTTTGCCTCATGTTTAGCTCTTTTTGATCAAATATGTGCTGCAGGCTCTTGTGATCAGTGAAGATTGTACATCGCGTGCCATATAAGTAATGTCGCCATATCTTCAAAGAAAATACCACCGCGCCCAATTCCAAATCATGCGTGGTGTAATTTTTCTCGTGGACCTTCAACTAGCGAGAAGCATATGCTATAATCTTCTGACGCTGCATTAGCACACAGCCTAAACCCTGACGCGAGGCGTCGCAATATACCACGAAGTCGTCCGTGCCTTCGGGTAGAGATAAGACTGGCGCGTCGCAAAGTTTGTTCTTTAACAACTAAAATGCTTCATCTTGCTTGTCTCCCCAATCAAACTTCTTGTCTTTTTGGGTAAGGGAGGTCAAAGGTTGAGCGATTTTCGAGAAATCCTCAATGAACCTGCGATAATAACCAGCCAAGCCTAGAAACTGTCGAACCTCGGTTGGCGTCGTTGGAGTCTTCCAGTTCTTGATTGCCTCGATCTTGGTAAGATCCACATGAATTCCATTTCCATTAACCACATGACCAAGAAACTGAACTTCACGCAGCCAGAACTCGCACCTCGAGAACTTTGCGTATAACTTTTCTTTCTTAAGTAGCTCTAGAATAGCTCTTAAGTGTTGTTCATGCTCATCCTTCGTCTTTGAGTAGATCATAATATCGTCAATAAACACAATCACAAACTTATCCTGGTACGGCTTACAGACTCTATTCATCAGATCCATAAACACAGCTGGCGCGTTTGTCAAACCAAACGGCATGACCAGGAATTCGTAATGTCCATAGCGAGTCCTAAAAGCAGTCTTTGGAATACTTTCTTCTTGTATTCTCAATTGGTGATAACCTGATCGTAGATCGATCTTTGAGTAAAAACTTGAACCTTGCAATTGGTCGAACATGTCATCTATCCTTGGCAAAGGGTATCTATTCTTGATAGTCAACTTGTTAAGTTCCCGGTAGTCGATACACATGCGAAAACTACCATCCTTCTTTTTAACGAACAAAACTGGAGCTCCCCAAGGCAAGAAGCTTGGTCTAATAAATCCCTTGTCCAATAGCTCCTGGAGTTGTGTTGACAGCTCTTGCATCTCTGAAGGTGCAAGTCGATAAGGTGCCTTAGCTACAGGCGCGGCGCCTGGAACTAAGTCAATATGAAACTCGACTTGTCTTTGTGGCGGCAATCCTGGCAAGTCTTCTGGAAAGACTTCAGGATACTCCTTCACGACTGGAATATCTTCTAGTCTTGGTTCTTTGGCTCCCTTGTCCTCGCCACGAGCCAAGAAACAACACATCCCTTGTGCGAAAACTTCTGTGTCTTCAAGCACTAGTAAGTTGTAGAGGCGTATCCTGCCTTATGGTTCACGATTTCCACGTTGCTTGTCATCGGGGTGCGGATAACAACCACCGTTTGATTGCTTGACAACTGGTCCACTCCAGTTACCACGTCAAGGATTCTCATTAACTAGTTCTATCGAGTGCGGGTCATCTTAACTTATCCTTCTACTAAACCAAGTATATTCTTAAATTCATGAGATATGAAGCTATGGTCGGCACTGGTATCAAATAACATGGATGCAAAATTTTTGGTTGATAGAGAACGTACCAGTAATCATGTATGGATCCTGGCATGCTTCACAAGCTCCGATGTTGGATGCCCCTTCACGGTCTTGGTTAATCCTCCTTGGGCAATTTTTCCTAAAGTGCCCCACGTTCCCGCATCGGTAGCAGCCTTGAAATTTATTATTATTATTTCCACCTTGGTAGTTGTCATTGTTCTCTCCTTGTCTGGGACACTTCGTCCCACAGGCATCCTTGTTGTGTCCCTTCTTCCCGCACCTACCGCACTTAGGCTTCCGACATCCACATTCGTGGTGATGCTTGCACCCATCACGTCTCGGCTTAGTTTCTAAGTAAATCTTAACATCGGCTTGTTTGTTGTTAGGGCAATCTTTCTTGAAATGCCCTTTGTCCCCACAGTCAAAACAACCTCGAACAGGTCTTTGTTCATCATTATTCGTTCGGGTATCTTCGGTGAGCTTCCTTTTGTTCTTTCCGGATGACTCTACCTGAGTCTCCTTCTTCTTGTCAGGGTTTGGAAGCTCTTTTAGTCTAATTGCTTCTTTACTAAGTGCCGCACTTAACTTGACCACATCGATGGTTATTGGCGGAGCTGATACCGTCATTAAGTGCACGATCTGAGGTACCAGTCCCCAGATGAATGGCTCCATCCTTTTAACTCCGGTTCCACTAGGTACGGAACAATCCACGACAAATCGTGAAGTCTTTGCACGTACTCTGCCACATTTGGACCTTCCATCTTTAGCTTCCAGAATTCGAATTCCAGCTTCTGGATCGCCATCTGAGAACAATACTCCCTATGCATCATTTCCTTCAGCTCATCCCATGTTAAAGCATTTGCAGCAGCTCTGCCTATTAATTGAACCTGTGAGTCCCACCATAACCAGGCCCCATCTCGAAACAATCCTGTCGCATATGGGACTTGTTGTTCTGGCGTACATCCGCTCATTCGCAAAATAAAATCCATATTTTCGGCCCATTTTACAAAGGCTATGACACCCCCAGTGCCGTCGAAATTCGGGGGCTCGCAGTCGAGAAACTGGCAGTAGGTACAGCCATTGGGTGGGTTGTTGTTTCTTGAGGTACCTCCGCTAGTTTCAGCGCGCGAGGCCTCATAATCCGCTATTGCTTGCAATTCGGCCTCAGTAGTAGGTAAACGATTTTCCCTTCGTGGAGGCATCTTCTATAAGAAGATTGTATAGGTCAGGCCATAATAAGTATAGTAAGTACGTAACATGCGCATGTAATTACATTCATTAACACACATAACATCCCATGTCATAACACAAAACAAATAATCCAACAACGCATGTAATGAGAATACTGCGATCGCGCTGTCATATAATTAAGACCACAAATACAATGTTTACAAGTTTCACAAATGTATCATACATCAAAAGAGACTAAGGGTCACATCGCCCTTGTCTGAATCGTCTAACCATATACAACAACTAAAAATCAAATGTCAAAAGTTATAATGTCAAAATGTGGTCTTCAAGATGCTGTGCAGTCAGGCTCAATCGCTGTCTTCTCATCAAAAGTAGTGCTACCTGCAACAGACCAAATATCCTCAAGCTGATGGGGGAGGAGGAGGAGGGAATAAAAGCAAACGGCGCAAATGCACCCAATCCTCCTCGAGTGCGTGGATAACGCGCAGAGGTAAGCAATTTGCTGCTCTGGAGTGAGGAAGCGGACATCAGAATCCGGGTGTAGTGGAAGAGGAGCTGGTGGTGTAGCAAATGAAGACTGGAAATGACAAGGGGGAGGACGCGGAGTCCTCTCCAGCTCCTGGAATCGTCGGCTCAACGCATCCTGCTGTAACTGCAAGGATATAAGTATGTCATCTGTGGTATATCCAACATGAAAAGGATGGTATGGGTCTGACAAAGGCATGAAATTGGGCGAAGACCACATGAATGGCTCGCCCAAGGGTGCAAAGGGAGATGCGGTGTGTGCAGCAGGTGCAAAAGGGGGCATAAATGGAAAGGCTGCTGTCATAGGTGGTACGTGATCCTGGTGCTGAGAAGAAGGTCCTTCCCCAGGATGGGGAGGAGGTATGTCCTGGAGAAAAGTGATGGGTACGTCCATGCGATGAATGTCAGAAACGCGAGGGTGAAACTGTGGAACATCAACAGGTGCAAAAACAGGTGCAGCAGGGGGAGTGACTGGTAGAACAAAAGGAGGATAATCGTCGTCCTCAATCCACCCGTTACGGGTGTCAGCATATCTAGGATCGACGTGTGTGGAAAAAGGTGCACGGTCAACAAACACAGGGGCCGGATCGGGTAGTGGTCCAACAATAACAGGAACATTAGTAACTGGTGGTGCAATGACTGGTGCATCAACAACGGGTGGTGCCATGACTGGTATGCCAACGTGGTCAGGCTCTGGTAAAGGATCAGGCAAAAGTGCAACAGCTGGAACATCAATAGGGTCATGAGCAATGACAGGCTCTAGACCAACTGGAGCAGGCTCAGCAGGTGCTAACTCGATCTCAGGATCCGGGCCAAAGTCATGGGGAACAATGGGTGCAGCAGACATTGCCATGTCTGAGTTAGTGTCGGTGGAGTAGTGTTGTACGCCCTGGGCGTGAAGAGTAGCGGATGCCACAGACTCAAATGAGTCTGGACCAGACAGATCAGATAAGGCCTCCTCAACAGGAGCCTCGACAGGTGGCAAGACAACGGCATCAGCAGCAGGAATCTCAATCACAGGAACAACAAGGTCATCAACGGGAACATCAGCAGATGGAACATCGTCATCTATTGGGGCCCCACCATCCTGGTCACCCTCCGAGGGACCCTCAATGAATAGATCGATGTCATCGTCGGGTAACGCGTCAAACGGCAGATCCTCCACAGGAACTGCAGCGAGAGGGAGAGGAGCAGGGATCTAAATGAGAGGTAGATCCCCGTCGAAAGGACCATCAGATAAAGGTATATCGTCCCCAAATTCCGGTAGGGCGAAAGGCTGGAAGTCATCCTCGTCTGTACTCGTGGTATCCGATGTATAGACCTCGTCCTCAGGGACAATCTCGTTGTCCGACACAATCGCCATAGGATCCAATGTGTCTGACACTCCGGTATCAGAAGATGAAGGCATGGTGTCTGTAACACAACCACACATATGCACATATATCAACATGAAATCAAATAAGCATGTAAGTCACAACAATGTAAGCAAGTAATCATCCTAGTCTTCCCCAGACTATCCCACCCAGTCTCTCAGACTAAACTCCCTAGTCTCTCAGACTAACTCCCTTGTCTCTAAGACCAACTCCCTGGTTTCTAAGACCAACTTTCCCAGTCTCTAAGACTAAATCCCTGGTCTCTAAGACCAACCTCCCAGTCTCTAAGACTAAATCCCTGGTCTCTAAGACCAACCTCCCAGTCTCTAAGACTAAATTTCCCCCAGTCTCTAAGACTGATCCTCCCTCAGCCTCTAAGACTGATCCTCCCTCAGCCTCTAAGACTGATCCTCCCTCAGCCTCTAAGACTGGACTCCCTCAGTCTCTAAGACTGAATTATAAATATAAGTTTTGAAATGTGTATTTATGCCTTTTTGTTTGTAAAAATGTTTGTTCCCTGGATCTGGACGTATAGTGTATGCAATGAAAAAATGTTTGAAAACATTTTCGTGAGAGCCCTGATGATCATAGTCTATACTCGAGAAAGAATCCTAGTTCGCTATGATCGAGGCTCTGATACCAAGCTGTCACACCCTGGCTTTTGCGGAAGCGTGGGTTTATTTGGTGTGACTTCTTAATACCATAGCAACAATCATAACAATGCTATATGATAAAAACACAAGATGTTCATCCATTCATTAAGTTTAAAAATACCACAACATCATTGTTTGAAAATGTCGACACTTAAAATAAGTTACAAACCATACTTGTCTACAACGTGTTCATGAGACACAGCAAAAGACTTTAAATAAAACGTGGTTTAAAGACATGTAATCAGTCCTGGTAAGGGTTACACCTCCTAAACCTACTACCCTGGATGACATCTTTATTCAACGCAGCCTGAAACATAAGCATACCCTTCCAAATCCACTTGTTCCCTGAAATACACGTAGTTTGAAAAATCAACAAAAAGTTGAGCGAGTTCATGTGTATGTGAGTATGTATAAACCTTTGTATTCAATGTATGTATGTATGTATGTCCCGGTATGATTGCAAACAAGGAAAAGATCACAAATGGTTTGCAAGGCCACTGATATATGTGACGGTGTAGGAAGACTCAAACCTAGCAAAGTTGTACCGGGCTCCCGGATGGAAGACATAGTCACCACTATGGGCCGCCCCGGCCTCATGGGTGTGGGCTCGCTACACCCAAATAGATCTATCACTCATGCCCCTCGGTCCTACAACGAGGATTGATGGTCCCAAGTATCCGCCTACCCTATCACATGATCTATGGTTCTTTCCTAGGCTAATCATACCAATAGTATTGTAAGTATCCCTTTGTAACATGTATTTCACCCCCGAAGTAAGTAAACAAAACAGTTTAAAGAAAAGGGGGACATGATTTTAACTTTAAATTATAGTTAATGTTTGGAATAATTGTTAAACAATATTTCGTATTCCTACTTCTCAAGTATTTTAACTTCGTATTTCCTTCCCAAGGATGGGGGTATTTATACATGTATATTTGTAGTTTCGAAAAATATATTTTAAGTCCCACTTAGGAAGATATATTTAACTTATTTGTCCAAAAATAACGTATTCCCAAAATATATGTATTTTTCCCAAAAATAATATATTTTTACTTCTTTAGTTTCCAAAATAATATTTTACCAAAAAAATATATGTGTAAGAGTATTTTCTGGAATATTTCACAAGTTACGTTTCCGCGTTCGGTTTCACAATATAAAGTGTGTAACTTAAATATTTTATTCCTTGATGTTTTTGGTATTATTTTGGAGTTGTAAATGTCAAGGTATTTTGTTAAGTTATATTATTTTACCCTAAAATGATATAACTAGTTCACAAAATATACAAATATTCACACAAGTGTCTTAGTATAAAATATGTATTCTAAATATATATTTACCCATTTTTATTTACAAAAACCAACCTCCGATACTTTGTATTTTTGTAACAAAAATTATGGCGAAGTTTGTATTTGAAAAACAAAGTTAAAATATATTTGTAAACACTTGTTAGAAAAATATTTTCTAAGTGTTGGAATTTTAGAAAATTTCGCCAGAGTTTCCTTTGTAAACGGAGGTGTCCATGCTAATAAGCATATCATTTTCTTTTTCAAAACTCATCCCAAACAATCATCAACAAGTCACTAAACAATATTACATCTTTCAAGTGCAAAAACAATGCGCTTTATATAATAACAAGAAACTTGGTTTTTCATAAAATCACGTAGTAACTAAGTAGGGTGTTTAGTGGGTTTAGTTACCCTTCAAAGTGCGTTTACTTTCATTAAAATCTTACTCTCGGGGTTTTTAGATGTTCACAACTTGTGAACTTATTTTACAAAAATATTTGCTTACAATATTTTCTTGTTTTACTAGACTTACTACACTTATTTTGTTACTAAAATAGTGTAGGTTTAACAAAAGTCATAACCCTTCAAAAATCATCTTCTACTCTTGGTTTATTTAGGAAAACCATTCCCAAGACTTGGATTTACAAGATTATTAGTTTACTTGGTTTATTATTTTTCAAGAAAAATCATCCTACTTTCAAGTTCATGTCTTCTCTAGTGGATGATTATTTCATGTACACATAATCATCCCTAACTTGTTAAGCCAAGTTTTTAATCATAACTTAACAAGCTTCATATGATGACTAACCGTCATATTACTAGTAATCACCAAGAAATCAACAACATAACCAAAACAACTTTATATTATCATTATTTCATCTTGTTTCATCATCATGTTAGCTTTATGTTCAAGACTTATATCTATGATCTTTTAGTGTTCTTGAGATTTCATTATAATATAACTATTAACCATAAAAAATGTGAAGTAAACAAAGATCAAAGAAGCTTACAACTAGCTTAAAGCTAGGGAAGTTCAAGCTTGGAAATGTAGAGGATAAAAGCAAACTAGAGAGGTCCTTGATGATCCGTGAGTTCCACACTTCGTTATTCGCCGTTGTGCACCTTGTAGTAACCTTGGAATACTTGAATCAAAATCGAAAATGGGTGGTGTGTAAGGGGTGTTCTCGGCCGAGCTTTGTAGAGGGAGGGAGAGAGAGTTTGTTTGATGAAGATGGTTAAGTGATCTTGATCTTATATCCACCAAGTTCTAAAATCCTTTGGTTAATGTGTCTTCCTAAGTACATACATAATCACACAAAATCCAAGGTGATCCATAGAAGATATGGAGAAGATTTAGTGGAGATTTTTCAAATCTTTGGTGAGTAGGGTCCCTTGGGGCCGGTTCTAGTAAGGGGGGGGGGGTAAGATGTAATATTTGATGGTAAAATGTAATAAGTGGAAGGCTATAGGTAGAAGTCTAATGTTTAATATGTTTCATGCTTTATGTAATATGTTTAAGTGTTCGGGAACCAATACTAGCTCAGAAAAAGTGAAACAATGCTTTTTGCCATAATTTAGTGTTCCGGGTAATGTCCGGTTGTCCGGTTGGATACCGTTCCGTTAAAGTGCTAAGTGATATCGTAAAGTGTCCTTTATGTATCTTTTAGTGACCCTTTTAATTCCCGACACTTAGAAAAGCATACAGGACCATTTTGCCATATTTTTGCAAGTGACTAGCATATTTAAATGCTGAATTTTGTTAATAAATGCTGAATTTTGCATTTTAAGTGGGTTTTAGGCACTTTCCGGCACCTAAGCTATCACCTAGTGACGCAGTTTTATGGTCCTTACTTCCCTACACTCCCGACTAGTGTAGTACATTGTCTCTGGCTCATACTGGGCCTCCAAACATTGTCTGTCTATGTGCTGGCATTGTCAGCATGTTTCTGAGTTATCCGCTCACTGTGCTAACTGTGCTTTGTGCATCAAGTTTGTCACTAAAGTTTGTGTGTAATCAATGGAGTGACAGTATGAAATGTGATGCATATGTATCTATGATGCAAAAATCATAAAGCAGTTTAATTTGTCAGTTGTAATCAAGCACAGTCATTAAGCATAAATTTAATATTAATTAATTGTACGGATACCTGTAATTGTGAGGGTTGTTACATTTCGTCACCAATCAATGATTCAAACACCCGATCAACGTGTTCTTCAGCTTTTTTGAAAAACACAGTTTAATTTCATACAAAATCGTCGTTTTTTCCTGTGATTTTGAAGATAATCACTCGATCTGTTCGATTCGATCGCTGATAATTGTTTCTAACATTCAAATTTCATCAATCGTTGAAGAAACCGACTTCGATCCATGTAAGAAATTCTTTAATTTCATTTTTATGATCTGGGTTTTTGATTTAGTCATTGCGTTTTACGATCTTGGCGGGGGTCCGGGGGCTGCTGTAACACCCCAACCCGGAAGGGCTGACGTGTCACAATAACAGTGGTATCATAAACCAAAGTCATAATTCCATTTATTTATTTGATAAGGATACAACGACAACTAAACTTAAGGTTAATATACAAGCGGAGACATTCGACTTAATTAACTAACATCTTCAGATTTATTCCTAAGCTTTATTCTTCTCTCTTTACCCCGCCCGAAGTAACCTGTGAACCTGTATATACAAAAAGTTTACGGAATGAGCCGAATGCTCAGTACAGAATAACAGGCTCAAATAACAAGTAACGCTTTATATGAAATGTTATCCGGATGGAACTTTATGCGAAAATGATATGATGCAAGAACATAATTTCATAATCATATCATACGGATGTACCCATGAGCCAAACTTAAAACGTGACAATACACAGGTAGCTACTCCTGCATAATTATCACATGAGATGGCAAGTTGGCATACCCGCTATCCACCTCCTTAACTTAAATCCTAGGATCGATCCATACGCCTCCTAGTAGCTTTGTACCTCACTAGTACCTAGGGACGCCGTGAACTGATCTCTCCGTCACGGATGGAGCACATGATGTCGATGCCGCAACAACATGCTCGTGGGACACTCCACGAGAAGCGGTACTCAGGGTATCAGAGTACAAATGGTCTTATTCACATAACTTATAAAAAATATTTTCATAACAAGACGTAACATATATTGGAACATGCGATAATGAGTACAACTAACAGAATACTATCGCATGACATGAAAGCTAAATCCAAGGTTATGATTAGAATAGGAATCTAACGGACTGTCAAATGAATCGATAATCAAAGACGTGAGGAGTTTTAAAAGATATATGAATTTAATGGGTTTATAACAATTTGAATATGAAGCAATAAGGAGTGAGGGTAAGGATCCGTACCTTAATAATTCCAAAGTGATGCTACCTTGTGATAATAATTCAGATTTATACGGGCAGAGTTTAGACTATTGATTAGTCTTTTAACCTAATTTAAATAATATGCACACAAACTAGGTCAGTAACTTAATACAACATTTACGATAACTCACGAGATTAAAATCCTCACAACGAATGACAAAGTGCGATACTTAAAAATCCATCGGATTCACAATTAATGACAAAGTGAAATCACTTAAACATCCATCGGATTCACAACGAATGACAAAATGTAAACACTTAAACATCCATCAGAATCACAACTAATGACAAAGTGAAATTACTTAAACATCCATCGGAATCACGACTAATGACAAAGCATAACCCAAATTTGAGCAGCACTTAAACATCCATTGGATTGATTTCAATCAATCGAACATTGAATCGTATCAGCGATTGAGTTAATACCCTGTTCTGCAGCACCCCGCTATACTAATTAGTGTTTTCGTGTGTGTTAATTGTAGTAAACAGAGCATAACTCCGTGTATATTTCGACTTTGTTCGTCGTTCAAGCGCCCAGAATCAAGTGCCAATGTCTGCTATTTATAGTCGAAATTTCACTTTGCTTACGGACCGTAAGCCTCACAATGTTGCGGTCCGTAAGGGTGCTTACGGACCGTAAGCCTATCAATGTTACGGTCCGTAAGGGACACCTATTGATCATAGGGTTGCCATGCGTGGGACTAGCCTAGCTGAGTCGACGAAATGGATAAATTCGAATTTGACAACTTATTTTGTGGATAATCATAACTAGAAAATACCCCCCCCCCCTGAGTTTTAGGGGCCCTGATCCTGATTCTGAAAATTCTAGGGTTTGTACAGAATTACTTGGGTGTCTTAATTAGGGTTTCCTATTGGTTAATTTTATAAATAATAATAATAATAATTTTGGTTGATATACAGAAAGATGGATCATAAGATAAATGTTTAGTTTATTATAAATTATTATTATTCTTTTATTTCTAAAATAATGATTTTAAATTTATGGTTATTACAACTATTACCCCCTTAAAAGAAATTTCGTCCTCGAAATTTTTCAAATAAGAACATATAAGTAACGGAAACGGAATTTTCATAGCAGAGTTACTAACTTATATAACAATAATCTCCTAAACACACACGTGTATCTGAAATTCATAATTATGTTCATGACTATAATTGTCAATTACCTTACATATGTGCCCTAATGGTCCTCCTATAACGCATCTTAATAAAATATCTTACCGTACGAAAAGTCAATGGAGACTTACAGATAATAGAGTGACTATTGGTACTGATATCTCCTACATAGATATGCTTAATCATAGCTAAGATATATTCACATAAGATAAAGCATGAATGACCGTAAACAGAACAATTGAACATATATCAAAGAGCAAGATTTACCGTTACTTCGACTAAAATTCTATTACTAGAATAGATTAGGGTATAGAGAGCGAATTGATTCTTCAGATTCCCATGTTGCTTCGTGTTCAGAGTGGTTTTTCCAGAGGACTTTAACAAACGAAATTACTTTCCTACGCATAACCCTTTCTTGTCGATCTAAGATGGCTTCTGGTTCCTCTTCGTAGGACAAATCTTCGTGAATTGTAAGTAACGGATAACTAATGACATGGAGTGGATGATAATTATATCCTCTTAACGAGGAGACATGAAAAACGTTATGAACGTGAGAGAGTTGAGGCGGTAGAGCTAGTCGATATGATACTTCTCCAATTCTTTCAAGGATTTCGAATGGACCAATGAAACGAGGACTAAGCTTCCCTTTTACTCCAAATCTACGAACGCCACGCCAAGGTGATACCTTTAAGAATACGTGGTCGCCAATTTTAAATTCGAGTGGTCGTCTATCTTGATCTGCATAGCTCTTTTGTCTGCTCTGAGCTTCTTTCAGTTTTTCTCGTGCCATAGTGACTTTTTCGTTTGTAATCTGAACTAGTTCTGGCCCTTCAATAATCTTTTCTCCAACTTCATCCCAGCAGATCGGTGTGCGACATTTCCGACCGTATAAAAGTTCAAAAGGTGCCATGCCAATACTTTCTTGCCAACTATTGTTGTAAGCGAACTCAACAAGACATAGATATTCATCCCAGTTTCTAGACCATTCAAGTGCACATGCTCGGAGCATGTCTTCCAAGGTCTGAATCGTACGTTCTGACTGCCCATCTGTTTGTGGATGGAAAGCCGTACTAAACTTCAGTCGTGTACCCCAAGCTGCCTGAAAACCTTTCCAAAATCGTGAGGTGAAACGTGGATCTCTATCTGAAACAATGGAACATGGTGTTCCATGGAGTCGAATAATTTCTTGAAGAAATATTTCGGATAACTTATTAACCGAAGTTCCTTGCTGAATTGGTATAAAATGTGCTGACTTGGACAATCTATCGACAACAACCCATACAACATCATTCTTCTTGAATGTCTTAGGCAAACCGGTAACAAAATCCATTGTGATTTCATCCCACTTCCATATGGGAATATCCAATGGCTGCAATAGACCGCTTGCTCGTTGGTGTTCAATTTTCACTTGTTGGCAAGTGAGGCATTTACTTACGTAGCGAGCAACGTCTTCCTTCATGCCATTCCACCAGAAGTTCTGTCGTAAGTCTCGATACATCTTAGTAGATCCTGGGTGAATTGAAAATGGTGAGCTGTGAGCTTTGGCTAACAATGACTCACGAAGGGTGGAGTCATTGGGTACACAAAGTCTTTTGCCGCACCAAATCACCCCCTGATGGTCTATACTAAATTTAGATTGCTTACCCACCTCGAGATTTTGCACAATTGCCCAAAGTTCTCCATCTTGCTTCTGTGCAACTTTGATCCGTGATATGAGGTCGGGTTCAATCTGCATTCTAGCTAGATATCCATCAGATTTACTAACCTGAAGCCAAATGTTCATCCTTTCGAGATCCCTCATAATACGAGGCTGAATTTGTAAGCAAGATATAGTCCCGGAATTCTTTCGGCTCAACGCGTCAGCTACAACATTGGCTTTACCTGGATGGTATTGAATATTTGCGTCGTAATCTTTTAAAAGTTCTAACCACCTTCTTTGCCTCATATTTAGCTCCTTCTGCGTGAATATGTATTTGAGGCTCTTGTGGTCGGTAAAGATGTCACAACTCTCACCATACAGATAGTGTCGCCAAATCTTAAGTGCAAAGACGACTGTGGCTAGTTCTAAATCATGTGTAGGGTAGTTAACTTCATAAGGCTTCAACTGACGGGAGGCATAAGCGATAACCTTCCCATGTTGCATTAACACACAACCTAATCCTTTCTTTGAGGCATCACTATAGACTTGGAAACCTCCTGATCCAGAAGGGAGAGCGAGTATTGGAGAGGATACGAGTCGTTTCTTCAATTCTTCAAATCTTTTCTCTTGTTCCTCATTCCATGAGTACTTCACCCCTTTACTTAGGAGTTTTGTGAGTGGTAAAGCAATTACCGAGAATCTTTCAACAAATCTTTGGTAATAGCCAGCAAGACCCAAGAAACTTCGTATTTCGGTAACAGAAGTGGGTCTTGGCCATTTTGTAATAGCTTCAACCTTTGTTGGGTCTACCATAATTCCCTCTGCTGATATGACATGACCTAGAAATGCCACTTGGCTAAGCCAAAAGTCACATTTGGAAAACTTAGCGTACAACTTCTCATGCCGCAAGGTTCCAAGTACTGCATGTAGATGTGCTTCATGCTCTTCGCGACTCTTAGAATACACCAGAATGTCATCGATAAAGACAATAACGAATTTGTCTAGGAATTTGTGAAATACGCGATTCATCAAATCCATGAAGACTGCGGGTGCGTTAGTTAGCCCAAAAGGCATAACCAAGAATTCGTAATGACCATAACGAGTACGAAAGGCGGTCTTGGGAACATCATCATTTTTGATCTTTAGCTGATGGTACCCGGACCTCAGGTCGATTTTTGAAAAGAACTGAGCCCCCTGAAGTTGATCAAAGAGATCATCAATGCGAGGCAGAGGATACTGATTACGAATAGTAATCTTGTTCAGCTCTCGGTAGTCAATACATAAACGCATACTACCGTCTTTCTTTTTCACAAATAAGACCGGAGCACCCCAAGGTGAAACACTGGGTCTTATGAATCCCAGATCTAACAATTCTTGCAATTGTTCCTTCAACTCCTTCAGTTCCATCGGGTCCATACGGTACGGAGCTTTAGAAATAGGTTCGGCACCAGGGATCAAGTCGATGGTGAATTCTACCTGACGGTCGGGTGGTAATCCCGGGAGTTCATCCGGAAATACATCAGGATATTCACGAACAACGGAGTGGTTATCGATACTCTTAACACTAGCAGAAGTATCCTTAATCGATGCTAGGAATCCAGCACAGCCGTTTGATATGAATTTTCGAGCTTTGAATGCGGAGATAATTTTAAGAGATTTATGAGCTTGAGTTCCCTGATATATAATATCAGGATGATGAAGATTACCGAAAATAACACGGCGGAAATGACAATCTATAGTTACGTGATGTCGAGACAACCAATCTATCCCTAGAATAACATCAAAGTCACACATATGTATTGGAAATAGGTCTGCCTTACACACAATAGATTCAATACGGATCGGACAATCTTTATATACGTAAGTGATTATGGATGAATTTTCCATGGGAGTGGAAATGGTTAAAGTATGATTTAAGAGAGTTGGTCTTATCGGAAGGTACTTAGTAAACGAATGGGATACTAAAGAATGGGTCGCTCCTGTATCAAATAACACATAGATACTACGTTCACCAAGCTGAAGGGTTCCAGATACAGTACCTGGGGCATTAGCAGCGTCAGTAGCAGAAAGTGCGAAAACTCTTCCTCCAACATTGGGTTGGTTATTCTTCTTAGTGTCTTTCTTTATACACTCCTTGATCATGTGTCCAGTTTGGCCACATCTAAAGCATGCTCCTGTACCTCGGTGACATACGCCCTGATGTCTCTTACCACAAGTATTACATAAAGGATATGTAATCTGATTCGGGTTTACATATTGATTCAGTGGTTAAGCTCTAATAGGTTCTGCATACAACTGAATCTAGTTTTGAGCAGGCCTCGGGTTTTGCAGTCTAGATTGCCATAGACGTGCCTGATTTCCAGAGTTTTGATTTCCTTGCACTTTGCGGTCTTGATGCTGTGGCATAGTGGATGATTGGCCGATTGCCTGCTTAAATTGTCCTTCTCTGTTTCTCTTCTTATTATCCTCAGTTCGAGATAAAAATTCTTTCCTCTCGAACTCAAAAGTTTTGATTGCATCGGCAACTTCAGTGATATCCTTAAATTTCATGTACATGATCGACTTCCGAATTCGATCATTGACTGCCCACTTGCATTTTTCTGCCTGGGCTTCTGCTGATCCTGCAACGTCTCTTACAATACTAGCCAACCTTGAAAATCTAGTAATGAACTCAGAGGCTGGTTCATCACTCCCCTGTCGAATCACTGCATACTCCCTGATATAAGCTTCTTTATCAGCGGTAGAAAAATACTTGTCGTAAAAGATGGTACGAAAGTCGACCCATAAAAGATTAGCGTCGAAATCATCCCCTCCTTTGACTTGCTTATATCCTTCCCACCAAGTTTGTGCGTCATCTTCAAGTTTATAGGTAGCCAATCTAACTTTGTATTGCTCCGGAACTCCAAGAACTCCGAAGATCTTTTCAACATGAGCTATCCAGTTTCTGGCATCGACTGGATTAGTAGCGTGACTAAAGGATTTCGGCTTTTGTTTTTGGAATTTAGCGATCCATATGTCTATACTATATGTAGTATGGTTCGTGGCATTCTCACGAATTTCTCCACCAGAGACTGGATTCGTGTTAGTACGTTCTGAATGACGAGTTTGTTGAATAACGGCCTTAGCTGTTTGAGCAACAAGGTTTGGAAGCAACCCGGCAACAGCCTGGTTGATAGCATTAATTACGTTTGGATCAACTGGAGTCTCATTCGAAGAAGTGTTGTTACGCACATGGTTAGTACGAGTACTCCTACGTGGCGGACGACGAGGAGGCATATCTATACGAATAGACATAGGAGTTAAACCAAATAAGAGACCAAGTTGAATCCTATCATAGATATCTACCCATTCCTCACAGGTTTTAATTACTATCTTCAAGTTTTCTACAGGAAAGAACCTTTGCTCTGATACCATAGCTGTAACACCCCAACCCGGAAGGGCTGACGTGTCACAATAACAGTGGTATCATAAACAAAAGTCATAATTCCATTTATTTATTTGATAAGGATACAACGACAACTAAACTTAAGGTTAATATACAAGCGGAGACATTCGACTTAATTAACTAACATCTTCAGATTTATTCCTAAGCTTTATTCTTCTCTCTTTACCCCGCCCGAAGTAACCTGTGAACCTGTATATACAAAAAGTTTACGGAATGAGCCGAATGCTCAGTACGGAATAATAGGCTCAAATAACAAGTAACGCTTTATATGAAATGTTATCCGGATGGAACTTTATGCGAAAATGATATGATGCAAGAACATAATTTCATAATCATATCATACGGATGTACCCATGAGCCAAACTTAAAACGTGACAATACACAGGTAGCTACTCCTGCATAATTATCACATGAGATGGCGAGTTGGCATACCCGCTATCCACCTCCTTAACTTAAATCCTAGGATCGATCCATACGCCTCCTAGTAGCTTTGTACCTCACTAGTACCTAGGGACGCCGTGAACTGATCTCTCCGTCACGGATGGAGCACATGATGTCGATGCCGCAACAACATGCTCGTGGGACACTCCACGAGAAGCGGTACTCAGGGTATCAGAGTACAAATGGTCTTATTCACATAACTTATAAAAAATATTTTCATAACAAGACGTAACATATATTGGAACATGCGATAATGAGTACAACTAACAGAATACTATCGCATGACATGAAAGCTAAATCCAAGGTTATGATTAGAATAGGAATCTAACGGACTGTCAAATGAATCGATAATCAAAGACGTGAGGAGTTTTAAAAGATATATGAATTTAATGGGTTTATAACAATTTGAATATGAAGCAATAAGGAGTGAGGGTAAGGATCCGTACCTTAATAATTCCAAAGTGATGCTACCTTGTGATAATAATTCAGATTTATACGGGCAGAGTTTAGACTACTGATTAGTCTTTTAACCTAATTTAAATAATATGCACACAAACTAGGTCAGTAACTTAATACACCATTTACGATAACTCACGAGATAAAAATCCTCACAACGAATGACAAAGTGCGATACTTAAACATCCATCGGATTCACAATTAATGACAAAGTGAAATCACTTAAACATCCATCGGATTCACAACGAATGACAAAGTGTAAACACTTAAACATCTATCAGAATCACAACTAATGACAAAGTGAAATTACTTAAACATCCATCGGAATCACGACTAATGACAAAGCATAACCCAAATTTGAGCAGCACTTAAACATCCATTGGATTGATTTCAATCAATCGAACATTGAATCGTATCAGCGGTTGAGTTAATACCCTGTTCTGCAGCACCCCGCTATACTAATTAGTGTTTTCGTGTGTGTTAATTGTAGTAAACAGAGCATAACTCCGTGTATATTTCGACTTTGTTCGTCGTTCAAGCGCCCAGAATCAAGTGCCAATGTCTGCTATTTATAGTCGAAATTTCACTTTGCTTACGGACCGTAAGCCTCACAATGTTGCGGTCTGTAAGGGTTCTTACGGACCGTAAGCCTATCAATGTTACGGTCCTTAAGGGACACCTATTGATCATAGGGTTGCCACGCGTGGGACTAGCCTAGCTAAGTCGACGAAATGGATAAATTCGAATTTGACAGCTTATTTTGTGGATAATCATAACTAGAAAATACCCCCCCCCCCCCTGAGTTTTAGGGGCCCTGATCCTGATTCTGAAAATTCTGAAAATTCTAGGGTTTGTACAGAATTACTTGGGTGTCTTAATTAGGGTTTCCTATTAGTTAATTTTATAAATAATAATAATAATAATTTTGGTTGATATACAGAAAGATGGATCATAAGATAAATGTTTAGTTTATTATAAATTATTATTATTCTTTTATTTCTAAAATAATGATTTTAAATTTATGGTTATTACAGCTGCGCCCCTGGTAGCAGGGTCCCAGGGGCGGCGGCCCCTGGCGGGGTCCAAGGGGCAGAGCCCCTGGCTGGTTCAGACAATTCACAGACATTTTTAGGCCATTGCGTTTTAGAACTAAGATAATTTTATGTGTTTTCTGGCCATTGCGATTTAGGAAAAACACATTTTTGAAGTGTTTTTAGTCATTGAATTTTCGGTAAAACACATTTTTAGGTGTTTTCAGTCCATTGCGTTTTAGAGAGAACACTTTCTTTTGTTTTTTTTAGGCCATTGTGTTTTAGAAAGGAGACATTTTTAAGTGTTTTATGGTTATTGCGTTTTATAAATAAGACATTTCTTTGTGTTTTTGGTGCATTGCATTTTAGGTAAAACACATTTTTATGTGTTTTCAGTCCATTGCGTTTTAGAAAACACAAAGAAATGTCTTATTTGTAAAACGCAATGGCCAGAAAACACAAAGAAATGTGTTATTTCTAAAACGCAATAGCCTAAAAACACAAAAGAAAGTGTATTTTCTAAAACGCAATGGACTGAAACACAAAAGAAAATGTGTTTTACCTGAAACCCAATGCACAAAAAACACAAAGAAATGTCTTATTTCTAAAACGCAATGGCCAGAAAACACTTAAAATGTCTGTTTTCTAAAACACAATAGACTGAAAAACACATAAAAATGTGTTTTACCTAAGACGCAATGCACAAAAAACACAAAGAAATGTCTTATTTATAAAACGCAATGGCCAGAAAACACTTAAAAATGTCTCCTTTCTAAAACGCAATGGCCTAAAAAAACAAAAAGAAAGTGTTCTCAATAAAACGCAATGCACAAAAAACACAAAGAAATGTCTTATTTATAAAACGCAATGGCCAGAAAACACTTAAAAATGTCTCCTTTCTAAAACGAAATGGCCTAAAAAAACAAAAGAAAGTGTTCTCTATAAAACGCAATGCACAAAAAACACAAAGAAATGTCATATTGATAAAACGCAATGGCCAGAAAACACTTAAAAATGTCTCATTTCTAAAACGCAATGGCCTAAAAAAAAGTGTTCTCTCTAAAACGCAATGGACTGAAAACACCTAAAAATGTGTTTTACCTAAAACGCAATGACTAAAACACTTCAAAAATGTGTTTTTCTAAATCGAATGGCCAGAAAACACATAAAAATGTCTTAGTTCTAAAACGCAATGGCCTAAAAACACCAAAGAAATTGTTCTCTCTAAAACGCATTGAACCAGGACAATAGTTTTGTATGTGAATTGTCTGAACCAGGAAGCAGGAGATAAAAAACTGTCTACGAATGCAGTTTTCCAGAGGCAATTTACAGAAAATTAATTTTTCTGATGCATTTTTATTAAAGCAGTTTAATCGGAAAAAAAATAATTCCGAGCTCAACCCCATCTAGGGGCTCTGCCCCTTGGACCCCGCCAGGGGCTGCCGCCCCTTGGACCCTGCTACCAGGGGCGCTGCCCCCGGACCCCGCAAAGATCGTAAAACGCAACAACTAAATCAAAAACCCAGATCGTAAAACTGAAATTAAAGAATTTCTTACATGGATCGAAGCCGATTTCTTCAACGATTGACGAAATTTGAATGATAGAAACACTTATCAGCGATCGAATCGAACGGATCGAGTGATTATCTTCAAAATCATGAGAAAAAATGAGATTTTGTATGAAATTAAACTGAGTTTTCTTCAAAAAAGCTGAAGAACACGTTGATCGGGTGTTTGAATCATTGATTGTTGACGAAAATCGCACTATAATGTAGTAATTATTGAGATAGAAAGTGAAGAAAAAGTTGAAGATGGTGAATTTTGAAAATGGTGGGTTTTGAAGTTACCGGGGAGAAGAAGGAAGACGAAAGGATACGATTGACTAAAATACATTTGCTCTTTATTTTAAATGTTGGCACATGTCATAATCTTATTACTTTCTACACTTCCTAGGCAAAATAAACTTCTCATTTGATCCTCACCCTGGATCAAACAATTTAATCATTTTTCTGAATTTATTAGGCATGTGCCGTGGAATAAGACTCGTAGACTTAGTCAGTCAAAAGATCGAATAAAACATGATATTTAAAGAAAATTGAACATCAATACATTATTAATATTTCATTATTTAAAATGTTTTACTATACTTTATATTTTAATTTTAATAATAATATGTTTGTATCTTAATAGTTTCGCCCATCCACTAGCTTTCTGGCATCTTATTGTCTACCACAAACCCAACTACACAAAATATGGCTCAATGATGAATCTATTCAACACTTATTCACACCTTTTAATTATAATTATAGCATAGTAGGATTTATAATTCTTATTTTTAAAACTTATATTACCATTATATTATGTCAAATACCAATTCTTTTAGAACCGGATTAATCTAGCGAGTCGGACCAGAAACCGTCTACACAGGGGCGGCTCTTATGGTGTGCGGGGAGGACTTCCGCACAAGGCCCGTGATTTCGAGGGGCACGAGATTTTTTTTTTCAAAATTCAATATATATATGTTATTTAAAAAAAAAAAATTGTAAATACATACCAAATCCAATATAGAGGTCCGTTATCAAAAACCTTTTTATGTTTTATAATTTAACCCAAATACATTAGGTTTATTAGGCCCAACCCAATACTAATAAGATTTTAAAACATAAAAAAAAAAACACGGAAACTGAAACGGCAATTGGATTTGGAAACACCGAACGACAGAAGGAATTGTTGGGCTACCATTGATTCATTAAACGACAACACATAAGTGAGAAGACAGAACGAACATCGTAGTTCAAAACTCGACGGCACAATGCGTAATTCGGTAATTGTTTCACTGTTTGAATGTTTGACTGTTTGATTTGCCGGTTGCTTTCATCATGAAGTTAAAAGGTCCGATAATTGTTGTTAACATCAGATTCTGATACTTGATGATATTGTTAATTGTTTGTTAACATCAGATTCTGATTGTTAATTGTTTGTTAACATCAGATTCTGATTGTTGATTGTTGTTAGTCGGTTAATTGTTGTTAATTTTTGTGATTGTTAATTGTTGATTGAACCCGTATCTTGTTAAGTGAACATCGATTATTATTTTTAGGCGTTAATGGCTCCTAAACAAGCATCCGGATGATAAAAACGTCAAAAAAGGAAACGAGCGGAAGAATTGGTGAAGTCTCAAGCATATGGGCACATTTTTCGAGCTCGAATAGGGTACGTGAATACTCAGAGACGCCACTGCGTCTACACAATCAATCCGGTTGAGTACGTACCCTCATCCAGCTTCACTTGGGTCGGCTAGTTATGGCACCTCTCGCCCACAAACTGGATCGGTGCTTAGACTATCTGTTAAAATTTACCTTTTTCTATAAAAACTCATTCCACTGTATTTATACGTATATATAATTGAATTTTTTAAAGTATGTACGGTGTCCACCTAGTCCGACTTGTAGATCCAATAATAAAAGCTAATTCAATTATGAATTCATTGCCAATTTCAAAAACAAAGAGCACATAGCGTAACATTACTTTTATTTTGTCTTGAACCTTCAAATTTAAATACATAATCAAATGACCAAGTATATAAAATCATCGAGCTCAATAATGAATCACCATAAGATTATATTCAACGATCGAAGATGTATCGTTGAGAAAATACGTTTGAGCCGTCGCAATGCCACGTGCTAATCGAAAAACCCCGGTCCCACCAACAATAGACATCTCGCGAACCCGATGAAGTATCGGGTTTGTTCCTAGAAACTGTAGTGTGCTACCGTTATACTTCCCTTGTGTAAACACAAAGTTAAGGTTCATAAGAAACCTAGGTTCTTCAAAGGAAGCAGCACCAAAGAACCCTTGACCTTTACCAATCCTCATGGACCTTGCATCCGGTTCAACGGTCAATGGGTTGTCAAACATAAACGTGCGACCAAATTGTGTAACCGTCGTTGAGCTGATATTGGATTCGGCTATTTGGAAGGCGGTTTGCCTAGGTCCAGTTGTGGTATCATGAAAATAGAAATGCAACTTTGTAACCTTTTGTTTTTTAATGGGGAGCTCTTTGAACCATTTCTCCACTCCTTTTGGCCCTTCGGAAACGCTTTGCGCCCATGGTATCACTATGACCATTGCGCATAACATTAAGACCACACTTTCGATCTTCATTTCACGATTCAAACTCACGAAGTTGTGCAAAAATAAGAAAGTTTGAAGATATTGAAAATGAGGTCGAATTCTTTGTTTTTAGCTATAAGAATATCAAGAGAACACAAACAAGAAGGAAGCCCGAATCGATGATATGCTAAACGAACTACTTAGCGAATCAAAAGGTTAAGCGACACCAAACATATAATCTTGCATATGAAAATGCTTGGATTTTTAATGAAGAATGAGACCTTAATATATGCAAATATGTGATGTCTATATTCACAAAGAAAGTGAGTGGTTAAGTCAACTCCATAATTTCTTGGAAGAAACTTGTTTTCTTTTGTGAAAGCAAGTGGAAGGTAGCATTCAAACTCAAGTTTGAAACTTTTGATTAGGTGGAGGGAACACCATTCTTGAATATAGTTACCATTTAGAAAGGAAATTATAATAATGATTATGCTAATCTTATCTACACGGTTTGTTGTTAAGTTAATATATTTCCTTATAATACTAGCCTAAGAACCCGCGATTTTCGCGGGTGGCTAAACAGCAACTAAACACATAAAAAAATTTAAACGCAGAATCGTTAAACTGTGATTTGTTAAGCCCACTATTTTGAGACAGTTGAGCACGTCCCAATAGTATATCTACATAATGTTCGTTACAAATTAAGTTTTTGTCAACTAAACCTTCATGATGTTTTCATGCCCTTTGTCCAAAATGACTTGCACCGGCAGTGTGAACATAAAAATATACATTAACAAATGAAGGTAGAGTAATAGATAACACACACGAATTCATCTACGTAAAGGTACTAACGAACATTTTGTGACAAAAGTTGTAAAGGAAATGCGTTAATGTTATGTATGATATGATTGATATTTAGTAGAAACCAATTTTAGGGAAAAAAATAAAAACAAAAAAAAAAGAGTCTGAAGTGAGATTAAAACAACAAAACATATCTAGTAATAATTGTTCCAAAACTGTTACCACACATATACGACAAGAAAAATGACCATTTGGGACTAAATTATGAGGGACTGATCTATCAGTCTCGGATACATAGTATCTGGGACTAATTTATCGGTTACTAATTGTATTAGAGACTGATTTCCGTGACTAATAATCAGTCCTTAATACTTGGATCACTTATCTGAGACTGAATTTTAGTCACAAATATGTTTGTCTAAAAATAATTTTTGGAGGGAAACTTATTGGTTACTGAAATTCAGTCCTAAATAACTGCCCCCATTAATAAAAATGGCGCCATTTTATTGGTCACTAATATACTGACACCTAGGGACAAAATTATGAGGGACTGATCTATCAGTCTCGGATACATAGTATCTGGGACTAAGTCTCGGATACATAGTATCTGGGACTAATTTATTAGTTACTAATTGTATTAGAGGTTGATTTTTTTTTTGTGACTGATATCCGTGACTAATAATCAGTCCTTAATACTTGGACCCCTTAACCGAGACTGAATTTTAGTCACAAATATATTTGTCTAAAAATAAATTTTGGGGGGAAACTTATTGGTTACTGAAATTCAGTCCTAAATAACTGCCCCCATTAATAAAAATGGCGCCATTTTATTGGTCACTAATATTCAGTCACTAATATACTCACACCTAGGGACTAAATTATGAGAGACTGATCTATCAGTCTCGGATACATAGTATCTAGGACTAACTTATTAGTTACTAATTGTATTAGAGGTTGATTTTTTTATGACTAATGTACGTGACTAATAATCAGTCCTTAATACTTGGACCATTTATCTGAGACTGAATTTTAGTCACAAATATGTTTGTCTAAAAATAATTTTTTGGGGGAAACTTATTGGTTACTGAAATTCAGTCCTAAATAAATGCCCCCATTAATAAAAAAATGACGCTATTTTATTGGTCACTAATATTCAGTCACTAATATATTGACACCTAGGGACTAAATTATGAAGGACTGATCTATGAGTCTCGGATGCATGGTATCCAGACTAATTTCTCAGTTACTGATTGTATTAGAGACTGATTTTTTTGGATGATCTTTGTGACAGATAATCAGTCCCCTAATATTTTGACCACTTGTTTGAAACTAAATTTTAGTTACAAACATGTTTGCCAAAAAAATGGATGGAAACTTATTGCTTATTGAAATCCAGTCTCAAATAAGTGCCCAATTAATAAAAAAAGGCACCATTTTATTGGTCACTAATATCCAGTCACTAAATATTGACATCTTATTGGTAACTGAATTTTAATCTCAATTATGTTTCCTTAAAAATGGCACAAATGTGTTGGAGACTAATGTTCTATCTCTAATACAAATGGAACATATTAGGGACCGAACATTAGTTCTTTATATTTTCAAGACAAACAGAATTAGGGATTGATATTGAGTTTCAAATGCCTCTTCAGCGTCTAATTATGTTACGCATATTCTACCATTTGTTGGGAAGGTTCTAAGGCTGCAAAATTAGTCTTAAAGTTATTTTCAAAACCTTATTAAGAATTGACTAGAGGAGAACTTGTGTGTTGCGGCAAGTCGACAACGTAATGGGGAAATTTGACTACTATGCATCTACGACGTTCGCTCATTCTTTGTCTCAATTTGTTTCATTCGTAACACCATATATGACATGTAAAATGAAATGATACATTGATACACAATCCAATTAGATCCAAATATGGACATATGGTATAAGCTTTGGACCGGGTTCAATACTTAAAAAGTTAAAAAAGGAGTCTTTTTCTTCGGTGAACATATCTATACTACTATATTAAGAGAAATGGGTGTTCTACCCTTTTCGTAATTTTGCCATAGGTACAAATCTTGAAGCACCATGTACAAATAAATCAAGCCATTATAGAGGGGGGAAACTTGGACATTGTCCAAAGTTTTAAGACACTTTGAGGGCATAATTGGTAATTCGGACCTACTACCTCACCATTTAAGTGACTTGATGATTGAAACCTTTCATCAACCCACAATCAATTTAGAACGTGAGAAAAGAGTAATTGAAACCCTTTTCAAATGACCCTCACCTCAGCAATTGAATGGGTTTCGATGCAATTGAAGCCCTGCAAATGAAGCGTCTCGCCTTCATATCCACACACCATTACATACACACACCCATTATCACATCGGTCCAATTGCAGATGTAACATCGGCGAGGGTAGTAGGGTTAAAAGTTAAAACCCTGGCAGCGATGATAGTTTCAGAGGTACTTCTTCTCTTGGTATAATGTTCTTGAATCATGTTTCTGTTATTGATTTTGAAACGAATTTAATTTGATTCTTAGGGATTTATGGATCAAATTAGGGCTGTTAGTTACAGTAAAACATGGAGGAAAAGCAATATAAACCCTTGAGTTTGTATCAACTTCTGTGCTCTTAATTTTAAATCGAAATTGTGTGCTCCATTGATGTGTATTTTTGTAATGGATCTAATAATGTTTGTTGAATTAGGGTTTATTAACATTTGTTATAGAAAGTTTGTTATGGATGGTGATTTAACGATGTTCCAGTTGTCTGGTATAGAGCAAGTAGTGGTTTGCAAAAAAAAAAAAAAAAAAAAAAAAAAAAACTGAAATCATTCATGTTCTTCATAAAATGTCTAAGGTTTGCATCATAGCTAAACGGGTTCGCGGGTTCAACCTGAAACTGACCCAAACCCGTTTAGACGTAAACCTAAACCCACGAATTTCGTGTTAGGTTCGTGTCGTGTCAGAAATTCACACCCTTAATGCCACTAAAGAGCAATTCCCTATAAATGCATCACTGCATAACTTCAGTTTGAAGTTCTTGGGTGTCTCATCTATCGCAAAGAAGTTTCACAGCGGTAAATTCAGTGATCCACTTCGTCTTCATTGAGTTTGGGAAATACAAGTTTTCCTAGTTGATGAGTTCTTCAAGTTCTTGTTCTTACTAGCGCTTCTGATGAAATCTCCGTTGAGGCTGACCACATTCTCTAGTGTTGTGCAAATCTTAGCAAATGATTTCTTTGTTTTCTCTACTGACCCGTCTAGTCTTAACAAACAACAGCGTATTTTCATTTTTTTATCGTCTTCTCCAACTCCTGATTGTGTTGATTGCTATAGCTTATTTTTTCTGATTGATTCACAAATTTTGGTAGTTCAGCGTTAACCACTCTGATACCAGTGATATGTGTCGATTTAGAAGAAAGAAATTTGAGAGGAAATAGTTAAACCTGATTAAATCTTGGCTATATTTTCGTTTTTTCTTCACTGTATTTATAGGAACTACAATCAGAAAATGTGCTTGTATACCTTCTCAATCTCCGTGCCGGTAGCTTTGCAGTTAGCTGCATTATCTGTGACAACTTGTAGCATGTTACTTGGTCCTATTGTCTCAATGGCTCCGAGTAAAAAATTGGCAATTGCCGTCCCCGTTTTCTCTACCCTAAAAAGTCTCCCGCTTCCATGAACATTGCACCTCAGGAATTTACGGTGAGAACATTGATGAGTGAATTGTGTTTAACATTTGACCACCCATCCGAGACAATAGAAACCCCTTGCGTGTACCATGTGTCTTTCACCGGTGCCAACTCCTTCTCAACATCGCGGAAGCACTCATCAAGTAAATTAGTTCTCGCCTTTTCAAATGATGGCGGTTTGTAATCGCCCGGTGCATTTTTTATACCACTAATCATTTCAATAAAATGCGGGTTGCATAATACGTTAAATGGGATCCCGATTGCACATTATCCCTGAATAAAACTTCAGGTCTACGACGTTTCTCTCTAAGTTCCCAAAAGCTTCTTCCATTTGCTTCCTCGGTGCATATTTTAAGAGTACGGAGTTCTTTAAACACTTAGAAATTCCCCCGGTATTTTCTGCTTCTCGTACCTTCTTCGACAACTTTTCAAACAGCTCCCGATCTTTCAACACAGATGGACATCTTTTGATCTCGGCTTTTTCCCCACGGGAGGCCCAAAAAATGAACATGGATTCGGGTGTAGGTACTTGTAAACCTTCCCTGACAATGTTTGCAGGTCCATAGTTTGGAGCCTCCTGGATTCTTGCTATTACCTGTTAGATTCACATCTGATACATCAACAGTTAACACATAAACAGTTCTGTAATCATTAAACTAAATAAAACAGTTAACACATAAACACTTTAAACTAGTTCTGTCAACTTAATATTCATAACAGTAAATAAAACAACAAAAACGTACAGTCCTTTATAGTCTTTACACTGCACCATGGAAGACTACTTCATCATTCAATGGTTTAGTAAGATCTTCAATTTGTTTGTTTCCCTGACTTCCACTTGCTCGACTTCCACCCGCTGTTGATGTTGAATCTGGAACTCCGAACCAGTTCAATCTGGAATGCCGTACCACATCGTTCAGGTATGCTTATGAATTGCGATTTGGTACACCAAGATCCAATATGTGGATCGTGGCAACATGAGCGATTTAGGTAACTATGCACCAGGATGATAGGTCCCATGCTGGGGCGCAAAAGCACCCAAAATTCAGCTATAAATAAACCCACGCCTACGAGACAATTAAATGGCGACTTAACCAATGGATCAACATAACTTATACTAAACACAACTGTATTAAATAACTTATAAAGATGAATTGAAGATGAAAAAACTATAAAAACAGCCAACAGTGGGTGAACCCTATTCATTCACTTCTCTTATTAACATATATTGATAATTACCTGGTGGATGTATATGCCATTTTGATAATGTAAGTGCAGATTTGTTTACAATAAAGTTAGAAAAGATTATTACATTTTAAGCAAGAACATTTATGTAGAGACATTTGGAGGCTTAATTGTTACTGGAATGTTGCCAATTATGAAGTATTAAAGGCTCTCGTAGCAATTGCAGTAATAGTTATCTTTCGTATGTTTATGTTCTGTTTCAAAATGACTAGTTGTGTAATGTATATATCTTTTAGTAACTGGCTATTAATTTCTTGTAGCACAATGTGGAAGTTTATGTTTTTGGTGATGATGGTCCTTACAAGAACGAGGCCTGAAGAAGATTCTAGAGGACCTACAAATCAGTCGGTGGCCATTGGAAGTGCATCTGATATGGTACCGCGCTCGACCCGTAGACGCAAGCGTAACGCCACTACAACTACCGGTAAATATCATAGACTTTTAATTATTTAAATTTTATAACATACTCGTGTTTTACTTATAACTACGCCTGGAAATCTTGACCCGTTGTTCCAAATCTGGGTTGGTATGAGCAGTTTTCAAACTTTGGGTTGATATGGGTGGCTCTTTCTCATGGAATGGGTCGGATTGGGTTTATTGAGATAACCTTTTTCCAATTTAACAGGTTAAACTAGGCTGATCTTAATTTTTGACTCGATCAGATGGGCTAATAAAAAAGATGAACAAGAATTATTTAAAGTAAAATTATTATGTTTGTTTGTTTATATTGAAATAGTCTTTGAGCTCCCCTAATTGTAAACAATGTACAGATTCAAATCAACCCCAGGTTGATCCACCAAAAAGGCGTGGTCCAAATCTCAATCTTAGCGCTACAAAAGACTTTGAGAATTTGCCTGAGGGTTCCAAAATTTCTTTAACAATGGCTAGAGGTACAAAAGGATTTGTTGGGCGTACAGCTACTCAGTTTGCAAATGAGTGTGGGATTGTAATACGTAGTGTATGTCCAATGAACTTTCACAAATGGGAGTCCGTACCTGCTGATATAAAAAATATGATGTATGAAAAGTTACAAGTAAGTTAGATATACTTTTTTTTTAATTATTGAAGAGTACTCACATTTTAATTTGCATTGTTAACATACAAATTCAATGCAGGGAAAATTCAATTTGTTGCAAACAGATAGAGTTTCCATGGGATATGTGGATTATCGACTACATCAACAATGGAAACGTACCAGAGGTGAGTTGAGTGCCCACTGGAAGAATAATGGAGGAAAAACCAATCCTCGGTTGGCTAGATCAATGATGAAATCCAATTGTCGGAGTCCAGAAGATTGGAACCACTTATGCGATTATTGGGAGTTAGAATCAACTCGGGTAAGTTTGTTGAATGCTTGAAACAAATTTATGCAAACTTTATGTTAACATCATATATACATACATACACAAAGTAGTTTACATACATATAAGGTCCTACATATTGATGTAAATGCTATTGGATCATAGTGATTTGATTGCATATAACTCACTAGCACATTCTTCTTAACTTTATAGAGATACAGTGATCAAATGGAATGTAATCGTGGAAAACAAGTTGTTACAAGTAGAGGAGGCTCTCGGTCAATAGCCAATCACGTATACCACATGGTAAGTTTTGAAGATTTATTGTTTAAACTTAAAGGGTTATATTTGATTTAGTGAATTAGTTTAGTACTCTCTTTTCATTTATGGACCATTTATGTTCATATCTAGATTATTAACCATTATTTGTTAGTTCCAACATCAATGTTTTCTAAACACATTTATCAAGCCCTATGTTATATTATTTCTTTTTGTTGTCACAGACAAATCGTGAGACTCAAACGCAGCCTAGCCCCTTTGAAGTCTATTACAAGTTGCATTATAATGATAAAAAAGGATGGTAAAATTATGAGGCAGAAACTGAATATGTAAGTTATTACTCTCTTTGAAACAACCCATACTTTTAGAACTAGATTTCTGATAGATGCAAGTTAGGTTTAGAGCTATATAGGCTGAATTTTGAGCGGCAATACGTAAGGATATCCACGTTTCTTTTTCTTTGCGTATTGCGATCCATAATCATCATCAGACCAAGACAACAACTTAGCCACACTCAGGTTACATTTTTATTTTATTTTTTATCATATGATGTGAATGATGACAACCTATTGTTTATCAAATATAATGTGAATGATCCCTTTTTTAGAAAATTTCAAACCATACCAAACTGGTTGGTTTATGCTTTGGTGTGAAAACTGGCTGAAAGAAAATAACCCCAGACTATAGGTTATATACTGTGAGTTGGGCTATGCTAATGTAGGTTTTGCATTCGTAAATTGTATGTTATTTTCATGTTCATTATCTAACATGTATTGCTGATAGTGTTAGTCAATCTTACAAGCACTAGGATCAGTTTTGTTTCTGTGATTTGCTTTTTATGATTTAGTGATTTGGTAGCACATAAATTAATCTATGTTTTCATTTGATTTTAAGATCAATTAATGACAACTTGCATTCTGTGTATGCTTCTTTTTGGGGGGGGGGGGGGTGGGATTCAATGATATGTTATCAAAGGATCAGTCATGCTTAGTTCTAATAGATAATCCTGACTTTTTGTGAGATATTTGTGACTTTCAAACCTGATGATATTGTTACAATCTCATCAATTTTTATTTTTTTAGAGGCTAAGCCATATAGTTATCAAATATTTTAATTTAGAAAAGTCATATTATTTGTTTGAAAGTTGAGTGATTTGTTTAATCGTTTACTAATTAATGATGATATTGTTACACTCTCTTTGTTAGGCGAATATTATTCAACATAAAGAGGAGGCGGTGGCGAAGTTAATTTCTAATGGGACAACGATAACTACTACCATGGATCACGAGCTCGAAAAGGAGGCAATTGAAAGTGTATGTGCCAAGAAAAAAACAACAAAATCTGCATGGAAGGTAGGCGTTGGACCGGTTTTCAGAAAAAAAGATTTTTGGATGACATCGGAAGCTGGATCGTCTCAACCATCTTCAAGCGAGACGGAAGCACTTCGAAATCAAGTGGCTTTACTAGAAGAGAAATTGAAACAAAGCAATGAGAACTTGGAAAAAATGTTGATGTTCATGAGCTCAAAGTTTCCGGATTTTGAGAGTTCAATATTCGCACATGTGAGTGGTGGAGCAAATGATTTGGATGGGCAACTCAATGTTAATGATAGTTTGATCTAGGATGTGACTTAGTTTAACTTACTTTGTTGGTGTTTGTTTGATTACTATTTTGAAGTTTAGGATTGATCTACTAAGTATTTTTACTTATATGTTTGACTGTTAACTTTATTAAAGTTTAGAATTAACATGCTATAATGTTATGGATTAAATTTGTTGAGAATGTCATTGTACTTAAGACTCTTATTAGTCCTAAAAAGTAAATATATTACCAAATGTGCATGCATACTATCGACTATCAAATGTAGTATCAAAGACTATTTTTTAGTCTTCAAAAAACTCATAACTAGAAACAGTCATAGCATCGGCGACTATTTTTTAGTTACGAAATTAACATATTAGGGATTGATTATCAGTCTCTAAAAAAACATATTCGGGATTGAAAAAGTTCTTAAAAGATACAAAATTTCAGTCTCTAAAAAACATATTCGCGACTAAATAATGACATATAAGATTAGTATTTTAGTCCTAAAAGATAAATTGAATATGTTATCAGGGACTAATTCTCAATCTCTAAAAGAACATATTATTAGGGACTGATTCTTAGTCTCTAAAAGAACATATTCAGGACTGAAAAAGTTCTTAAAAGCTACATATTTTCAGTCCCTAAAAACATATTCGAAACTAAATAAGATGACATCTAAGATTATTTTTCAGTCCCTAAAAAATATATTAAGGAATGAAATGGCATTTTATCAGGACTAATTCTCAGTCTCTACAACGTCTATTAGAGACTGAATTGTCATGGAACCCAAATCTAAGTAAATGTATTTGGGACAAAATAGACAAGGTTCAAGTACTGATTTTCAGTCCTGAAAGGCCTAGTATTAAGGACTGATTTTCAGTCACCGACGGAATGTATTCGAGACTGAAATGATGTTGTACCACAACGTATATTGAGGTCTGTTTTTATGTGTATAGGAGACTGAATATCAGTCTCTATTGGTGTCATACAATCGGGACTGAAATTTAGTTACTAATGAAAGTATCTAGGACTAAGCAATTAGGACTGACTCGGGACTGGCAAAATCAGTCCCTAATAACCATTAGGGACTGGTTTAGGAGTTTTAGAGACTGATTTTTCAGTCTCTGATTGCGATATTTTTTGTAGTGATACCACATGCTTGGTAACGATATTAATTGTTTACTTGTTATGCCATCTGTCAATAGATACATCCCTAAGGGTTCGGATTAAGAATTCGCAACGTGTTTTGATTCCTATCATATCGCACCATGAACTGAGTTCCATTTTCCAACCCAGCCTGCAGCATGAAGTTCTACCATCCTCTTAAAGCATACCGAGGTCTCCCACGTGCCGTTTCTTGCCGCATCTCTAGTGTCGTTGAAAACCCGTCTTCAGTTTCAACTACCATCTCATCAAGGACAGACAAATCTACATTTGCTACAAATGCCTTTGGGAACCGTTGCATTACAGTCCGATAAAATAGACAAATTAAAAAAAAATACAAACTTCAAAACATTACATAATATTAAAATAAAGCATTTAAAGTATGAAAAACTTACAATACGAAAAGATAGACACCATGTTAGTTCGTATTGGTCGGCTTGATCAACAACGGCTGGAATCTGTGGAACGTCAACAAACTTTGGTTCCAACACATGATCGGCTTCAAAGACTGGCACATCATGTTCAACGTCTACAATGTCATCTTCCAATACATGCTGCTCTTGCAATGCTACATCAGCATGACCATGGCCGATAACTTATTCTTCATAATCCATGTCTTGATTCTCCCCGTCTACTAACAAATCTTCACTAACATCCATTTCTTCTGTGTCTTCCTCTTCTTCAACACCAACACTATTGGCAACCTCGGGAACAACATACTGTATTCCATTAGGACGGAAAAGCAGAATGTTGAAAATACGTCTCGCAACCAACTAAAAAATGATTACATCAGCTGATATGAGATGAAGTTCCTTGGTGATTTGTGAGAAATCTTGAATGAAGTAGTTCGATCCCCAGAGCCTATTCACTTTCACATTCCACATGTGTGTACCTCCAAAACGAATTGTAAAGTCATCGTCCAAATACCGGTTCATAAACTCTTTCGGCAACCACTAAATCAAGAATAAAAGCAATCGTCAATAAAAAGGTCAGTTGGTATGAAAATAAGTAGTAAAGTATAAATTCCCAAGTAAGCGTTCTCGGGAAATAACATCTCTACAAAAAACTTGTTGTTTACACCGAAAAGACAATCAACCTTAAAATGAGTCAACTTTAGCGTCTGAGCATCAACAACATGGAAAACAATAACATCTTTATCCTCCACGCCAACATCACGAACCATAGCAGGCCAACCATTCAAGAAACAATACCCAGTGGCAGTAGATTTCTCCAAAATAGTCCACTCATTGCCCTCTTCATTTGTAATAATCACAGGACCAATCGGATAGCCCTTCAAGTTGTCAAACTTATTATACCATAAAGGGAGAGACTGTAATTTACAAACAGATTACATTAGTTGATGCTCAGACGCTCAACAGATTACAAAAAGGACTTCATTACAAAACCATTACCTGTTCGGTTTTTGAGGAGTCCGCAATAACAATATAAAATCCTAGGTCTAAAACAAAACCTTGCACCTCATTCTTAAGGGCTTCCACCACTGGTACGACAAGGTCCGGACTAAGCGACTGAAGACCGTTAGGATGGAACAATTTAATCCTAAAAACATAATTATCAACCAACTCGAAAACAATAACATCGCCAGTTATTAAACATAGATCATTGGAAACTTGAGAAAAATCAACAAAGAAATGGTTGATATCCCAAAGTCTTCTCATAGTAACAGTCCACGTGTGGTTTTTGTCAAAAACAATATGAAAATTGTCAAACAGATTATCACCGTTGAAATGGTGTTGCATGAACTCTCTGGGTAACCACTGCAGTTGATTAAAAAACCATTGAATAACTACAAAATGTAAATCTTTACTGAACATAACAAAAACTGTTTAAAGCATACCAGATTCCCGTTCTTGGGGTGTAATATAACAATGTGGAACTTTGAACCTTCAACCATGTGTGGATAACTCTTAAAATGAGTTATTCTAAACGACAATGCATCCATAAGTTCAAATACAACATAGTCTCCATTGTCTACCTCAAGCACATTCATAAGCGTTGACCAATCGTTTGAAAGACAATAACCGTCCGTAGACTCCTTGATTATAACATTAAATATTGCTTTATCATCATTGATTAAAAAAACAGTTCCAATGGGATATCCATCTAAGTCATTCAGCTTGTTATACCAAGCTGGTAAAGGCTGCATACATCGTTTAAGTCATTAAATAATCAAAACAAAAAAAAGATGCTAAAAATACATTTCTTAACGGTTAGGTTGTCACTTAACAATATATAAGACGTTATAAACAAACGTATTACCTGTTCTTCTAATTTCTTGTCCTCGATGTAAACAAAAAAACCACGATCCATATATGTCAAGAATTTTAAAAACAACATTAATATAGATACAATAAGGTTATAAATCCACAACAAACGAGGATACAAAGGAAAAAAAATCATATAAAGGTAGGATCTTGAACACTATTCCAAAAAAGGCAAATTTATTAAAACATTGCAGCCCCCTTTTTTAAAATAAAATAATAACATTCACTAATAAACGGCAATCAAAACAGTTAAAATGAGCAGGAAGCCTTTTATCTATTTCCAGAAAAAAATTTAAAGAATGTGAATTCGGATACAAAAGTTCAAGAACCTACAAAACAGGTATGAAAAAAGGACCAGTGAGAAACAGAAATGTATATTAAAACTTGTTTAAATCTAATACACATAACCTTAACTGATCTCATACAATGTTTAAAACATCAAATAATCGTAAAGTATACTTTTAACAGATCAAGTGACAAATGTTAAAACACTTAAGTGGTTGCAATATCTAATAAAATTCAATCAATACAACCAAATGCAGAGCATAAAAAGATATTATCCTAATTGGAAAAAAAACATCATCAATTAAAGTGTTAGAACACCAGGTATAGAAAAAAACCCCAAGTTACATCTTATGGTTCATTTATTATTCGAGAACAAAAAAATTGAGTCTGCTAATATACAAAACAATTTCAATAATCCGCCGGAAAATAACATTATCATAATCATACAACAATTTAAACAAACATAACATTAAAGATGAGCAACTCAACATAAAGTAATGGCGAAGATATCGGTTTTAATAATCCTCAGGCAAAAACATAATCATACGAATCGGTTTAAAAATTTGAGTAAAACAACAACAATAAATGTATACAAACTTACAATAAACATTATCAACTAAAAAATAGGTTATCGGTGAGGTTAGGGCTCGTACAGTTACCCAGAAATTAGTTAAAATCATTTACTAAATCAACAATCATTGGTTTGAAAAATAGAAATCGATGCATGAATATACTTACCTGAAGCAAAATCGCCGAAGAAACGTGTAAAAAATCAGACCCTGATGAAGATGATGATAGAACGATTTCCGATTGAGAGAGGGATGATGAATGACGGTATTAAAATATAAAGATGTCTTCATAGTCAAAATTTTGGAAACACCGATCTTCATAAATTTGGAATGACTGATGTGATTAGCTATAGATTGGAGAGATGCAATGATAATTTGGAGGAAAAAAGAGGAAATACGGGAATTGTATGCGTGATTTTTATTGAAATGATTTCAACAGAATAAAGGGATGTGATGATGAAGGTGAAGTTATGAAAGAGGAAACGGGAAGTAAGGTTTTCGCGGTAAAAGAAAAAAAAAACCAACTGTTACCCCTATTGGCAATAATAGGGGTAATAAGACGACAAATGGCAAAACACGTTTTTGTTTTCAAATTTTTTATTATAAAACTTAACACTCTTTACATAATCCTTTTAAAATATACAGCTTAAAGTATTAATGAAAAATCATAAGTCATTAAAGACTTCTTTATACACCACGTTCGATGTTTTATTTGTAGGCTTCCCATCTTTGTCCAATATTAGCAGTTTAACACCGTCTATTGTTTCAACTCTAGATAACGCGACATACAACTGACCATGCGTGAAAACCGGTTGTCTTAGGTACAAACCAACCCAAGAAAGTGATTGTCCTTGGCTTTTGTTGATAGTCATGGCAAAACAAACAACCAACGGAAATTGCCTTCTTAGAAATGAAAAAGGAATCTTCTTGTCTGAAGGTACTAAACTAATTCTGGGAATATAGGTTTGAGTCCCAATATTACCTCCAGATATTATTTCAGCCTCTATTACATGGTTATACAACTTTGTAACCTTCAACCTTGTCCCATTGCACAAACCATTTTTTGATCAATGTTACGTAACAACATGACTGGCACACCAACTTTTAGCACTAACCTGTGATTTGGTAAGCCTGGAACTTTAAGCCCATTGAGAACATCCAGTGTGTATAATCTTTCTTGTATTGAACTAACATTTTCACTTGCACAAAGACGGTCGGAGCTTAGATACTCTCTTTCTTCACCCGAAAACAACGCTAACAACCTATCATTAATCTCGTTAACAACCTCATTCTTAGGCGCAAGTATAGCCCTATCACTAAAATAATTAGGACTGCCGAAGTTCTCGAGAATCGAAGGATAAACAAATTCGATCAAGCTGGAAATGGGATCGGAAGTATCCTTAATTAGAAAATCAGATGGCACTTCAATTGTCGCTTCTCCCTCATTAGGACCACCAACATTTCCCTCTCCTATATCCAAAAGATACTTAGCAAAACTATTTATTTCCTCAACCTCGGATGCAGATCTTCCAACGGTTAACCTCATATTCCTTGACAACGTTAGCAACTTACATTTACTCCACAAATACGATGAACTTAATGATGCGTTCACTGTCTCTTGTCTTCCACCATTTGGAACAACGGGAAGGACTTGTCTAAAATCCCCACCAAAAACAATAACCTTACCACCAAATGAGATTTCAGAATTTCTTGAGGTGTCGAAATTGAAAATGTCATTCATTGTTCGGTCCAATGCTTCAAACGCATGTTTATGGACCATAGGTGCTTCATCCCATATAATAAGTTTGGTCTGATGTAACAATTTAGCGACATCACTATCTGGTTTTATATGACACACCGAATCCTCATTAAGATTCAAAGCAATACGAAATATGGAGTGTGCAGTCCTACCGCATGTCAATAACAACGATGCAATTCCACTCGAAGCAACATTTAATACAATTTGGCTTTTTGATCTAAGTGCCGCAGACAACGTCTTCCATAAAAAGGTTTTCCCGGTACCACCATATCCGTAAACAAAAAATATCCCTCCAGTGTTACCATCGACAGCTTTCATTATCTCTTCAAACATCGACCTTTGTTCATCAGTTAACATATTCAACTGATCAATATATTCCTCTGCGAGACTTAATACGTCATAAGTATGCTCCTCGTTAATCAGACGATTGTCGAGATCAGATAACGAAGAAGAATCTGGAAAAAGGCATTGTTGAGAAGTTCCGTAGCGATGAGCTATTCATACCTAAAAACTTTTCAATTTCCAACAAAGCGTAATTTTTAAGTTGGTCGTCTGGAATTGAGAAAGCTGTCACACGTTGAAATACATATACATTGAGTATGAAATTTTATTTAAACGATGTATGAAAAAAATTGGAAAAAGCAAAATGGCTATTCTAAAGTTTTATAATATAATATTTTATTTACATATTCATCATGGAAAGGTGAGTGATATAAAGATGTACCTTTAACACGATGTAATTTACTGTATCTATAGATGAAGTCAGCTGCCATGTATTTCCACGTGCTTTCCCATACAATCTCCGGTCTTGACATAGTGTTGGACAATAGCATCATGCCAAATAAATTTCGGACATAAGAAGCTGTTGCTGTTTCGTTTGCTTCTTTAATTTCTTTGATGTACTCTTTGTCATCATCTAAAAGACCAAGTGCAAAACACGCATCTCTAAATGTATCATATACATGACCATTAACAGTTTTGATATCGTCATATGACTTAGGTCCTTTGACTTTATTAAGCAGGATTCTTAAAAAATACGCTTCTCCAAGTGAGGGAGCAACATTATGAATTCTGCCAATTGAGTTACCTTTTTTCCGAGGTTGCCAACAACGTTTTTCAACCTTCCATACATACCAAGTTGGAAACTGGACATAAGTTAGTGTACGGGCCAAATGGCCATCCGGGTCTTTGTTACGTTCCATCCAAGACAGAAACATAGAACAATTGACAGATGGTCTGTTCAGAACATAATTGATGTCTTCGTCTGGTCCAAAGACAACAGGTTGTTGGACTGGAAGATGGAATGGAAGCCTGATAACAGAAGGATATCTGTAATTTACATCGTAACTAAATATCCTCCATGATGCCTCATATGCTGAGATATACCTACAGTCATAATACTCTTTAATCACATCTTTTTCAGGTTGTTCATTCTGATTATCGCTATGCAAAACAACAACTGTTGCTCTATCAGGCCCTTTGTTGATATACTTAAACAAATACTTAATTGACCCAGCTTGGTTGCACCACTCAACGTTTATATGTGCCTGATACTTTTTCAATAGCTTTTTGTTGTATGGTACAACACTTTTGTTATCTAACTCGATCCGGTTCTTGACAACTGTTGCTCCATTATCTCTCCTTCTGTATAATGGGAATCTATTGGCGTCAATTGTGGTAGTATCTTGAAATCTTTTTGGAAAACCTTTTGAACACTGTTTATCAACCATACATGGATAGTTCATATTAGCATTACCACACGGACCGTGAATCATATAATCCTTCACAAGCGTATACAACTCTGGGTCATCATCTCGGTTTGGAATTTCGGCACATATGAATTGATCAACTTGGTCAACAGTGGGAAGTTTCGCTTCAGGTTCCATGAATAAGCACAAATGCGCATGAGGCAAGCCACATTTTTGAAACTCGATTGTATAAATAACTACATAAAAAATAATTAAAAACAATACATGAAAATGTAACAAATATTAAAAAAAACAAAGCAGGTTACATACATGCTGCAGCTTTTCCCAACATATGACGTTCCTTTAAATCTTTACAAATCGCATCCAACTTCACTTTAAATAACCTGGATAGGATATCAGGCCTATCTTCTGGATTAAGAGTGGTGTCTTTAAGAAACCGTTTTACCTCTGGCCACTTGGGATTGCATGTAATAGTTATAAAAAAATCAGGATAACCGAACCATTTACATAAAGCCATAGCGTCTAAATAGTTTTGCATCATATATTTAGCTCCAACGGTAAACGAAGAAGGCAATATAAGAGGTGTACCAACATTAGATATATCTTGCTGACCATTATTTCTCAATTTGCGAAGACTTTCATAGGTATCAGATCTTAGATTTTTTTTGTTGAAAACGTATATAGTTAAGTCTCTCGCTCTCAATCAGCGTATAAGCATCAACAAAAAATTGTTGGAAAAGTGTCCTTGAATTTAGAATCAGCGAAAATTGGTTTACTCTATCTTGAATACGATATGAAAAGAACTCTCTCATCGTACAATTTAGACGCTTCTTGTTGGTTACATCTATGACATCTCTATGAGGGATGTCAACTCTGTAACCATTATCTCCCTATGGGAACAAAATTGGGTATTATTGAAGAGCAAGGTAAGAAGGATGTTATTCACTTATTCGTTTAAAAGTCCCTGATTGAGTTTCAACAACAATATCTCTGTTCTCAATTGAGTTTTCAACATCTCCAACAATTAGAGCAGCAACCTCACCACATGTTGGTAAGTTATACATTCGACCATCCTTGTCCCTTTTTCCAATAAGACGTACCTTAAGACTAAGCTGAGAATCGTCATGAAAAAAATCTCTAACCATCCTGTAAACTTTAACCAATACATTATCGGAGTCTAAGACAGACTTTATATGTTGGATCAACTGACGATCAAGAGCAGCAGAAGAGGATGCAGGTGACTCCTTAGAACGACTGTTTGGACAGATTGTTTATCAACGAATTATTAAAAAATAATTTACAAACAATTTAAACAAATTATACTGTGCGATACTTACCTAAATATCGATTCTCTGTGTCACACCCCGACCACGTAGAACATACAAAACGTGGCGGAAATGTCGGGGAGTGTTGTAACATAATTAATTGTTTCAAATCCATGGCAATTGAAGTTTCGTTTTATTGATTAAAAGTGTTACAATGTCTTAACAAACAAAGGAATACAATATAATTAACTAGTCTTGCATCTTTTATTGTCACTAAAGCCCAAGTCTGCCTATGTGTATCTTGATCATCTTATGCAACAGCTCCTGAAAAACACATGTGAAAATAGGTACGTCAGCATAAAAATGCCTGTGAGATACATAGGTTTTGTGAAAATAGGTTTCATGACTTATGTTTGAGAAAATGTTTAGTCATGAACCTTGTAATTTGCTTTGTTTTGTAAATCATTTGAAAAACGATAAGATCAGATGATATGTATAAATAAGAGAATAATGTATGGTTAAATGAATAACCATTGTAAAATGAGTTTGTATAAGATAAGTTGTTTGTAAAACAATGTCTTGTGAAAAGTATGTTATTTGTTATAAAATGTTATATGTCTCAAATTGAAATGGTTCAAATAACGCTACGATATGTAATACCATACAGACACTTATATATAGGAAGTACCAGCGGCGTATCCACCATGCTTGTATCATATTACACACGCATCGTTACTTAAATCACTTGCTCAAATCAAACCATCAAGATGTAATGTTTAACAATTGTAGAAATGTTTATGAATGATCAAATACGGTTCACACGGTTCATAGATACAAACGGTTCACAGATACAAACGGTTCACAGATACAAACGGTTCACAGATACTAACGGTTCACAGATACAAACGGTTCACAGATACAAACGGTTCACATAGTCAAATAGTTATAAACGGTTCAAAACGTAATATAATGTGTTCATATACTGGATGAGCATATGCAACAAAATGTAATGTAAAAACAATGTACTAAGTATGCACACAATGGACATACATAGCATAAAATGTAATGAAATCATGTACTATAATGTACTAACGAACATAGCAGGTATATGATGTGAAAACGGGAAAGCATGAATGTAACAAGTAGGCACATGTGTTTCACCCCAAAACAGTTTGGAAAACAGTAAAAGAGGGGTCTATGTACTCACTTGAGATTGCTTAGTAGTCCTTGAGTAACAACCAAACAATGCTAGAGATCACGGATATCAAACGGCACCTAATATAGGTAACTATGTTAATAAACCGGACCTAAATCGAAAGATCTGATAGAATGAGGGTTCGTAAACCAAACGAGTATAGAGACTCGTGTCATATGGTTTAACAAATCCTACATACTAAATGAAACCTAACATAAATGATTACGACCCATTACGACCCGTTTAGGTAGCTTATGCTACTTTAACGCGTCGTTCGCGTGAAACGCGTTCGGACCGCTTAACTAGTCCTATGACAAGTGTTATATGCCTAAACATGTTACATAATCAGTTATGTGACAAAAGTTTAGGTTACATATGCTTAATTACCAATTATACATGAAAAGGGTATTCTGGTAATTTACCTAAGGCATATAAGCTACCTATCATACAACTACTCAAACGATGTGACCATAGGGTATAACCTCGGAAGGTTATTCCCTACCTACTATGGTCACCTAAAGTGTTTGGTCGGATCCTAATGATCGACCAAATGGGTCGGGTTCGAGGTATAAGCGATTTATTAGATCGCTTACCCTACGACCCTAGACAACGTGGTAATCAGTAGGCATAGTCCCAAGGGACTATAACCAACGTGATTACACTCACGTTGCGAAGTTCAAACGAACTTCGCATTGACCATAAACTTGTCAACGCAGAAAGTCAAACAAAGTTTGACTTTCAGACTCGAAAGACTCGAAAAGCAATAAAAGAACGAAAGAATACTTACGAAGGGTCCCCGAATGCTAATCTCGATCCGAGAATCTCAGGTATGAAACAATGGTTTCAACTTAGAGTTTCTAAGATCAAAATTCTAGTGGTTTTTGAAGTTGTGGGGTGGGGTATTTATAGTTTTCGGGTAACCGTTAAGATCGTTTCATGGAATCCGTGCTCGAATCCTACCCGTACATGTGTTGCAAAGTTGTGGTGACTAAAAATGGGTTCTTATCAGCTGACTAGACAAGTGTGAGTGTGTGGTTGAGGATTAAACAGCTGCAATCTGATGTTAAATACACTTAATCTGGTCTGGTTAGGCAGTCGCGTAGCGCTACTGCAAAGGCATTAGGCAGTCGCGCTACGCTAGCACCCCCCTGTTTCAGAAATGTTTCAAAAGTGGCAGAAATGGTCCCTGCACGTGTTTAAGGCCTTTTTCGATGCGTTTGAACCCCGTTAACCTCATTTCAAGGCTCTAAAATGAAGTTAAAGTATAGGGAACTCAAAACATGCTCAAAAATATGCCGGATGTTGGTTCGTTTGGTCGTACGAACGCGATGTTCGCTTAATTACGACGGAATGCGCATAAGCACGAAAAACGATCCAAATGACGCGACGAATGGATTTTTGGCAAGCCAAACACTAAATCATAATATAGTCATGCTTACATAAATTTTTGGATGTCCGGATGTATTCAGAACGTAAGTTATGCGCGAAAGTGCAAACTTGCGCACTTTTTGACACTTTTAGTCCCTGAATGACCCAAAAGTTTATTTTAGCACACCAACCCCTCAAAGCCTATTTCTAATCTATGTGAAGGATATTTAGGGTATGTTTAACTTATGGTCATGTTTCGGAATGTCTGTTACAATTGAGATTGGCATACTTTCGCAGTTTGTCAACTTTAGTCCCTGTAAGCGATTTAACTTGATTTTGCCATGCCAAAGCCTTCAAAACTTATTTCTAAGTTATGTAAAGGTTATTTAAGGTATGTTAAGCCTATTTCACTATTTCGGAGTGTTCGTTGTATTAAACTGGTTATATTTACGCATTAGTGCGCGTATAACCTTCCAGAAAGCGATTTAGAGCTCGAAATCGAACAAGAGTTGATATGTTCAAACGATACACATATTTTTACAAATCCCAAGTATGAAATACAATATTTCATTGGTTTGGAATTTGTTTGATGATTGAAGTGACACAGGTGTCACAGTCTCCCCTACTTTAGGAAATTTCGTCCCGAAATTTATTCGTAGGAGTCTATTTGTGACTTTGTGTCAAATAACCACCAGAGATATGTAAGGCATAATCCTGTCATTTCCTTAACGGACATTCTTCAGAACGAAAAATGAACAGACGGAGTCATTTTCCTCAACGAGTATTCTTCAGAAGCGGAAATGAAGGAATAAACAACGGGGATTCATTTCCTCAACGGGCAATCTTCAGAAACGTAAAATGAACTTACGGAGTCATTTTCAACGGGTGCGTCATCAGAAATGGAAATGAAAAGGAGAAACAAACGGATATTCATTTCCTCAACGGACAAATCTTTAGAAACGAAAATGAACAAACGGAGTCATTTTCAACGGGTGCTTCCCCAGAAATGGAAATGAAAATGATAGACAAACGGATATTCATTTCCTCAACGGACAAATCTTTAGAAACGAAAATGAACAAACGGAGTCATTTTCAACGGGTGCTTCCTCAGAAATGGAAATGAAAATGATAGACAAACGGATATTCATTTCCTCAACGGACAAATCTTCAGAAACGAAAATGAACAAACGGAGTCATTTTCAACGGGTGCTTCCTCAGAAATGGAAATGAATAGAGTTAACTTCTAGGCTCATAACAAAGCTCGCTGTGGTTTCTGTGCACTAAATTCCATAATTATGTATGCATCCATAATTACGTAATTCCTTGCACAGTCCGCACAGTTTGTCTTGTAATGTTCATAAGCACATAATCACATAGTTGTTTAACTTGGTTATTAATTTGTTATTAATTTGTTATCGATTGAGAACGGATATGGAAACCAGTCGATGAACTTCAATGTCCTCTGGGATCTATCTGAAGAGATAGGAAGATCTCCCAAAAATTCGATTTTGTTTTCAAAGAAACGTAATAGTCGAATTTAAGGAACACAACAATTTTAGGATTTACGGAAATACCCTTAGGTACCCTATTAAGGATTTATAGTGGTACTTTGGGTATTCGCCCAGTGTTGTAACTTGCGCCTTGTACTTCGTTTCCTTAGAATAAACGGGTACTTAGGAATTTCGTGGAAAATGCAAGAGATCATAAAGTGGAAGAAAGTTTGGGGGTAGTCTGTCCTTCAAGGAATACGGTTCCTTGATTGTCGGTATTGTAAGAGATATGTTGATTATACATACAACCACATAAATACATTGTAATGTAAATAAAAGATTTATTTATAAACAATGATAACAACTGTTTCATGGACCTTGACAACAAAAGAAAATAATACATAAGACGTGATTATTTCTAAACGATGTTGTCGGTCAGATGCTCATCCCTGTGCTGGATTTGCATTAGCAAGCTTTGGGCAATTTCTTCGGAAATGACCCATCTCACCACAGTTGAAGCAAGAACCTGGTAGAAAACGACCTTGAGCGGTATTGTTGCCAGCTTGGTTTGGTGCAGCTGCAGCTGGGCAGACTCTTGCTGTATGGCCTATAAGCCCACAAGTTTGGCATTTGCGGCACTTTACATTGGCATGATGATGGAGGCTAGATTGGTTGCACAAGGGTGCAGTTCCATTGTATGGCTTCCTAGCAGGGGGTTGAGCTGGTTGGTTGGGGATGGCTTGATCATTGTGAGTAACCATGGCGAAGTTCTGAGAAACCTTTCGCTTCTTTGACTTTTTAGGGGATCCAGTCTGTTCATCCATGGTCTTTGATTCCTCGATTGGTTTCGATTCCTCGACCGGCTTCTTGTCACCTTTTCGGAAAAGTTTACCTTTCCTGATCTTTGATTCAGTCAAGGTTGCAGATAGCTCAATGGCCTGTCTAACTGTAGTAGGGTTGCTGCCAGTCACAATGTCTTGTATTGAGTCAGGGAGGCCATCAATGTACTTTTCTATTGCCTTATCCAAAGGCGTGACCATGTTTGGGCATAACAGACTCAACTCCTCATAACGGTCCGTGTAGGCTCGATGCTCACCGCTGTCTTGCTCAAGATTGTCGAATTCCCTTTCCAAGGCCCTGATCTCGTGACGAGGACAGAATTCCTTCATCATAAGGGCCCTAAGTTCAGCCCATGTCTGTGCTAGAGCAACTTCTGCACCTCGATCTCTCATAACCCCGTTCCACCACGTAAGGGCTCTCTTCTGGAACACACTCGAAGCAAACTCGACCTTGCGATTGTCAGGACACTGCACATGGCGGAAAGTATTCTCAATGCTCTCGAACCATTGAAGAAGCCCAGTCGCTCCCTCAGAACCACTAAACTTGAGTGGTTTCGCCGAGTTAAAACTCTTGAAATTGCATGGACCATTGTTGTTGTTGTTGGCTTGATTCCATTGAGCAAAGAGGTTTGGGAATTGAGCAGCCATTTGCTGTGCAATAATTTCTGCCAGTTCGGCAGTCGCTATCTGGTTCTCGTGTCGAGGAGGCATTCTAAAAGAGGAAACATGAAAGGAAACGAGTGAGAGAATTAGACGAAAAGAATGAGAGGAAACAAATCTGATGAAAGCAAGGGTAGTGGTCATTTGTTTGTTACTACAAAGCAACAAACGACCTCGGTGATTAATCAAAGTAAATAGGTCAAAAATAATGTATCGCGAAGACATGCTCGCCTATAAGTGAACACTCATCCCAAGAATTCCCAGGTAAGCACAACTGGTCTCGCGTCTGATGAGATGTATACGAAGTGCTTGCCTAGACAGAAAACCCAGAATACAGGCATTCACCCTTCCAGTTTGCACGTGTTCACATTATTTAAAACCCAAAACCTTGACGATATTTTGAAAATTCAAAGGGGTTCAAAACCATATAACAGAGGGTTCAAAACCTTACAATAGAGGGTTCAAAACCTTGTAATAAATCATCCTAGAACAGATGATTAGTTTTCAAAGCGGTTTTGAAATTTATGTTCTTGTTGTGGTAGTCGCCTAAGGATAGGTGACGGTATTGTTTTATGACTAAACGCAAGTAAACTCGCGTTAGGGTCCTAAGAAGGTTATAGACTAGGTCAAAGCATTACTAATAACCTAATTCCCTATAACCATTGGCTCTGATACCATCTTTTCTGTCACACCCCGACCACGTAGAACATACAAAACGTGGCGGAAATGTCGGGGAGTGTTGTAACATAATTAATTGTTTCAAATCCATGGCAATTGAAGTTTCGTTTTATTGATTAAAAGTGTTACAATGTCTTAACAAACAAAGGAATACAATATAATTAACTAGTCTTGCATCTTTTATTGTCACTAAAGCCCAAGTCTGCCTATGTGTATCTTGATCATCTTATGCAACAGCTCCTGAAAAACACATGTGAAAATAGGTACGTCAGCATAAAAATGCCTGTGAGATACATAGGTTTTGTGAAAATAGGTTTCATGACTTATGTTTGAGAAAATGTTTAGTCATGAACCTTGTAATTTGCTTTGTTTTGTAAATCATTTGAAAAACGATAAGATCAGATGATATGTATAAATAAGAGAATAATGTATGGTTAAATGAATAACCATTGTAAAATGAGTTTGTATAAGATAAGTTGTTTGTAAAACAATGTCTTGTGAAAAGTATGTTATTTGTTATAAAATGTTATATGTCTCAAATTGAAATGGTTCAAATAACGCTACGATATGTAATACCATACAGACACTTATATATAGGAAGTACCAGCGGCGTATCCACCATGCTTGTATCATATTACACACGCATCGTTACTTAAATCACTTGCTCAAATCAAACCATCAAGATGTAATGTTTAACAATTGTAGAAATGTTTATGAATGATCAAATACGGTTCACACGGTTCATAGATACAAACGGTTCACAGATACAAACGGTTCACAGATACAAACGGTTCACAGATACTAACGGTTCACAGATACAAACGGTTCACAGATACAAACGGTTCACATAGTCAAATAGTTATAAACGGTTCAAAACGTAATATAATGTGTTCATATACTGGATGAGCATATGCAACAAAATGTAATGTAAAAACAATGTACTAAGTATGCACACAATGGACATACATAGCATAAAATGTAATGAAATCATGTACTATAATGTACTAACGAACATAGCAGGTATATGATGTGAAAACGGGAAAGCATGAATGTAACAAGTAGGCACATGTGTTTCACCCCAAAACAGTTTGGAAAACAGTAAAAGAGGGGTCTATGTACTCACTTGAGATTGCTTAGTAGTCCTTGAGTAACAACCAAACAATGCTAGAGATCACGGATATCAAACGACACCTAATATAGGTAACTATGTTAATAAACCGGACCTAAATCGGAAGATCTGATAGAATGAGGGTTCGTAAACCAAACGAGTATAGAGACTCGTGTCATATGGTTTAACAAATCCTACATACTAAATGAAACCTAACATAAATGATTACGACCCATTACGACCCGTTTAGGTAGCTTATGCTACTTTAACGCGTCGTTCGCGTGAAACGCGTTCGGACCGCTTAACTAGTCCTATGACAAGTGTTATATGCCTAAACATGTTACATAATCAGTTATGTGACAAAAGTTTAGGTTACATATGCTTAATTACCAATTATACATGAAAAGGGTATTCTGGTAATTTACCTAAGGCATATAAGCTACCTATCATACAACTACTCAAACGATGTGACCATAGGGTATAACCTCGGAAGGTTATTCCCTACCTACTATGGTCACCTAAAGTGTTTGGTCGGATCCTAATGATCGACCAAATGGGTCGGGTTCGAGGTATAAGCGATTTATTAGATCGCTTACCCTACGACCCTAGACAACGTGGTAATCAGTAGGCATAGTCCCAAGGGACTATAACCAACGTGATTACACTCACGTTGCGAAGTTCAAACGAACTTCGCATTGACCATAAACTTGTCAACGCAGAAAGTCAAACAAAGTTTGACTTTCAGACTCGAAAGACTCGAAAAGCAATAAAAGAACGAAAGAATACTTACGAAGGGTCCCCGAATGCTAATCTCGATCCGAGAATCTCAGGTATGAAACAATGGTTTCAACTTAGAGTTTCTAAGATCAAAATTCTAGTGGTTTTTGAAGTTGTGGGGTGGGGTATTTATAGTTTTCGGGTAACCGTTAAGATCGTTTCATGGAATCCGTGCTCGAATCCTACCCGTACATGTGTTGCAAAGTTGTGGTGACTAAAAATGGGTTCTTATCAGCTGACTAGACAAGTGTGAGTGTGTGGTTGAGGATTAAACAGCTGCAATCTGATGTTAAATACACTTAATCTGGTCTGGTTAGGCAGTCGCGTAGCGCTACTGCAAAGGCATTAGGCAGTCGCGCTACGCTAGCACCCCCCTGTTTCAGAAATGTTTCAAAAGTGGCAGAAATGGTCCCTGCACGTGTTTAAGGCCTTTTTCGATGCGTTTGAACCCCGTTAACCTCATTTCAAGGCTCTAAAATGAAGTTAAAGTATAGGGAACTCAAAACATGCTCAAAAATATGCCGGATGTTGGTTCGTTTGGTCGTACGAACGCGATGTTCGCTTAATTACGACGGAATGCGCATAAGCACGAAAAACGATCCAAATGACGCGACGAATGGATTTTTGGCAAGCCAAACACTAAATCATAATATAGTCATGCTTACATAAATTTTTGGATGTCCGGATGTATTCAGAACGTAAGTTATGCGCGAAAGTGCAAACTTGCACACTTTTTGACACTTTTAGTCCCTGAATGACCCAAAAGTTTATTTTAGCACACCGAACCCCTCAAAGCCTATTTCTAATCTATGTGAAGGATATTTAGGGTATGTTTAACTTATGGTCATGTTTCGGAATGTCTGTTACAATTGAGATTGGCATACTTTCGCAGTTTGTCAACTTTAGTCCCTGTAAGCGATTTAACTTGATTTTGCCATGCCAAAGCCTTCAAAACTTATTTCTAAGTTATGTAAGGGTTATTTAAGGTATGTTAAGCCTATTTCACTATTTCGGAGTGTTCGTTGTATTAAACTGGTTATATTTACGCATTAGTGCGCGTATAACCTTCCAGAAAGCGATTTAGAGCTCGAAATCGAACAAGAGTTGATATGTGCAAACGATACACATATTTTTACAAATCCCAAGTATGAAATACAATATTTCATTGGTTTGGAATTTTTTTGATGATTGAAGTGACACAGGTGTCACAGTCTCCCCTACTTTAGGAAATTTCGTCCCGAAATTTATTCGTAGGAGTCTATTTGTGACTTTGTGTCAAATAACCACCAGAGATATGTAAGGCATAATCCTGTCATTTCCTTAACGGACATTCTTCAGAACGAAAAATGAACAGACGGAGTCATTTTCCTCAACGAGTATTCTTCAGAAGCGGAAATGAAGGAATAAACAACGGGGATTCATTTCCTCAACGGGCAATCTTCAGAAACGTAAAATGAACTTACGGAGTCATTTTCAACGGGTGCGTCATCAGAAATGGAAATGAAAAGGAGAAACAAACGGATATTCATTTCCTCAACGGACAAATCTTTAGAAACGAAAATGAACAAACGGAGTCATTTTCAACGGGTGCTTCCCCAGAAATGGAAATGAAAATGATAGACAAACGGATATTCATTTCCTCAACGGACAAATCTTTAGAAACGAAAATGAACAAACGGAGTCATTTTCAACGGGTGCTTCCTCAGAAATGGAAATGAAAATGATAGACAAACGGATATTCATTTCCTCAACGGACAAATCTTCAGAAACGAAAATGAACAAACGGAGTCATTTTCAACGGGTGCTTCCTCAGAAATGGAAATGAATAGAGTTAACTTCTAGGCTCATAACAAAGCTCGCTGTGGTTTCTGTGCACTAAATTCCATAATTATGTATGCATCCATAATTACGTAATTCCTTGCACAGTCCGCACAGTTTGTCTTGTAATGTTCATAAGCACATAATCACATAGTTGTTTAACTTGGTTATTAATTTGTTATTAATTTGTTATTGATTGAGAATGGATATGGAAACCAGTCGATGAACTTCAATGTCCTCTGGGATCTATCTGAAGAGATAGGAAGATCTCCCAAAAATTCGATTTTGTTTTCAAAGAAACGTAATAGTCGAATTTAAGGAACACAACAATTTTAGGATTTACGGAAATACCCTTAGGTACCCTATTAAGGATTTATAGTGGTACTTTGGGTATTCGCCCAGTGTTGTAACTTGCGCCTTGTACTTCGTTTCCTTAGAATAAACGGGTACTTAGGAATTTCGTGGAAAATGCAAGAGATCATAAAGTGGAAGAAAGTTTGGGGGTAGTCTGTCCTTCAAGGAATACGGTTCCTTGATTGTCGGTATTGTAAGAGATATGTTGATTATACATACAACCACATAAATACATTGTAATGTAAATAAAAGATTTATTTATAAACAATGATAACAACTGTTTCATGGACCTTGACAACAAAAGAAAATAATACATAAGACGTGATTATTTCTAAACGATGTTGTCGGTCAGATGCTCATCCCTGTGCTGGATTTGCATTAGCTGCAATCTGATGTTAAATACACTTATCAGCTGACTAGACAAGTGTGAGTGTGTGGTTGAGGATTAAACAGCTGCAATCTGATGTTAAATACACTTAATCTGGTCTGGTTAGGCAGTCGCGTAGTGCTACTGCAAAGGCATTAGGCAGTCGCGCTACGCTAGCACCCCCTGTTTCAGAAATGTTTCAAAAGTGGCAGAAATGGTCCCTGCACGTGTTTAAGGCCTTTTTCGATGCGTTTGAACCCCGTTAACCTCATTTCAAGGCTCTAAAATGAATTTAAAGTATAGGGAACTCAAAACATGCTCAAAAATATGCCGGATGTTGGTTCGTTTGGTCGTACGAACGCGATGTTCGCTTAATTACGACGGAATGCGCATAAGCACGAAAAACGATCCAAATGACGCGACGAATGGATTTTTGGCAAGCCAAACACTAAATCATAATATAGTCATGCTTACATAAATTTTTGGATGTCCGGATGTATTCAGAACGTAAGTTATGCGCGAAAGTGCAAACTTGCGCACTTTTTGACACTTTTAGTCCCTGAATGACCCAAAAGTTTATTTTAGCACACCGAACCCCTAAAAGCCTATTTCTAAGATATGTGAAGGATATTTAGGGTATGTTTAACTTATGGTCATGTTTCGGAATGTCTGTTACAATTGAGATTGGCATACTTTCGCAGTTTGTCAACTTTAGTCCCTGTAAGCGATTTAACTTGATTTTGCCATGCCAAAGCCTTCAAAACTTATTTCTAAGTTATGTAAAGGTTATTTAAGGTATGTTAAGCCTATTTCACTATTCCGGAGTGTTCGTTGTATTAAACTGGTTATATTTACGCATTAGTGCGCGTATAACCTTCCAGAAAGCGATTTAGAGCTCGAAATCGAACAAGAGTTGATATGTGCAAACGATACACATATTTTTACAAATCCCAAGTATGAAATACAATATTTCATTGGTTTGGCATTTGTTTGATGATTGAAGTGACACAGGTGTCACACTCTGTTTGACACCTCGTTTTCAGTATCGTATATGTACAGCTGGCAAAACTTTGGTTTATTGGCATTCTCCGGCAATAGACTTCCAATAGTATGATAGTTTTCACCGCTAATCTGTAGCAAAATGGGCCGTTACCTCTATTAACAGTCGGATCCACCTTACCACCCATTGAGGTGAATGCGAATATAGAATTATAACGGCGAATGTTTTTCAAAAAATGCTTGCTTTCGTTATCCAAAGATGTAAAGAGTTTAAGGTAATTTAGTTGTGCATCTTTGTAATCGGGTAGCTCTACTTTGGCATAACCACAACATGAAAAATAACTCGTTTTCCCATTCTCGGTTCTGCCTCTCCCCGTTTCTACATCCCATAACTTCGCATTGCATACTTGACACGTAATACACTGGTCACCATGATCTAAATAATCCGTAAATTAAATTGGAAATAAAATAAATGAAATTAATCCATGTATTTCAAAATAAAACAATGCTATACAAAATAATGTCATAAATATACTACTTAAGCGACTACCTGATGAAACACCTTTGTAAGGATCTTGATCTAACGCTGACTCTGTAGTCAAATCAACCATTGGAATAGGAGATGTAATTCGTGGTCTGCCTAATAACTTACATTTTCTAGGAGATAGCCTTGGAGACGTTTGGCGTAGAATATGAGTTGTAGTCGCTGATGTTGTTGTGTTTGGAGAAATAGAAAAGCGACAGATACTTGTTGAAGGTGTTTGATTGTTTGAAGCAGAACTGACATCACCTAAATAATACAACACAAATAACGTAATTCATATGTTTGTTAGTTGTCACATTTGATGTAAAATACCACTTTCAAAAGTGGGGTATAGTATAACTTGTAAGTATTAACAAAAGGATAGAATTACCATTTTGTGTGTTGCAGTGAACGGATCTTGGATTAGAAGAGGATTGTAAAGTGTTCATAGCCATGGATTTGACTCGTGAGATAGGAGAATTTTTACTATCTAAATACAGTCTCCTTAATCTCCGTCTCTCTTTAGTGTAACTTTCATAACTTTGCGTGAAAACAACTGATAATAGAAACACAATATATAAATATTTATAGACATATATATGTCTCAACTATTTAAAGTATACAAGTTTAAATAGTATGCAAAGTTTAAAATAAATAAATAAATTAACCTGGGGTGCCAGTAGACGCATATTGTGAAACCGTCGACGTGTGCAACAAAATGGAAGACGAATTAGAAGTCGAGGATTCTTTTGTTTTAGAAACCGGTAAGCCGTGTGATACATTAGATCTTTTACTATCCAAATACAATTTCCGTAGCTTACACCTCTCCCTGCACTCGTCTTGTGTAACTGCTGGAGTTAAAACTGTATTAACATCAAAAACCAAAGAAACGATATAGTAGCATTAGTTGTGTAACAAAACAAAATTAGTAAACGTTAAATCAATTAGTACAACATCAAAATTAGTTACTATTATAATATTCTCTAAATATATTATGAAATTTGATTTTTATAAATTATCAACCAAAATAGAATATGTTAATTTTAAACTTTTATATGAAAAGATAAATCTATAATAAAAAAATAAAATAAAACAAAAGGGCGGCAGCAACAATAAATCTGATTGCATGTAATTTTGTCTTCAAAGCCCTATTCTCATAATGAAAGGTGTATCAAAAACTCAAGATATCCATCATACTTCAACATCTTTATGTCTACCCTTCCATCAAAGATCCTTTTGGTTAGTGGATTTGTGATAAGGGTTTCAAAATTTCTCTCATTTGCATTGCTCATTTCTCCATCATACGGTTGCTAATTCCACAAAAATCAGGTAAAGTAATTCCTTTTTTCAATCTTGTTGTTGATTTGCCATTTGTTGGTTAGATTAAGTTAATGAAAATGGCAATATGTATACAGAAACATAGATGTAACTTGTTTCGTTGACATATTTACCTTGATTCAGTTACATAACATACACATGTTCTTAGTGTATTGACTGCATACATGTCTTCGAGTATGAAAAAAACAGATTTAGGAAGTCATCTGAACACAAGGAAATGCTAAAAGACATTAAATATAAGATGCACACCAGGTGTTCGAACAAATGACTGTATGAAAATTTTTGTACTTAACGAAAGTATCATTTTGTTAAAGTAAAACTTTCAACAATAGTGAGGTGTTTTATGCGATTAGGTTGAATAAAAAGGGTTAGAAATATAACATATGTTTATGTAATAAAAGAAAGTCACTAAAGTAGAAGAAAGATGTAAAATGGCGAGGAATGGTATTATGCAGCTTATGAATGTTGTCATTCCTTTAAACTACAACAAAAAGAAAAGCGAAATAAATTTCGCGTTACTAAAATGGGTGAACGTTTTAAATGTTTCTTAGAATGGCTGGAGCTGAAAACGAAGTGGTCGTCATATTGGATTCTGAAGACTCTTCAGCAACATCAGAGGAATTTAATGATGATGAACCTGAGCCGCTGATATTTTTTGTGCCATACACCAAACGCTTTGTAAGTTCCGACACAATTCTATGTTAATAAGCGTCTACAAATTGTACATCGTTTGTTTAAGTTTTGTATAGTTGTACTACAAAACATCATTAATGGAAATTATTATTATGTTTTGTAATCTACAGCGCATACCGGTCGCAGTAGCACAGATGACAGGAATTGACGAATCCTTGAAAGTTAAGATCGTCAACAGGCAGGATGTGGAGACAACACATGATGTTAGGGCGGAGCCAAATAGAAACAGTATCAAGTACGTTGTCAAAGGATGGGCGAAGTGGCTTAAAGATAACAACATAAAAGAAGGTGATCATTGCACGTTCCAGTACTTTCCAGATCTTGGTGTGTTGTTCCTTACTGATGTCTTCTGCTAGTGGTGATGTTTGAAACTTTGGAACAGGGTTGAACCATAACATATGGTAGTTTTGGCTAACGAAGAAAGGTAGTGTAACTTATGTAGTGTTAAAAGTTGTTTTGTAGTAGCTTAACATGTTTGATAGTTACGAACTTTATGTAGTTTGGACTGCTACTATGTAACCTTGTTTGTAAATATCTACCTCTTCTAGTTTTAGTTTATATGTTATATTTGCTACATAGTTTAGGCGTTCAAATCAATTGACAACTATAAAATCGATATACATTTTTAACTGAAATTTAAATATTCGGAACATAACTTAGTAAATGAGAGTAGGTCAATACCATTGGTAATGTCTGAAAAAGGACTTCTTGAGATGCTAGCTGCAACATCTAAATAAAAGACCCATAACATAAATATCGCATATCTAGATTGTTTTTGTAGATATACAAAATAGACTAAAATCATAAGAATCCAAAAAATGTTACCTATTGAGTTGTTTATATTCAATGGATTATTGGACGTACATGCAGATCTACGCTTGGATTTTCTTGAAGTGGCTATCATTGTCATAAAGAAAAATGAATTACATTATAATCATATATAAACAAATAAACAATGTCAAAGATAAATAAAAACTCACAGCCTGAAGTGTTTTCCTTGTTTGATTGATTTCCCAAAGAATTGGAATCATGCTTTGACCGTTTATACATCGCGGAAGACGTTATTGGAATAAGAAAGTAATCGATTGTTCAAATTGGCTTACAATACCCTTGTAGTGAAAGGGATGTATTGGTTGAACTAAAAACTACAAATGAGATGAAGAGATTTATATGTTGTAAATTCTGTTTTTAAGGAAACATTAGTAATCTAAACATTTAAGTATATTGATTAAGATATTAATGATTAATTTCTTAATATTGGAAAGTCAAAACTTTGAATAATATATTTTAATTAAAATTAAAAAACCGAATAAAGTTTCTAAATATATTGATTTTCCAACCTTCCAACTTTAATATACATATTAATGGTTAATTTCAACATTTAAAACACCTTATATTTTAGTACTTACCAAATTAAAATTTCCTTTATATGGCATGCTTTTTTTTAAATATTTTTGAATAATGGAAAGGGATTAACATTTCACATCAAACTTTAATATAATAAGAATGTTATTAGGATGGTAGGTTTAATAAAGTTGGAAAAAGTAATACTAATTTAAATATAACGTTATTTGTTGATTTAACATAGGATAATTAACGAATCTCTTTAGTGATATAAAGATCACAAACTACAATAAATATAAACGGACGTATATAGAAAAAAGCAAAGGCTGATCAATACTATCATCTATTATTGATATATATATATGACAGACCACAATAAAGTGATTAGTAATATCATCTTCTATTGATATAACAATGAAAAACCACAATAAACATAAAACAAAATACATAGTCGGTAAAAAAAGTAACATCAAGTCATAACATATAAGTTTTGAATGATAATGAAAGAAAAAAACCCGACGTACAATAAACAGAAATCAACGTACATAAAAAAAATGCAAATGCTGATTAATAATATCATCTCTTATTGATATAATGATAATAAAGATAAACCGCCACACATAGTGGGTAAAAAACCAACATCAAGTAATCAAATAAAAAGTTCTGAATATGATTGAACAAAAAAACATAGAAAAGTTTTGGAAAACACTGAGATGACTATTAGATTCGGCACACTACTTTTCAAGCTTTGGCTTCAAAAGCCCCACATTCACATTCGAATCTTCATTTTTCTGACCATCACTCTTACGCGGTTTAGTTGACGACTGCGAAGAACATAAATCCACATCATAAACGACATCCAAATTACACTTAAGTTCATTCTCCAGCATCTTCACAGAACAGTTCATCTCAGGTCCAGAGGGTGTGGTAAACATGCTTTTGTTCAAATTGGACACCAGAGTGTCTTCATCACCAGTACGGGAAACAGAATCCTGTAAATAAAAACTAAAAAGGTAAAAAAACAATTGATAAAATAAGGTGAATGACAAAATATTGAACCAATAGTGAATTCCATAATTTGTTTGACAGACCTTAACAGCAAAGTTAACAGTTGCATTTGAATCAGACGGAACAACATTTAAAGGTTCATCATCAACAGACTGTATTTATTTCATATATTTCAATAAATATTGTAACGTGCTAAAAGTTTTTATAACAAAAAAGTACAACTAACGTATATAAGGTATGTCGAACCTGGAAAGCATCAAAATGCCTATCAAGATCGGTGATGATTGTAGGATTTTCAGTCAACTTCGACACCGAGTAGCCATCTGATTTGTTTTTATGTTAAACGAACCTATGGCTATCTTAAACGCAAACCTCCGATTTAACAATGCCTTCAGCTCCTTGGGAAAGTTACCGTCGCTGGCTAACTGTTTGATAAACATTAAGAGTGTCATATTGCAGAACTTTGAGACATAATTTATAAACATACCAGTTTAACATATAAACATTAAGATGTATAAAGCAAGTAACGAAATGTTATTCCCACGATATAACTTACCTCAATGTTTTTATCCAAAAGCTGGTTTGCATTAACCTTTATTAGTTTAACAACTTCACGTTCAAACAACGTCAAAGTGACAATCCTGGTGCAATCCTGAATACGTATTAGAACTTTTATCCTGTCAAAATTTTAAATAAGATTTTGTTAACGATCATGTAATATTTTTAGGACAATAAATGAATCAAGTAAATTAACTTGGGAACAGACGCAACAGTCCTTTTATTGCACCGATCAGTCTGGCATTCCAAGACAGTTACTTCATCATATCCTTCACTTCCATCTTGCTTGTCCTTGAAAATAGTGTTGGTAAGAACCTTTTTGTTGCAACTTTTACATGCATTGTAAAACCATGAATCTTCTGAAGTAAAGCTCTTAATTGTTCCCAGGATAATAACAAACTTTTGCTGTATACATAGTATATAATTTAGTACATTCTGAAAGTTACAAATAATAGGTATAATAAATAAAACAATAAAAAATTGTAACAATACTTCGGATATTTCGCTTAATGCTCCAATCGTACTAAAGGAAAAATCAGATAGATATTCGTCAGCCATTGACTTCATAGCAGAAGAACTCAATCCAGAATAATCGGAAGACGTTGAAGCAGTAAGCTGAGCAAGGAAACCGTACAGAAAAAATAATGTATGTGACAATAATACGTATTCAAAAGATATTATAAAAAAAGGTAATAAGATTACAAACCTTTTCTTAAAATCCAAAATCTCTTTTACTTCAGTGTTTTTGAATGTTGGTGCATTACGTCTGTCGACTTCGTCTTGTATCGAGTCTTGTACTAAGAATGTTAGACCAGGGCACGTAGTTCAAGAAAATAGGGTTTTAGAGTTAATTTCTCTTGAATGACATAATTTCGCTTGAAAGTGTTCTTGTGTAATTCCGTGCGGAATTAGATTCCGCTTGGAATCTAATTTCGTTTGAGTGTGTTTCAAGCGGAATTAGAAGTCTATAAATAGGGTTCAAGCGAAATCATTTGTAAAGTTCGTGATTCCGGTACCGAAGTGCTGCCGACGCGTCGTTTGATCTGTATTGCTGTTATATCAATAAAATAAGACGTTTAAGAGTGAAACAAGCTGTTTTACAAGTTTGTTTCTTTGTTTCCGCCTTTGAAACAGACAAGAACTCTTCTGATTGACTCATTTGGGTCACGGATCGATCCTACAAGTGGTATCAGAGCTCAGGAAGAAGAGTTCTTGCCAAAACAGTCTTAAAATCTGTCTTCTACACCTTCTTTTCAAAATTGAACTAGTTTTCACGGTAAAAAAGTCTTAAATTTCACATATTATGTGCGAAACTGTGTTTAAATGAATCGTTGAGAAAATTGGACTATAATTCAATCTAAATTTGATAAAATCAGTAATTCCGTTTCAAAATTAGATCGAATTTGATGATGTCAGCATAATTCCGTACGGAATCACAGTTTGTTTTCAAACGAAATTATATAATTCCGCTTGAAATCCTAATTTCGCTTCTAAGTGTAATTTCGTTTGAGCCGGTTCACACGAAATTAACTAATTCCGCTTGAAATAGTTAATCCCGTTTCAAAGTGTTATTCTGTGTGAGTAATTCCGTGTGGAATTACTAATTCTTTTTGTGAATTGCATTTCCGTGTGAACTTGGTATTCCGTGTGAGTAATTCCGTGTGAAGATCTAATCTCGTTTGTAGTTGATTGTGCAAGTAATCTCGCTTGAGGAGTAATTCCGCTTGGACTGATATTTCGATTGAACTTGTATTTTTGTGAAAAATTTCCCAAAACATGGACGAGGAATTCTACAATGCGTTTGCTACACCGATTGCACCTGTTACAGCTGCTGAAACTGTGTACAATGAGAATGAGACAGGAACTTATCAGAAACCACCAAAGCTCATGTACATTGAAGATTTTCAAGGATGGAAAAATCGTTTTGAAAACTGGGTGCAAGCTTATAAATTTGACTCATGGTGTTCATTGTTGAAAGATTATGAGAAACCAAAGAATGAACGTGGGATTGAAAAAGCTATTTGTGACTATTCAGAGAGTGACAAATTGAAATTTACAAGTGAAAAATTGATGATCAGTATCCTTCAACAAGCGATTAAAGAAGATATCTTTGTTTTGCTCCAACATGATAATACAGCTAGGTCAATTTGGAATGCATTGATTCAGAAGTTCAAAGGAAGCGCAGATATGATCAAAAACAAAAAGGCGTTATTGAAGAAATCGTTTGATATGTTTACAGCTTTCGACCATGAAACAACAAAGCAGACCATTGATAGATATTGTCATCTGGTATTAGAAATGGGAAGATTGGACATTACGAAAGATGATGATGAATGGGTTGATAAACTTGCTGATGCATTACCACAGCAAAAATGGGGAACTTATCTGTTGATTGTGAAACATATGAGAAAATCGAAGAATATGAATTTGGCACAGTTTATTCAAAAGATTGAAGAGCACGAGATGGATATTCAGAAAACGACAATCATGAAGAATCCAAATGCTCAACAAGATGTTAGTTTATATTACAGAGGTAATAAGTTTGAGGCTACCCCTAGCCCTAGCCCAAAGATCCAAACTGGTTTTAGTGCTGACAGTTCGTCTGGAACAAAAGGTAGTAATGTGACACAGAGTGGTGGATCTTTATCTTCATATTCAAGCTTTGATCCGAATTTTACTACACCAAGTTCTCAACATCAGAATTCTACAAATCTACAGTGCAATGTTACGTTGAACATTCAAAATGGTCAAAATCTGTCTCCAGAAATAGCCAAGCAACACATGGCATCACTTGTTGCTATGTTGGAATCATATGAAAGTTTGATTGCTGGCAGAATTGGAAATCCGATGCTTACTAAAGAGGATTATGACCAGATTGATGCTGAGGAACTTGAGTTGATGGATGTGAAGTGGTGTTTGGCTAGTGCTTGTAGGAGGGCAGAAAAGTTTCAACAAATTACTGGTAGAGATGAGTTTCGAGGAATGGCTACTTCTCCATTAGGTTTTGACAAATCAAAGGTTACCTGTTTTCGCTGCAAAGGAAAGGGACATTTTAAACGAGAATGCAACAACAAAGAAGCAACTGGGAGACAAGATGGAAAGAATGATTATTATCAAAAGTCAATTTTTCATCAGATTGATCAACAACCACAAATTGTTAAACAACCACAAACTGCTCATGCACGTCCCATTGAAGAGAAAAGAGCTTTGTTTGGTATAATTGATCAAGATGATGAATTTGTTGCAGAGGGATTTAGCAAGGACAAATACATCCCACCCGGTTCAGGTCTTGTTGCTAGAATTCTGGGTGAAGATGAAGCTAGTCAGAAAAGAATCCCGATTTTTCCAGATCTAGGAAGTGATATTGATACCAACGATGAGGAAGAATATCTTAATAAAGCTAGAAAAGGCATAGATCCTGACAGTTTTAATTTGTTTTTTGCAGATAAAGTTGAGATGCTGAATCAGAAGAAGATTGCCAGATTAAGGAGAGAGCTGGAAGCAGCAAGAATCCTTGCTGATGAAAAAGCAAAGACAGAAGCTGGAGAAGCTAATGTTGATCAAGTAACCGAGAAAGTAGTAGAGAAAATCGTTGAAGTGGAGAAAGTGGTGGAAAAAATAGTTGAAGTTGAAAAAATAGTCGAAGTTGAGAAACTTGTGGAAGTAGAGAAAATTGTCGAAATAGAAAAAAATGTTGAAGTTGAGAAACTCATTGAAGTTGAAAAGACTGTCGAGGTTGAAAAGATAAGTGAAAAAGTGGTTGAAGTTGAAAAACCATGTTTGAAATGTTTAGAATCTTGCAAAGTTTGTGTGGAGAAAGATAAGAAGATTGCTGATTTGGAGAAGATTAAAGAAGATTTACTGTTTGATTTGAAGTATGTAAAAGAGTCATATGATGTTTTGAACAAGACAGTTGATGGTTTGAACAAAACAAATCGAGAAGTTGATGCTGCTATGACAATGATGAGCTCAACATTAATGACAAAGCAGAGCGTCATCAATGAGTATATCGAAGACTGCGCTAAGCTGAAGCAGGTGTTGGAACTTGAAAAGATTGAGAGTGAAAGGATTAAACGATTACAGTTGAGTTTTACTACTTGTGATTATTTGATTGATCGTGTTTATCCTACTGTTGCAGGTCTTGAAGCATTTCAAGATAAAGAAACTGAAGAGGATACTGGTAAGAAACCAAGTGTCAAATATAACAAGTGTCCGCCCTCGATTTGGAATAGTTATTCTCCCAGAAAGCCAAATGAGGAACGTTTAAATAAGGCTCTCAACATCAAGTTAAAGTCTGAAATCATTGATGAATTACCGGATAATATTGATGTTACATTCACAGCGTCTGACACTGATCATGAGTCTGAGTTATTAAAAAGAGTGGTCGATCAGGTGTTGGATACGGATGAAGAGTCAAAGTCGGAGTCTAAATCTGAAAGTCCGAGTTCATCAGAAAAGAGTCCGAGTTCACAGGTTAAAATGGTTTACAATAAATAATTCCTGTTATCAAAATCTAATTTGAATGACGGACTAATCAAAGTGGCATATACTTTGATTGATTCAGACAAATTATATTCTGATGAGGAATTTCCAATAAGAAGTGTCAAAACTGAAATGATCAAATAGGTTTTCAAATTAACAGAAATTAACATTTCTAAAATAAAAGATTTAAATCTTCATGAAAAACCTAAAAGTACACTTCAAGAGTTCAACAGAGATTGAACAAGAAAAAGGGTTACAGTTCTGGTTCAGGTTATCGAAAGAAACCAAACCATAAGGTAATTTCAAAAAGCAGGGTTTAGGTTTTAGTTCTTCGGAAAATTATAAAAATGAAAAAAGTTATAAACCAAAAACAAAATTTGTTGCAGGAGGAAGTTCTGAAGATGAGCAGAAGAAACCATTCTGGAAACAGTCAAATCAAGAGTTTCTTGCTGAAATAAAGAAGAATGTGAAGAAATTTGCTCCAAGAGTTGACAGAAGAACGTGTTTCAAATGTCACAAGGTTGGACACATTGCTTGGTATTGCCAACAGTCCAACAACACAAAACAGGGAGTTTCTTTTAATTCAAAATTGAAAGAAAAATGTGTTGATAAAAAGAAACAACCAACTGAGAAATCTAAAGTGTTTGAAAATTCGACTTTCGAAACTGGTGATGTTTCAAAATGTTTTTAAAAACGAAAAGTCGATTTAAATAAACAAAGATGGGTTGTAAAATCTGATAGTAGTTCTGACAATGAATCTGATTCCATAAAATCAGAGGAGTCATCTGTTGAGAAGAAGAATGAAAATTCCGTTCCAGAGGTGAACGATGAAAATTTTCCTAAATTGTGAAAGGAAAATTTAAAGTTGAAAGTGGGTAAAACTGAAATATTAGGTCAATTCTTTGCTGGTAACAAAGAATTTGATGCTGAAAAGGCGTTTAATGGGAAAGTTAAACATATTTTCGGAAAGATGGTTGATGGAAAAGTGAAAGGTGCAAAAGAATTTTACAAATCAAAATGTTGGTGGGATAGATGTGTACCAGAATCTCCCAAGGCTGGTCAGGCTTGGGGGAAAGTACTTCCTAACTAAAATCCTGACTTGT
>CM060448.1:75445464-75656287 GCA_030545235.1 Helianthus tuberosus | reverse complement strand
CCCAAAAAAACCTTAAACCCCCCCCCACCCCCCCCCCCCAAGCTAAAATGCTAAAAACTAAACCCCCCAAAAACCTAAAAAAATCTAAAAAAATAAAAAAAAATCAAAAATTTTTTTTTTGAATTTTTTTTAATATTTTTTAGGGTTATAATCGCTACTTTTAGAAGCCAAAAAAATTTTTTTTTAAAAAAAAAAAAAATTAAAAAAAAATTTTTTTTTTTTTTTTGGGTGCGAAAAGTAGCGATTTTAACCTAAAAAATATTAAAAAAATCAAAAATTTTTTTTTTTGTGTGATTTTTAGCTATTTTTAGGCATTTTTGGTGTGTTCACATTGGTTCTCGCGGTTCTCGCAATAAGAGGTGGTTCTCGCATGATCTTCTCCCTATATATATATATTACTTTTTAGAGGTGTTTGGGTTAGCTTATTTGAAATAATTTACTTTTAATTTATTGGCTCAAAAAAGTTGTAAAGGAGAATAAAAAAGAAGATAACATAATATTTTTATCTATGTATATAAACTAGTAGATGCCCTGCCCCGCGTTGCGGGGCGATGACCGAATAATTCTCAACCAATTAAAAAAAGACTACTATAATTTTGACTAGGAAAAAAAAAAAAACAAAAACGATGATAAGACCGTAATTTTGGGCTGAGGGAAAAACTGTAATTTTTAAGGGACTAATGAGCTAGTGTTCAGGCAACTCCTTGACACGAAAAAAAAATTAAATCGAGTAAACCAATTAAAAAAAAACGTTTATAATTTTGGTACAAAAATTAAAAACGATGGAAAAAACGTAATTTTTAACTGAGGGCAAAATCATAATTTTAATTCGGGGGACAAAGCGTAAACTATATGGACCAACGGGGGAGTTGCTAGGAAGTTGCCGGCATGACTGTAATTTTACACTGGGGGCAAACTTGTAATGTCACCAGGAAAAGAAACAAAAACGATAGGGAAAATGTAAATTTAATTTGAGGGAAAAATTGTTACTTGGCTGTGAGAAAAAAGCTAATAGCAAAAAGTATAAATTTATATGGGGCAAAATCGTAATTTTTGAACCGGGGGCAAAATTGGAATTTTTGTGCTGGAGCAAAAGCGCAAATTTATTTTTAAGTGGGGGTAAAAACATAATTTTAAACTGATGGGGAAAATTATATTTTTAAGGAAAAAAAAACTAATGGCAAAACTGTTAAATTGAAACGGGGCAAAATCATAATTTTTAACCGGGGCACTGATGGCAAAATCGTATTTTAAAGGGGATAAAATCGTAAATTTGTTGGGCCAATAGAGGCCCATGAAGCCCAATAAGTGCCCGGCACTATTGCCTGTCGGTGCCGACTCTTGTAAATGTAGTAGTTGAAAATGGAAAAAAATGATGTTTCTAGATCAATCAAAATTAATCGAACCCTTTTGGTCAACGAAGTCATTGGTCACATCCACAAGGCCAAGGCGTACACCTAACAGTCTATTTTAAAATTTTTATGTATGTTGGGTACCAAGTGAGAACTCAGGTTTGACTATAGTTTATTTCTATTAGTAGATTTTATAGTTTGTTCTATTGACTGTAAGACGTAATGGAAGGTTTTGACATTTACGTAATGTAGAGATTAAGTATATTATATATGCAATGTATAATCTTATAGACGTATCCTATGGGGTAAGATCAAATAAAAAATTGATTTTGCCCTAAGTAGGATGAGAAGAAATCTTAAACCATTCATTTTTCAAATCAATGGTTAAGATGAAAGTGTAGGAGAAAGGAGGAGTGCAATGGTATATTGGGAAAATCCTATTTATATACTTTCTCTCTCCACATGCAAGAAACATGCATATTAGGGCATGTAAACGAACCGAACGTTCAGCGAACAGTTCGTGAACCGTTCGGCGGGAAGTTCGTTTATGTTCGTTTTCGTTTAATAAACGAACGAACATGAACAAGAAATTCCCGTTCGATTAGTTAAATGAACGAACATGAACAGAGGTCTCGTTCGTTCGATTGTGTTCGTGAACGTTCGGTAAGGTGTTCGTGAACATTCGTTGATTTGCGTTCGTTTATGTTCGTATGTTTGTGTTTTAATTGAAGATCTTTGTACTTTCTTATATTTTATTTTTACTTTTTATATTATTAAACTTTTATTTATTTTATTTCCCTAACAATTAAACTAGGAAACCTACTTTCACCTTGTTTATGCATCATTTCCCTTTCATTTCTCATTATTTACATCCACGAATACAATCGAACCTCCGTTCCAGAATAAGGGATTCAAGCTCGAGTGCTACTCTCTTGGGCCATCTATCTTTATCCTTCGTCACGTTCGCCAAATTTATTTGTGTTCGTTTGTGTTCATGAACCGTTCGCGAACATGCTAATTTCCTTAATGAACGAACACGAACATAAAATCTCGTTCGGTAAGTGTTCATGAACCGTTCGTGAACACATTTATTTCCTTTACGAACGAACACGAACAAGGCCTTGTTCGTGTTCGTTCGGTTTCGTTTACAGCCCTAATGCATATTCCACCCCCATTTTTAAAACGTTTATAACTTTTTTATACGACATTATTTTTTAATAAATTTTCACCGTAAAATCGAGCGTCTTTTTATCTTTAATTTAAGTACCATTGCTATATAAAATATGAAGACTAAGAAAACCCACTAAAATGTGGTGTATTTCTAGGTTGTATAAACATTTTTTTGTGCTGGATTTTTGTACTATATTTTTGTGCTAAATTTTTTGTTCTGAATTTTTTGTCATTAAATTTTTTTTTTCTCAATTTTTTGTGCTGGATTTTTTTGTACTACAAATTTTTTGCTGAATTTTTTCGAGCTATTTTTTTTTGTACTAGATTTTTTTTGTGCTATGTTTTTTTGTACTACATTTTTTTGTGCTAGATTTTTTTTAACTAGATTTTTTGTTGTATTTTAAAAACACAAAAGGAGTGTCACATGTCATTTTCACTCCTATTTATAAGGACCAAATGCCCTTTATTCCTAATTTATTAGGAGTGCCACATGTAATCATCACAATCCTTCTTAGGGCTACTTAGGCAAAATCCACTTTTTAGTGGATCCTTCCATGTGTTTTAAATATATGCATGTTTTTAAGAAAAGGTGGTGTTTGGATCCATATTTTGTGTATGATTTTTGATATCACAAAAATCTCTTAGAAAAGTAAAATGTATACGCTAAAATTACTAAAATTACTGCGCAAAGGTGTTGTTTGGATCCATATTTTGTGTATGATTTTTAGTATCACAAAAATCTCATAGAAAGGTAAAATATATACGCAAGCAAGCAAGTATTCAAGTAGCGTACCGGTAAGTAGGGGGTTGATAAGATGAGATGGCAATGTGTGGTTCGATTTTTTTTTTAATTTTTTATCATATAACTTTTTAAATAATAAACTAGTATTAAGTGCCATCGCGTTGCTGCGGGGGGCATAAACGGTTCCAAGTAGCACTAATGCTACACAACTACCAGTGACCAAAAACATCGAAAAAGCTCGTAAAAAACTAAAATAAATAAAAAAGGAAAAAAATAACAACACTGAACGAAAAACATATGTAAAATCGTTGAATCACGCATGGCCGTTGCGGTATGATAATGCGAAGAAATTTACACTGAAATGTAAAATTATAAAAGAATAACTAAGTTGATCTAAGAGCACGCGCATTGCGACGAACCTGTCAAATAGGGAAAAATTGACGCGTTGTAAACAGTCCTGTCAAACGGGAAAAATAGACGAAAAGATGTTGAATCCCACACGCACGTTTGCGGGCGTGTTCACTAGCAAAAATTAGAACGAAACGTAAAACAAACAATTTGGAAAAGATGAAAAATACGGCTATCAACGTTGAAAACAAAAATATGTTGGGGTTAAATTGCAAAAGATAGAAAAATTTGTGTTAAAAGTAAAATCAAAAAAATAAAACCAAAGATGTTTAAATGCAAAAAATAAAAACATTTGGATTAAAAGTGAAAAGTATAGTAAATTTTTTGAGAAAACTCCCTAACCTTAGAGTACAACTCACTAAAGTACTAACATGTTACAAATTTATAATATGGTAATTGTTTCAAATAAAAAAGTTAAGAAGGGTTCACATGATGATTAAAGTCCAAATTATTTTGATTTGAATTAATTAAATTGACACAAGTGAAGCCCACAAAACAACATTTTTATGCACAATAAATCAATAATGCACCATGTACAACTACTTATTGTCTAGTTGTGTTTCAAATTGATATTATATAATAAGTGATTAATATGTTATACATGATCATAAAAGTTAATATCATTATGCTGATCATCTAAATTAACACACCAAACAAATTCATGACCATGAACAATACGAAGAACTAGCTGGACTGGCCAATGCGCTATGCATGGGCTATCAAGCTATGTATGGTAGATAAGTCTTTTGCAAACCTCTTAAAGTTTGTTCTATTCAACAACAATTATAAATTTTCTAAGATAAATACATCACAACATTTTTGATGATTTAAAAACTCTTAACCTTTTGATTGTGAGACACACGCTTTAACCATTACGATGTCCCTTTGAGTACAACAAATTTAAATATTACACATAATTTATAATTTAATAACATTTCCCAAACTCACTTGACCCACGGTCACCAAAACCAAAATCACGAGAAGAGAATATTGGGTTCGTAGGCTTTGGTAGCCGACCCTAATTAGGGCTAATGGCCCTAATTAGGTTATTAGACCCACTTAGTTAACTTGTTGACTAAGTTAAGTTGTTAACCCTAATCTTGTTCTATATAAACCCATTATGTAATTGTATTCTACAAGCATCTAATAAAAGTTATACCTAGTTGCAACTCGTAGACGTAGGTCCCCTTGACTGAACCACCTAAATTCCTGTGTTCTTTATTTTCTGCCAGTGTGCGTGTTTGTAATTGCTCGCTTCCACGTGAGCCTACTCTGATTCGATACCTAACAAGTGGTACTAGAGCTCATAGTTTGGTTAAACATACGGTTACAATGCACTACTACAGAAATAGGCATTTGCTACGGCCAAATCCATAGCAAATCCGTAGCAAACACCCTTTTTGCTACGAATTTGCTACGGATTTGGTCCGTAGCTACAAGTCCCGTCGCGAATTTATTTGCTACGAACTTTAGCTACGGAAATTACGTTTGCGACGAATTTAACTACAAAAAATTACGTCGCTAGTTTAGCCACGAATTTGCTATGAAGAAGGTTGCTACGAAATTTCGCTATGGGTTTTTAACTACGGACGTTTTTAGCTACAGATTTGTTAGCTACGTATACTTTTAGCTACGAATATTTTTAGCTATGGAGTAGTTTTGCTATGAATATTGGCTATGATAAGTTGCAATGTTTTTGCTACAAAATTTAACTACGAACTTGCTATCGTTTGGTTACGAGAATTTGCTACCTTTTGCATTTTTTTGCTATGAAACTTGTTACATTTTTTGCTATCGGGTTCGCTAAAAATTTTAGCTACAAATTCACTATGATTTGGCTACAAAATTTGTAGGCTCTTGTTACGATCTGCCACGGAATTTAGTTACGAATTTCGCTTGACTTTGTTATGGAAATAACTATGGATTTGAGAAGGTATTTACAACAAATTTAGCTATGCTCTTTGTTTGGAAATTTTCAAATAAATTTCTTTTTTATATTGTTTTCTATTTTTTCTTTATAAATATTATATTCAAATCTCATAAATATAAAAACTAAAACTAAAAATAAATACTCAAACCATATAACATAATAATAAACATAACAATAAATATTAAAATCTCATACAAAAAGATCCAAATCATCCAAACATAACCGAATGCAACACGATAAAAATCCAATAATTCAAACATAACCAAACCTAACACGATAAAGATCCAAATTATCTAAAAGCAATATAATAAAATTCAACGCATTTTAAGTTGGTGGCAGGTTTTGTGGCGGTTTTTTGACAACATTTGAATTTACGCATTCATTTCGGCATACAACCTCGCAACTTCTTCAATTATCTCCATCATAGCATGTTTCTTTATCTTATCTTGTTCCAACTCCGCTATTTTTTCCTTCAACCGTTCCACCTATAACATCAAAAGCAAAAATAACCCGTTAATATCCATTATGACACCTAATAAGTTATGACACATCATTACATATTATAACCAAATATAACCTAATAAAAGCTATTACACCCATAGTTATAGAACATTACAAACAAACTAACTCCGTATAAACTAATTCATTTAAACTACTCATTAATAATCTTTATCACATGAAAATAGATTTTTTTCTACTAAAAGAGTTAATACATACCTCATCGTTGTCACTTCTCTCTTGTGCACCCATCATCACGACATGCGAGGCAACCACAGTGCCGATCCCATACATTCTACCCTTTTTTGCCTCCAACAGTTTGCGACAACAATTCCATGTCAATTTCCGGATGCAAGCTGGTATCCTCTCCATATTTGTCGACAACATATAATAAGTGTACAACTACATTTGTTATGTCACGTTATAACAAGTTATAACCAAAGTACAACATTATAAAAGGCATTTTATCTAAATATGAGATGTTATAACACATAATATACAATTCTAACTCAATATAAGTAAACTCAATTAAATAACTCATTAATACTCGTCATAATAAAAATATAGATTTATATTTACGAAAATGAAATACAAACCTCATCAATTCTTCATGGTGGATACGAACTACGAGTACTTGGCATTGACGGTGCATCAATCATCACGATATAGGAGTCCTGGTGTTAAGTCTTCTCTATAATTCTCAATTAACATATTTATTACATGTTCCATGCTGAAAAAATAATACATTAATAAGTTTCTTTCTTTAAAGCAAAGTGCAAGAAAATATTATGCAAAGCAATATATTTCGAGGATAAAGGAAGATGTGAGCACAATATGTAAATTAAAAAAAGTCTAAAAACATGCCCTCGATCAATAAATTCATTTCATTAAAAAATAAACAAACTAATCTTGTGTAGGCATACTATTATGAAACAAGGTTGTTCCTCTCCAATTCAGCCATTTATTTGTCATTCAAATCCATAATTCAACTTCAAAAATGCAAAAATTGATATAAGATCAAAATCAACTACAAAAAAACAAAGGAAACTAATATATAATCTAATATAAGAAAGAACTAATAAGATTAAATGAAAGTAATATAAGATCAAATCGATTGCTTTTAGTGTCATAGTATTTCATATTTAATATTAAATTTTTAGATGAGACTCAAGTTTGTTGAAGCTAGGCATAATTTAAACTTTAGGCCGGAGGGTGTGGGGGGCGCCACCATCGCCACCTCAGCCTCTATAGCGCCCCGGGCGCTATACACCCACACCGCCGGAGTTATGGAGGGGCGCTATAGAAGGGGCTCCATGGTGGTAACGAGGGAGAAGGGGGTTATCAGGTGGGGCCCTCAACTTTTCATCCAATCAATTTTTTTTTTATTTTGTTTAATAGGGGGCTCCATCCCACACCGTGCAAATTAAAGGGGGGCGTTATAAAGCCCCATGGCTGACGTGGATCCTACGTGGCACTTACGTGTCTTGATAAAGCCCCTAGGGGCTCCATCCCACACCCTCCAGCCTTAGCGAGCCATTCCAAGTAGCACAAGAGACATGGCTTGTTTACACCCCTTACTTATAAAACTGACCTATGAAAAATCTAACCCCTTTTAAAAACTGGTTAGCAACTCACATTGTTAAAGAAGTAATAAGATCAGCATTTGAGAAGCCCTGGCCAACATGAAACGAAAAAGAATTAGATGAGTTAATAAAATTATAAAAACATCCAGATGGTGTGCCGCTTTCGTGTTCAACCCAACGGTAGCATCAACTAATCTTATTAATGTACCGTACATGGAAATAAACATCAATTCTTAACTATGAAAATTCAAATCAGAAAAAGAATTAATTTCCTTATTTTTTTAACGGCAAATTTGGATCACTGACGGACCACTAGAGTATCATCGTGCCACCAGCGGAACCACCCAATCATATCCATCTCCACTAGGCATAATGCCTATACACCAATTCAGGAGGAAAACCCAATAAATATGGGAAAACCCCCATTGTGAGAATCGAACCCAGGACCTATTGGTCCTAAAGTCTTGTTCCACCCCAAGATGCCACTAGGCTATAAAGCCATGGACAATTAATTTCCTTATACCTTGGGGTTTTTTGCTTCGAAAGAGTTGATGATCACTACTAAAAACTATCATTTACTCTTTTTAATTTCCTTATTTCCTATGACATGCACGGTCGTTTCGATCCCGATGGCGGAGGTACAATAACTCTGTACCAAATGAACCGATCAAATGAGCTAATTCGGTTGCAAAGATGCGTTGGTGGGTCACACGAGAGTCACATGCTACCCACGCCGAAACAACGATCAAGGCTACTGTCAATAGATAGTTAACCTCCATAACGAGTCTACTCTCTATCCCGTCATCTTCGACGCATCCTGCATCTTGCAGTAGTTCAGCAGGGGGAAATGAGAAAGAATAAAGAAAAACAATGATTTAAGTGGGAAGACTAAAATTTTGAAAGATAAAACAGGGAATTTGGGGAATATTAAGGAGGGAACAGTTGAAATTAGGGGGAAATTAGAACGAATTAGAGGAAAATTAGAAATTTCGCGGAGGGGATATGAAAATCAACTTTCTTTTTAATTTACAATTAAAAAATTGTTAGGTGTAGAAGTAAAATTATAATTTATATAATATTTTTATTAAAGTTATAAAAAATATGTATACAAAGTTACAAAACATACATGTTTATTAAATAAAATTATATATACACACACACATACATGTGTGTGTGGAATGGTTAAAACGAGAACTCACTTGAGTTGGGAAAACCGTAAGAACTGTTTGATTTTTTTTAAATTCACAAAATGTTTTAAAAATTATATAACTTTTTCAAAAAAAAAATATATATATCGTATACGAAAATCTACATCAATGTAAACAATTAACATAAGATTAGCTCGCGCGAAATCTTTTTTTTCTATGTTTTTAAATTTTATTTTCACTAGCGTAAGCGATCAAAAACCTGACGTAAATGAACGCTAGGCAATTTATTTTTTATTTATTTTGTTTTTAGATTTCTTAGTTATATATTCATTTACGTTTGTGGAAAAAATGGTTAAAAATCGCACGAAAAGTAGGATTTTCGTCGGAGTTCTCAAGTTTTCGCAACTCGAGGGAGTTCTCATCTAAACCGAACCTGATCATATATCTATATTATATGTAAATTGTGATAGTATATGTGATCATGCCATTGCCCGAACACATACAACAAACGACCATGATTGGCACACAAAACGGTGCACGGAAGCCACACTTGAATTTGACACCAAGACATTACCTATTGCCATACGTTGAGGCTATTGGCCCATTCTAGGATGAATATTTCCATGCAAGCATGGTATATAGAGATTACCGATCTGAACATTGTTTTCGGTATTTAACATAAACTACTGATATTATGATTGGATTAGCGATACAATTATATTGTGCTTACATACTTGAGCTACGCTATCAGGTGAGTTTCATTGCCCTTTTTTCTAAATTGCTTTACTTGGGGTGAATTGCATGTTACATACGTACATACTTGCACGTGAAAATGGGATTTGATGTGAATTATCTGAGTTAGCAGTAACACACAGAAAGTCCCAACAAACACAAGTGATTATCTATAGGCCGGTCAACGTGTAAATAGTACTATTGATTTGACAAACCCAATTGTGATGGCACGAATGCCATAGGTTCTACTGCAATTGCACATGTTCATGCACATACGTTGAACACGCTATGGGGTGTTAGCCATAGCTATTTGGGGCAGTGACGTGGTGGATGGACACCAATGGATTGTGAACGAAGAGTCAAGGATTCACCTGTGGGCTTAGTATAATTACATCACATGTGCTAAATCCGATGTACATACACTCTAATTGATACGAATAAAATTTTTGAAACTCACCAACTTTTGTAGTTGACCTTTCAAAATCGTAACTTTCTTTTTAGGTAAGGAGAAAGAGGAATAAGAGATGAATGTGCTAGTTGATCCAATTTTGCTTTTCGGATACTATCGTAGATAGACACATGCCTGCTAAGGATAAACTGCTTTTGGAGATGAACTTGTACAATATATATTAGCGTGTAAACGCTAATGTAAAATAATGCAACGTTTAGCGTGTAATACAATATCTTCATGAACAATGTGTTTGTGCCATGTGTCTGTTGCACCCCTGTGCGCTTTGTTATCAGTCAGGGTGTGACAGATTTCAATTAGCGTGTGAATATATTTGGTATGTTTGACAAGGTGTTAAAGTTGAATAAAAAAGGGTTGATCATGATTTATTAGGCAATTTCCGGAATCACTGGAAATTTGGGTTGGGTTCGCCGATGAACTAGGTAGAAGGACGGGATAGATTTGGGTTTTTAAATGATTTTGAAAATGGTAAATTAACAGTGGTTCATCGGCTGGTGTAACACCTCATAAAATCGTGTCCAGTTATGTGTTGACACGTGTCCCTAATTCTATATAAGTCAAACGTTGACTAGGAGGGACTATTATTGCCAAATAATGAAAACTTTGAATATGCAAGGACTAAAAGTGTTAACATGCTTAAACTAAGCCTCTGAGCGACCTTATACGGTATTCGTATTCTTTTAATAAGTCACTTGTTGGATAAACGAAACTGTTTGCAATATAATTCAAAAGTTGTGCATCGAAGGGTTAAAAGTGTCAACATGTTAATTCTTACCTCTGAGTGACCTTTTAACGAACCGGGTGCTTCATAATATTCGTTCATACTCTTGGGAATGCCTATGATGGCCGTTTAGGGCTTTAATGCCGTTAAATAATAAAACGCACAAGTTTGTGTGTAAGAATGATTAAAAGTGTCAATATATTAATTCTTACCTCTGAATGACCTTTTAACGAACCTGAGCGTCGTGATGCTCGGTTATACCCTCGAGAATGCCTAATATGGATTATGTAAGGCTTTGGTGTCGTTAAACGATATTACACACAACTTCGTGCGTTAAAAGGGTTAAAATCGTCAACAAGAGAAACTAGTGTCTACAGGTGATCTTTTGACGAACCCGAAGCTTAACGATGTTCGTTATACTCCCATGAATACCCAAAATATAACTTTAAGGGCCAATTGTGCTAAATTTAAAAGATATATCAAGTTATAAGGTTAAGGGGCCAAATGTGTCAAGTATTAAACTTGAATTGCTGAAACTCTAGGGGGTCGCGCTGCGCGACAGCCCCCATCCTTTTCGGTCGTGCGACGCGAGCACAAGACCTGGACAGAATCCTTTGGCAGCTGCAGGTTGTTCAAATTGTTCACCACACAAACCACTTCTACTCACATAATTCAATACTAGGGCCTCTTTAATGGTTTTTAAACCTGGTTTACATATGTTATGATCTTAGTAATACTTGGAGAACACACAATACACTTGTTGATCATCCAAGGACTCACCAAACACTATATATAGGTGTTAAGTTCAACCATTTCATTTACACCTATTCTTCATTCCCTCTAATCTCTCATATTGGGAGCTCCTGAGCTTTTTGGAGCAAACCATTGAGTACTCTTCAGTCCTTAGGACACTTGTAAGTGTTCCTTTCGTGACTAGTTTCCGTTTTATAGGCTTTTAAGCCAAAAGTCAGGCGTTATCGTAATAACGCTTTGACTTTTAATAAGACCTTAAAAGGTCAAGCCATTGTTCGCAACGAACATGGCTATGTGATCATAATTAGGTAGGTGTTAATCCCTCAAAAGGGCACCTCCTAAGAATCACGTTTGTTTGGTCAATTGATGAGTCAACGTAATATTTATTTAAAAAGTCAACGAGTCATTTTTAAAATAAATTGCGATATGAGTTTAGAAGCATTCTAAAATATGTTTTATCACTTAAACAATTCGGTAATAATTATTAGTATATGTGTAAACATGTTCGGCTCGTCAATTCCCATTTTAGGGTCGGTTCGCAACCGAAAGTCGCGTAGTTTGACTACTACGTTGACTTTTGGTTATAAACCGAATTAGACTAGTATGCTACTGATTTTAGGTTCCGTTATGATCGTAATATAATGTAGTATAATCCTATAAGGTTATATTACACGATCGGACTAGGAATCTGAGTTTTATGTAAGTTTCCGTATTTATGCCATACTTTGACCTTTATGCCCTTTTTAGCAAAAATAAGGTTTTAAACACAAATAAGCTTGCAAATGATTTAAGTACTGATATGTTAACATGTTTAACATATTTTGATGTTTATAATCTGGTCATAAACGGAGTTTACGCAAATAATCGTAAACTAGGCTTTTAAAAGGACTAAAATGCCCTTTTAAGTCTAAAATGAGTTTTAAACATAATTTTAGCATAAAACTCATTACCTACTGATATCATATGATAAGTAGGATTATTTGGGATGCTAAGTCAGATTGTAAACTGAGTTTAACTTCAGTTTCGTATACAATGCCGATAAATGACAATAATACCCTTATGGCGCATAAAATAGGTTTTGAGCATGATATGCAAACTGTAACATTCCCAAAATTTTTAATTTTACAATAAAGTTATTATATAAATAGATCATGGGTAAGTCGACTGATAGAAATATAAGATATTTTGGCAAACGTAGGAACCGTTTAATAATTAAATTATAAAAATACATTATATTTAAACCTACTTCGTTTTTCATGAAACTTGGTTCAAAATATAAATAATATTATTCTCATTCTAATGACATATTCATTATTTTATAAAAAGTCATATTTTAGAAGTTATAAACGCCAAATATGTGAAGCAGCTGAATTAATTATAATAATAAAATAATAATAATATTTAAACTTACAATTCAATTGAATTGTTTACGTGACACTTTGAATTTAATATTTGGTGTACGTGTCCCATGATCATTAGAAGGAATCTTTGGTCCAATTTTCGTGGCAACAAGTTTGGCATAGTATAAATAGAGTAGTGATGGTCCATTCTAATTTGCTCAAACTTTCTTTTCCCCTTACGCTGTCTCGCCATCTCTATGATTCTAATATATACCTTTTTTTATTATACCCATAATAATAATAATAATAATAATAATAATAATAATAATAATAATAATAATAATAATAATAATAATAATAATAATAATAATAATAATAATAATGCCCTAGCCCGTTTTAAGTATTTTAACCCCTGATCACTAATACCCTGTCCGATTGATCTATGTAGGTCCCCTATTCGTATGGATCTTCACAGAATTGTCAATCCGATCAAGAGTGCGGAATCCTCTTGATAAGAATACCCAGAAACAAGTAGAAGAACAGAAACAGCAAGACACTTTCAAACCGGGTTACTATTGATTATCCAAACTAACGTTTTACAATCAATCAAACCCTAACCACTCTCAAATTTCGTCCAAACCCTAAAGCTCTCACGAAATTGCTCTCAAACAATGTTCTGGCTGATTAACCTGAACCCTAAAGCCTAACCTTGTTTATATAACACAAGGTTACTACTTGGGCCAAGGTTAAACATCATGGACTGCGAATTGGACAAGCCCAATTCGCCCCACAACCCCATAAGTATGGGTTTGGTTAGCCCAAACATTACAACTAACTATTACAAAGCTAAACCCGCTAACTGTTTATCGTATAACTAATTACAAGATATCCAAAGACCAAATCTAAGCTGTTGTCACAAACATGCACCAACAAACTCCCCCTTGACAATAGCTTCATAAAATAACTTTGTCTTCAGTCTTCTTGCAATCTTCATGTAGTCTTGCACTGTCTTTGGTCTTTGGATAGCTTCAGCTTCAATAGCTTCTGTCAGCAACAGACTCCCCCTAAGCTGATGCATCCAATCACCAAATCTTCAAAAACTTTAGCGTTTGAGTAAACTCTAGTTCAGCATATGTATAGCAATCTTCAAACTCTTCACTTTGTCTGCAATATAGAAAGGAGGTTCTACCATGCATCCAATCAAACTCTTATCTTCACAGCAACTCATCACTTTAACTTCTCAGCAACACAGTAACTTCTCAGCAACACACTGCTTCAATCTGTTTACTATTGTAGGTCCCTCGGAGGTTGAGGTTTAACCTATTCCTTGTTATGTCTAACACACTAGCGAGTGCGGAATCCAAGCTAGCATGCAAACCGGGATAGAACAAGCACAATGACAAACACAACACACAATATTCAACGATTAACACCACTTGTATTAATGCGTATGAAAGGTTCGGTTACAAGCACAAGGTTTACAGATGTATTCTATAAACTCTCTCTATCTTTCGTGTGTGTGTGTTCTCTGAACAGAATGCTCTCACTTTGTCTGAAAATGTCTAACTTTCTCCTCTTGTCGAAGTGAACACAACACATGGGTATTTATACCCAACACAGCATGTCTGGTCGAAGGATCAGACAGACTGATCGAAAGATCATCTGTCGACCAGAAAGAGCTCGAAGGATCCAGATGTACCTCGAAAGATGTGATCTTTCGTGGTCCATCCATCGAAGGTTCATGTTTCGAGCTGATCATCGAAGGATATAAGACAATCCTTCGATGACTTATCCTTCGACCCAACATCTTACAACCATTTTCAAACTGTTTGGCCAAGTCAAACCAGGAGGATGGTTGACTTGGTCAAACTTACAAGACTAACAAAGACAACGTTTTACATCGTGACCGAATACAGACAAAGTACAGACATAAGTGCACCAACAAACTCCCCCTTGGCTGTAGCTTTGTCTGGCTGTAGCTTTGTCTCGATCTTCATTCTTGTAAGTTCTCGTGTCTTCAAGTCTTTGACTTCTATTCAAGTCTTCAATGTCGGAGGATCTTCAAAGTCTTCACGTCTTGAAAGAAGAAAGTGTACCAACAAACTCCCCGTTTCATGTAGGAAGTGTGTTGACAAACTCCCCCTTAACATAAGCTCCCCCTTGAGTTATGCTCGTGAAAGTCTTGATCTTTATGAAGTGAGATCCTTGCGGTGTTGATGATGGTCAGCGGCAACTCGATCATCTTCATCATTTGAGTGCCTTCACGTCGTGTCTTCATTCCGAAGCTTGTCATCGACCATGTTCTCCTTGCCTTTAGAATCTGCACATGCAAGAAATCTAAACGCGTAATGAGAACAACTGCTTGGAATATAGTAAACATAAACAAACGACACACATGTGACCATTGTTTAAACAAACACCGTCCGACAGTTTGAAAGTTTAAAGTATTTTATCAATTTCAATTTCAACTTTCAACACTTTGCAAATTTCGACCGTTTATGAAGATTTAGTCGTTTCGGTTTTCAATCAGGTTTCAGGTAACGAAGACTTGAGCTCCAACATCGTACGATCGAAAATAAAATAGAAATAAAATCTTTTTGGTATTTTGAATTTTTCAAAAGTAAAGACTGAAAGCAGTAAATAAATATATACAAATATGCAGAAACTGAAAGCATTAAATAAATATTTACAGACATTCTTTTTGCGAGTTTCGAGGGTAAGAGAATCATATCAGTGTACGGTCATGCCAAAACGCTCTTGTTGTTCAATTAGTTAACATTAAGATAAGCATCCTATAACAATTATCGGTATTGTAGTCCACTTAAGCTCAACTTATCAGATGTAATCATGGCGAGGGGATACATTAAGGTATGATTTATACTTACCGACCGGTGTTCATCCACATCACGACACATTCCCGTATCAAGGTATGCACGAGGGTTCATCTTACCGGTGAGTATACCGATTATCATCTGTTTGACCGTATATGATGTGAGATTCTCACTTATTTTGATTGAAAACAAGCCCTATGTGATAGAATCACTTATTGATGAGGAACTTGATTTTCGATGCATGAGGGCACAGGAGCAAGTCCGTGAACAGGTCAGTACTTTCGTACAGCAGAGAGACGAACTTGACTCCCGGATAAATGTGATATTTTATCACTTATTTTGAGGGGACATGTGATTGTTGATCACTTATTGAGGTCGAATGCAGTATGTACACGTATGTATAGTATCATGGAAGATCTAGACTTGCGTCCCCGTTATTTTTCGGTAAAAGATACAACCATGATACCCAGATGATAAGCAGCATAAAGACCGAATATCTCAGAACCTCGGCAATCTCTCAAATGAAATTTCGGTACTAAGACCATATGCCAATGAATGGTTCCCACCTGGTCTTTAGTCGAATTTAAGTTTATATCACCCTGCACACTTTAAAATGATTGTGAGCCTACCGATACATCTTATATAGAGCTGCTTATCGTTTTTCATTTAAGGTTTAAAGAGGTTTGGACAGACCACTGATGTACTATCATTTTCTCTTTGGCTCGCCAGGAAACTCATTTTTGTTTTTCTATTGTTTTTGTGTTTTTGAAATTTTTCAATGTTTTTGGATTTTCAAATTTTGGATTTACTCCCCCTAAAATCAATAAACTAAGACAAATTTAAAACACAAAGGTATTTACAAAAATGATTTTCCGATGTGGATTACTCTTGCTTGACCTTAATGCCGTTTACCAATAATAAATAGTCAAATCTTGATTTGTCAAATGCTTTGGTAAAAAGGTCGGCACGTTGGTCATCGGTGTGGACGTAAGCAACATCGATTAGCCTTTTCTCAAAGCAATCACGTATGAAATGATACTTAATTTCGATGTGCTTAGTCTTTGAATGCTGCACAGGATTTCTAGTGATCTGTAATGCAGCAGAATTATCAACGTAAATAGGAGTAGTTAGGAATTCAAAACCGTAGTCACGCATTTGTTGTTGGATCCATAGGACTTGGGAGCAACAACTTGAGGCAGCAATGTATTCAGCTTCGCATGTTGATGTAGCGACGCACGTCTGCTTCTTGCACTGCCATGTGACTAGGCGATTTCCCAAAAACTGACATCCAGCCGTTGTGGATTTGCCGTCGATTTTGCATCCGCCAAAATCAGAATCACTGAATGCGATCAAGTCAAAGTTATTATCCCTAGGGTACCATAGACCGGTGTCAGGGTAACCCTTCAAATAACGAAAAATCCTTTTTACAGCTGCAAGATGTGAGGCCTTCGGGTTCACTTGATATCTGGAAAGCAGGCACGTTGGGTACATTATATCTGGTCTTGATGCTGTGAGGTACATAAGAGATCCGATCATCGCGCGGTAGTATGAGGGGCTCGTAGCTTCACCCTTCAAGTCTGGAGTAATTCCGTGATTTTGCGGCAATGGGGTACCAATGGGCGTTGCATCAGACATCTGGAACCGGCTCAAGATGTCACCAACATATTTAGTCTGATGGATGAATATCCCAGACTCGGTTTGTTGTACTTGTAGGCCCAAAAAGAAAGTCATTTCCCCCATAGCACTCATCTCGAATTTATCCTGCATTACACGCTCGAAATCCCTACACAAAACATCATTAGTAGAACCAAAAATAATATCATCAACGTATACCTGTACTAGTAGAAGATCTCCATCTTGTTCTTTGATGAAAAGAGTACAGTCGATAAGACCTCTGCGAAATCCATTCTCTAGCAAATAATTAGATAAGGTTGCGTACCAAGCTCGCGGTGCTTGATGAAGACCATAGAGAGCTTTGTTGAGCAACCAAACCCGATCGGGATGGATAGGATCTTCAAAACCTGGAGGCTGTTCGACGTACACCTCTTCTTCCACCACACCATGTAAGAATGCACTTTTCACGTCCATCTGGTATACCTTGAAACCTTTGTATGAGGCATAAGCCAGAAAGATCCGAATTGCTTCTAGACGTGCAACAGGTGCATACACTTCGTTGTAGTCGATCCCTTCAATCTGACGAAAACCTTGAACGACTAGCCTTGCTTTGTTTCGAATAACGATTCCACGGTCATCCTTTTTGCATTTAAACACCCAACGGGTACCAATCTTCTTATAACCAGCAGGTTTCTCTACGAGTTTCCAGACACCCAGCTTCTGGAATTGTTGCAGTTCTTCCTGCATCGCTTCAACCCATGAGCTATCTTTCAAAGCATCTTTCCAAGTTCTTGGTTCTTCCTGTGATACATAACACGCGAAAGACCAATCATTCTGTTGACCAGATTCTCGGATAGTTGCATACAAGCCTGCATTGTTGTTGTTTCGCAACATGTTTCTTGTTTGAACGCCACTTTGTACATTTCCGATGATGTTTTGTTGAGGATGGGTATTGTGAATCCTTGTTTCTGGATTATCTTGAACTGGAATATTTGTACCCAGATTGTTGAGATTGAGATCAACAATCAATTCAAGACCCGGAATTGACGAAGAGGATGATGCAGAAGTTTCAGCTGTTCTAGGAACAACTACTGGAGGAGTACCCTCTGAAATACCATGTACTGCTGCTGTTGGTCCTTGATCTGCATCTAGAAATTCGTCATCCTCTGAAGATTCGTTCAATTCGGTAGCATCGTGAAAATCCTCATTGTCGAGAGCATTATTGTTCACCGAAGATGGTTCTTGATTGACAATAATTGGACGAACCAACGGTGAATCTGTTGCATTGTCACTCTCGAAAAACATCCTAGCTGCAGCATTTTCTTCAACTGCTTCAACATTGATCGAATTGAAAAAGTCATCGTACTCGAACATCCAAGGCTGACCAGGATTTCTGACTGGTAAAGTGTGCCTTTGTACTCTGACTTCAGACCATTCCTCGACCCTTTTAGTCTCGAGATTCCAGACTCTTAAGTTCGGGGTGGAATACCCAAGAAAGTATCCCTCAATTGCTCTTGCCCCAAACTTTCCATTAGGATCGATAATTGTGCAAGGAGCTCCAAACGGTTCAAGATATGACAAGTCTGGTTTCCGTTTGTTAATAAGCTCAAAGCAGGTCTTGTTGTGCCTTTTGACTGTAAGGACTCGGTTCAACGTGTAGCATGCAGAGGACACAGCTTCAGTCCAAAAGGGAATGGGCAGCTGCGACTCTACCAACATGGTCCTAGCAGTCTCGATCAATGTGCGGTTTTTACGTTCAGCGACGCCATTCTGTTGAGGAGTGTAGGCTGCACTAAATTCGTGAAGAATACCTTTTGAAGTGCAAAACTCCGCCATGGCATGATTTTTGAATTCAGTACCATTGTCGCTGCGTATCCGCCTAACCTTCAAGTTGTAAAGATTTTCAATCTGGATGATCAAGTTTTTGATAATACCGAAGGTTTCACTCTTGTGTGCCATAAACGCCACCCAAGAAAATCTTGAATAATCATCAGTTATCACGAGGCAATATTGATCATTCCTAATGCTTTTGTGCTTGACAGGACCGAACAAATCCATGTGCAAACGTTCAAGAGGAACAGCCACCGTGTTGACTTTCTTTGTAGGGTGTCGCTTCTTCGTTTGTTTTCCTTTCTGGCACGAAACACAGACGTCTTGAAGATGAAAGTTTTTAAGAGGAACACCATTCACCAATTCATTTGACACCAAATGATTCATTTTGCGTAAGTGAATGTGACCCATTCGTCTGTGCCAAGAGATTGTGTCTTTTTCTGTGGCTTTGGAAACGAAACAAGTTGCTTGTGCAGACGTTGTGATAGCTTGGCTCATATCAAGGACATACAGATCATTTATCCTTGGAGCCGATAAGAGAATCCATTCTTTCGGAATTTTGAAGCCGGGTTTCAGCACATAACATCCATTAGCATCAAAGTGTACTGAAAACTGCTTATCATAAATTTGAGAAACACTAAGAAGATTGTGATCAAGTTGTTGCACAAAGTTGATCTTATCAAAGCTAACAACCCCGTTGGAAATCATTCCTTCACCAGTTATATATCCGCCCTTATCTCCAGCAAAAGCAACATAACCTCCTCTAATAGATTTGACGTCGTAGAGAAGCTTCATGTCGCCTGTCATGTGCCTGGATGCCCCACTATCAACAATCCAACGACTACTGATAGTTCCTCCTGGAACACCCTGCACATGAACTCACATAATTAGTTGGAGATGGGGACCCAAGCCATTGTGGTCTTGGGTCTTCCATTTTCATCAATGACAATAACCTCTATTCTTTGATGATTTGAAAATTGTGATGGTCCCCCTGATTCTTTAACCGTTTTTGGTTTCCAGGTCTGTTTTGTTATTCCAGTGTTATTCTTTAAAATTTTAACTTCATGGTTGTCAGAAGTTTTTGAATTTTCTGGTTTGACAGAAACAGATGATTTGTTAACCATATCGGTTTTAATTGCCTTTTCAATTTTCTTGACCTGTTGGCGTTTCTGTTTCTGTTTCTTTTCCCTTTCTCTTATGAGTCGGGGATCTTGTTTTACAGAAACAGATCGCCTTTGGTGATTATGTTCACGGGGATCATCTTCTTTGGCTTTCAACTTATGAAGATACGGGCAATTTCGAATGATATGCCCGATTGTACCACATTCAAAACATGATCTTCGTTCAACAAACCCCGAAGTATCATGTGATCGTCTTACCGATGATGATGAACTTTGTGACCCCGAGGTACTAGGTTTTGAACTACTTGGTTCATTCCTTTTCATCACTGTTGCCTTTTTGACAAAATCTAAGTTAGATTGATTTTCAAATGTTGCGATTTTGTCCGTTCCCTTGGATTTCACAAAGTTCACATTCTTTTTCTTCTTCTGATTTGGCTTCTTTTGACCTTGAGCCGGTGTTTTACCTTTTGGTTTGGCATGATTTTGCTGTTTTTGCACTGTTGGTAATTTCTGATTGCCAAACTGTTTTCTAACTTCAGCCTTAGGGATAGGAGGGCACTGTGTTACTGTAACACGTGATCCTGTCTTTCCCAAAAACTTAGTTGTTGAATTTTCAAAGACTTTACTGATTAATGATTGATTAACATTCTTAATAGGAAAATCTTTGTCAGAATAGATTTTATCATCACCAACTAGAGTGTACAGCAAATCCACACTCTCCGACTCTTGTGCAGACGAGGACTCGATTGCAACAGTCTTAGCGGGTTTTGCAGGAGGATCACACAGAATATGATTCTCAAGAGGTATGTCCTCTTCGTTTATCACCGCATCAGACTTTGCTGAATCGGTATCATCAGACTCATCATCAGAAGAATCAGCATCCTCAATCACAACTGGAGGATCCTGATTCTGTTCAGCAGTTACAAATGTATCCGCTGACACATCTGAATCGGATGATACTTCTTTCTTGTATCCGAGCCCTGTTGCAAATTCCTCAACGTCCAAAGGAACAGATGGTTCAAAATGAGTTCTATACTCCTCATCAGGCAGTGCATCAAAATTGTTTCTTACGGGTGGTGGACATTTTTTGTACCCTATGCATGTGACATCCCGTTTCTCTTTCTGAACATCAATGATGTGATCCAACACATAGCTAGAACTCAAATAACTGTCTAACTTGAGTCGGATCGCCTCACTTTCTGTTTTAACACAAGCCATTTCCTTTTGCATTACCTCAAGACGAGTTATATAAAGGTTAATGTCAGTTTGTTTTCTGGAAACCATTTTTGTCAGCTCTGTTTTATCTTTCTTTAACGTTTCAATCATTGATTTAAATTCCTTTTCATGGTTTTCATAAAACATGTTGGCTTCAGTGCATTTTGAAAGATCAACGGTCAATTTCTGATTGTGAATAAATGTCACATCATATTTCTCCTGCAAAGCCTCATGTTTGCTTTGCAATTCACACCACTTATCATTCACTAAAACATGTTTGTCTTGCAATTCAAACAAACTAGCTTGTAAAGCATCGTGTTTGCCTTGCAACTCAGACATGTTTGCCTCTAAATCAGCACATCTAACATTCAAACTATCACAGTTATCACAGCTAACAGAAGTGGGTTCATCGACACATACCTGACTTGATGAACTGTCGACATTCGCCATAAAGGCTGAATGGAGAGAAGACAAAGAATAAGCAGCTTGATCCACCAAGATAGATCTTCTTTGAATTCCTGCTGCAGTTTCTTCCAAGAGTTCATCAATATCTGCATCGATTAACGCATTTGATGTCTCATCCACATGATCATCACCTGAGCTCGAGGATTCTTCATCCGAACTTCTGCTGTAACCAGAAGAGTCTTCATCCTCAGAAGAGTCACCACCATTGGCGGAAGATTCTCCACCACTGGTGTGATTAAGATCCTTGACAATCTCAGCAAAACACGCCGTTCCATCTGGAGCATCATTTCCCAACTGTAGTGACCAGTCACAACCTTCATCTACTTGAACCACAAGTGCCTGGTTGGCATTTGATGGTCCTGCTTGGCTTTGGTTGTTGACAGGTACCAGCGTACGAACATTGTTCCTGTTCTGGTTCTGCTGGTTGCCTTGATTTCTGAAAGGATTCTGGTTTCCATGCTGAGCTGGTCTTGTGCATTCCCTTTTGAAATGACCCCGTTCACCACAGTTAAAGCACTTTACAGCTTGCTTGTCGAACCCATACTTGGTGTCTTTCTTGCTTTCCAAGCTGGTTCTTCCAGTTCTTTCCATGAAATCTTTTGCTCTCCTTACAGCACTGGCGAAAGCCCATTTGATGTCCATCAAATCCATCTCATCCTTATCAATCTGCTGATAATCTTCTTGTGTCAGATTAATGTTCCCAATCTGACCTTCCACTAATCCACAGTATGCGCTCACCACAGTGTTTAGCAGCTCCATGTGTTCCTTTGCTACTTCCACACTGACTTTAGAAAAGCTTGAGGTGTCGAGCCGTACTGTATTTGGCTTTGATTGTTGACCAGCAGATGATGTGCTTCCATAACACGCTTGCTGTTGAGGAGGAAGTGGATTCCCGAACATATCAGTTGCTCTGATTTGCTGTTGCTGTTGTGGTGCTGGTTGAGGAGCTGGATTAAGCGGATTTCCAAACATATCTGTTGTTGGAGGAGGAGTGCCATACAAGCTCGTGCTAGACACAAATGCTGTTTGAATTGGAGCGTGTGAGGAAGGTTTTGTAGAAGTGCTAGAAGTTCCATAATAAATTTCAGGATTTTGTGGCACTGCAACTCTTTTTGCCTTGAGAGTTTCTTCCTGATTCTTGTTTTCCAGGAGTTGAGCAAAATCACTGAAGCTTGTTGTATCCAAAGTGCCATTGTACTTCATGATTTCTAAGAAATTACTCCATTGAGGTGGCAGTGCATCTGCAAACTTCTTCACTATCTCTGCTGAAGTTGTTACAACCCCAGTATTTGCCAATTCAGTCAGCAAATGAGTAAATCGACTTGTCAAATCTCCTAGAGATTCATTCTGCATACAAACAAAACCATCAAACTCTTTCTTTAGCAGATCTTTTCTTAATTGACGTGTTGCTTCATTTCCTATGCCCCTTATCTTCAATGCGTCCCACAACTTCTTCGTTGTCTTGAAACTGACAAATTGATGATAAATGTCTTTGCTTAACGCCTGAGTAAGAATGGCATATGCTTTCTTTTCTAAGTCATAGACCTTCTTCTGATCTTCCGTAAGATCAGCAAACGTAGCAGCAGATGAAGCAGCAACCTCTATCGTTTGATCAAAATCTGTGATGAAGCGCAACCACAGTTCTGTATTTTGACCAAGGACATATGTATGAAATCTGTCAAACCATCCCGGATATTCACTCAAATGCATCAGCTTTGGAGGCCTATTCAAACTTCCCGTTTCACTTTCGCTTAGTAAAATGCTTTGAACACTTGGAGCTTGATTTGATACGAATGCCCATTGACCGGTAGATGTAGCATTAGCTTGCGAACCCGAATCTGGAGCTGGAGTACCAAAATACATCTCTGCATTTACAGGAACACCCCACATCGAATTCATTTTTGATCAAGAAAAATAATAACCTGAAAATCACAAACTGTTAAGCATAAACAGACTAAGGATCGAAAGATCAAAGCTTGTTCGAAGGATCAACAGTGTTCGAAAGATCACTGTTGAGTTTCGAACAATTGTTTTCGAAAGACTCCCCTATCGAAGGATCCTGGTCTTTCGAAAAAGAACTGTAGACCGAAAGATGTATGCTTCGAAATGATTCCTTGGTTCGAAGGATGATGATCTATCGAACCTCCACTGATCGAAAGATGGTCTTTCGAAATGATTCCTTGGTTCGAATGATGATTGATCTATCGAACCTCCACTGATCGAAAGATGGTCTTTCGAGTTCGAAGGATATCTTTCGAACGGTTCTGACACAGTTGACAAAGGATGACAGGTTGGTGAAAAAGGTGATGGGTTGGTAGAAACTTTCTGCGGAAGATATGGTCAGACCATGCTTTCTGCCAAAACCATGATTTGAAACATAAACTATAATAAACTTATCCAGAAAACCGGTCACCGGAGAAGCCAGAATTTTGGCCGGAAATCACCAAACACCTCAAAAACAAGTTTTTAAGTTACCCAACCCGACATGCAACACTCCCGGTTAGTATAGGACACGTTTTAACAACTGGAAAGGCGAGAAAAACAGTAAAAACGAGTTCAAAACCAAGTGAGTTTTTGAGCAAAAACACTCCAAAGTCTTGTAAAAACCCGGTTTTTAACAAGGAAAAGAGCCACGGCTCTGATACCACTTGTAGGTCCCTCGGAGGTTGAGGTTTAACCTATTCCTTGTTATGTCTAACACACTAGCGAGTGCGGAATCCAAGCTAGCATGCAAACCGGGATAGAACAAGCACAATGACAAACACAACACACAATATTCAACGATTAACACCACTTGTATTAATGCGTATGAAAGGTTCGGTTACAAGCACAAGGTTTACAGATGTATTCTATAAACTCTCTCTATCTTTCGTGTGTGTGTGTTCTCTGAACAGAATGCTCTCACTTTGTCTGAAAATGTCTAACTTTCTCCTCTTGTCGAAGTGAACACAACACATGGGTATTTATACCCAACACAGCATGTCTGGTCGAAGGATCAGACAGACTGATCGAAAGATCATCTGTCGACCAGAAAGAGCTCGAAGGATCCAGATGTACCTCGAAAGATGTGATCTTTCGTGGTCCATCCATCGAAGGTTCATGTTTCGAGCTGATCATCGAAGGATATAAGACAATCCTTCGATGACTTATCCTTCGACCCAACATCTTACAACCATTTTCAAACTGTTTGGCCAAGTCAAACCAGGAGGATGGTTGACTTGGTCAAACTTACAAGACTAACAAAGACAACGTTTTACATCGTGACCGAATACAGACAAAGTACAGACATAAGTGCACCAACAACTATAAAACAAACATCTCGAGAAACCATAAGAATTTTTCAACATAAGTTAAACAAATTATTATTATTCAAGAGATAGTTAAATTGTATCACAGATTAAGCATTTTCAACTTATCACCAACACGCAAAACTTTTTAATCACACACCCTATAACCCGCATGATTTAAAATTTTGAACTCACTTTCCAACACCGTCTCCCCCTATCAGTAACAATTCCTCCAAGAATAACAGTTTTCCGTACGTTAAGAATTTTAAACAGAAAAAGACACTATTTTTGTATTTTCTGAAAGCAAGTAAATAACAAAAGCAATAAACACTCTATTTTTGTGAGAATCACTGGTAAGAAGATCATATCAGCACAATCAAACTGTTTCACACTATTAGATTCTTCATTTAATTTTTCATGAAAAGCAGTCCAAGACGATTACCAGTATGTTTGTCCTCTTAAACAAAATGCATGAACATTTCAAGTACCATTACCGTATGATACGTTAAGGTAATTTTATTACTGATATACTAGTGTGTCCCACTTCAGGATATACCCCCACGATCAAGGTATGCACAAAGATTCATCGTAGTAGGTGAGTATACTGAATTCATCCTTTAAGATATCCTGACAGTGTCTAGGTCTGCATATAATCTGTTTTATCATGTTTTAATTGCTTAACAATGAACACCCAAATAAATACTAATCAAATCCTGGAAATATAAACAACACACTCTATCATGCAAGTATCTTCCCTACCACATATTTCACAAGTCCAATCCAGATTTCTGAAATCTTAACTGGGAATAGGTTGAGAAGAGAACAGAATAGATCTTTAGGAGAGATGGTATAATATACAAATCAAATGAGTTTTTCTCAGTTTGATATAGGTTTATTGGGTTTCATTTGGGCACTTGAGGGCCTCTTTCGGGTGTATTAGATCTATAGCGCGACAACGTACAGCTAGGTCAGCATGTATCTGGATGCAGCAGAAGCTGTCGTTGCCTAGCACCTCCAGGTCAGCATATATCTGGATGCAGCAGAGGAGGTACACGACTTTTTCAGAGAAGATTTCAGAATCAGATCAAAATTGTGTGTATCGGGACAACATACAGACATTCAAATAGAAATGTGCTAATTCCAAGTGACTTTCTTTCCTGGGGTCATATACAAGTTTAGTTCTGAACAGAAAAACAGCCAAGATATCCCCAGATGAAATAACAGTATAAAGACCCAAAACTTCAGATTTTGGCAATCTATCAACGCAAGATTTTAAGGTCATTAAACCATACACCATTGATGTGTTCCCCACTCATACACATTGCATTTATGTTTATATCACATTGGTAAGTTGATTATTTCATGCTTTTTGCCTACTGGTACATCATATGATGAAGCTGCTATCACACTTAAGCAATTTAATTTCATTTTCAGTGTGACAGTCTAACTTGCTAATGTACTATCATTTCTCCTTTTTCACACAGTGATAACTCATTTTTAATTTTCTATTTTTTTATGTTTTTGATTTTTCAAATTTTTTTTTTATTTTTGATTTTTAAGAAAAGCAGTAAACTATTTACAAAAATTCTTATGAAAAACCAGTTATTCAGGATTCCTCATCCCGTTGAGTTCAACTAAGTGTTCAAAGCGAGCCCTGTCAAAAACTTTAGTATAAAGATCTGCCAGGTTATCTAGTGTGTCGACTCAGCACTTTGAACTTCAATTTAAATCAATCAATATAAATATATCAACAATCTCACATCCCCCTTCATGTGCCTAGAGCAGCCACTATCAACATAAGTTGATAATCCTCCTTAGCAGCTCCTGCACACACCAACTACGAAATTAGTTAGATTGGGGGACCCAAGCCTTAATGGTCTTGGGTCGTCCAAATTCACCAACTACTGGAACATCCATCCAATATCCATTACTCCTAACTGGAGTCTTGGATCTCAGACCTGTTGATGGAATTTGATTTTGATTTCCATAAGGTCTATGGTCCTGAGGGTTCCTATATGTATTTGGACAATATGACCTTTGAAAATTCTGATTTTGAAACCTTGAATTTTGATTCCAAGAAGCTTGATTGTTATAATTTCTAAAGCCATTGTTATAAAAAGTTTGACCACCATTATTTTGGTATCGATTTTGATATTGACCTTGACTTCTGAAATTATTAGAATTAAAATTGTTCATTCTAGGTGAACTGCTTCTAGGTCTGTCAAATCTGCCTTGTGGAGATCTAGGCTGAAATCTAGGTTGATTTCTTTGAAAACGTGGAACTTGTGGAGTTCCTTTTCCAGCCTTATCTACACCAACAGCAACATTCTCCGGTTGCTTAGGAGCAGATTTCTTTTGAGAATTTGAGCCTTTCTCCTCACTATCACCTTCCTTCACTGGTAATTTCCCTCTCTGTTTTTCACTAAGTTGTGCATCACTCTTTTTGTTAGGACAGCAGCTTGCTACATGTCCCTTGACGTGACATTTGAAGCACGATCTCTTTTTCGAAGACTTCTTAGCTGGAGTCTCTGAGGTAGATCCCTTATCAGATGGTGATGATCCCTTAGATGAACCTTGTTCAGTTTGCTTGGTTTCAGATTTTTCTTTGTTTTTATTTTTAGCAAACTCTACATTTGATTCATTTTCAATAACAGCAGTTTCATTTTTCATATCACTACCTTGAACAAAATTAATCTTTTTGACAAAAGCTTGATTTTTATTCTTAGGCGGTGAATTTTTCCTTTTCAAATCATCACACTCAGATCTATCACCTTGACTTGATGTGGATGCGAAACTACTTGGTGTAGATGCCATAAAGTCTGCTAGCTCATTTTCACTAGGCAGGAATGAATAGTCATGACTAAGAGGAGGTGGAACTTCATTAAAACCCTGGAAGCCCACACTGGTCTTGTCATTACTCTTCTTTAACCCACCCATCATGTGTTTCATTACAAAAGACGAATCTCTGAACTGACCTAATTTCTTTTCAAGTTCAACAATTTTGAGTTGTGCATCTGACAACTCTTTGCATTTTTCAGAAATCTCTTTTGTTTTCTCAGCCATCATGTCATGAGCTAAATCTATTACTTGAAGTTTTTCATTTAACTTGCATGTTAAAGCTTCAATTTCAGCTTCATGACCTTTTATTTTCTTCAAGTATGACGATTCATTTCTTTTAACAAAAAAATTTGCTTCTTTTATGTTAGACATCTCACTTACCAGACTTTGGTTTTGTGTTGTCAACCTGGCAACCTCACCCTGTAGTTCACGACATCTCAAACACACAGAATTAGATTGTACCTTTTCCTCATGAACTTCTGTATTTTCATCAGCAACAACCTGTTCAGCTTCACTCTCCTTCTCTACTTCAGCATCCACTTTGGCTTCATCATTTTTCACTTCAGATTCAGCATCACTAACAGTAGTTTCAGCCTCATCAACTGGCACTATCTCTGCCATGAATGCCTGAGTGGCACTCTCATTTCCCTGATATCGCTTTTGTAATGCATCCCACATATCCTTTGAATTAGTGTACTTGTTGAAGATATGCTTGATGCTATCAGGTAAGGACATTTTAATTGCAGCCAATGCTCTCTTTTCAGCGTCATACTTCCTTTTATCATCCTCTTTCATGTTCACATAGTCTGTTCTACGTGGTCTGCCCTCATAATCGTGTGTTGGGTTTGTGTACCCATCTTCTATACAGATCCACATGCGAGCATCCTGAGATTCAATGAAGGATTTGAAGTTGTCCTTCCATGTAAGATAATTCTCCACCTTCATCATCTTAGGTGCTTTCAAATTCATCATGTTTGACATTTTAACGCAAACAGACTGGTAAAACCGTACAAAATATCTCCGAAAACTGTGGTTACTAACTTACACCGTTAGAATCGTCTCGAAAAGACAAATCCAATGATATATAATGTCGAAAACCAAATTCGGGAATTTCCAGAGTCATTTTTTTTACCCTAAAAATCCAAGAAATCTAACGGTCCAAACGGTTCTGTCAAACGAGCTACAGATCAATTTCTATTTGCAAAACACTGAAATTTTATCGACGCTTGCCAACTGAAATTCCACCTCTTAATTTCGCTGGTTTTAAAATTGCTGAGTTAATTTCGCTGGTTACTGATTAAATTCGCTGGGTCAGTGATTAAATTCGCTAGGTCTGTTCCTTGTTCAATTTCGCTGATCGATCAAGGTTTGCTGAAAATTTAATTTTGCTGCTTAAATTCGCTGTCAACTTCGCCAGTCAATTTCGCTATTATGACGGCCAGTAAATTCGCCGAAAACCGTAATAACTTCGCTGTGGAAAGTTATCCGGTTACCAAAGTCGCCTTTGGATTTAACTTCGCCGATAAATATGCTGGTATCACTTAATTTCGCTGGTCTCCCAAATTCGCTGGTTCTGTAAAATTGGAAACTTAATCTTCTCAGAATTCAGCAGATTTCGTATCAACTTCCTGCAAAATCGAACAAGCAAAACAGCAGAAAATTTTCGAAAAGTGTGAAGAACTGATAGAAAAACACGAAGAACACGAAGAACAGTCTTCGAATCCTCAAGTCTTTCAGCCAAAATTCTTCCAAACAATCAACCAAACACTTTCCTGAAAACCCTAAAACCTGCAAAACAGCAATCAAACAAACCAGAAGATCAAAACAGCCAAACAAATTCGAAAATTTTATCAAGCCAACAAGAAATTTCGAAACCCTAATTTTTCAGGTTTCAAAATTTCGACAATTCTTCCTGTTTATGCAGCAACAATTCTGAACCGAGCCTTCAAGAGCCTAACGCTCTGATACCAATTGTAGGTCCCCTATTCGTATGGATCTTCACAGAATTGTCAATCCGATCAAGAGTGCGGAATCCTCTTGATAAGAATACCCAGAAACAAGTAGAAGAACAGAAACAGCAAGACACTTTCAAACCGGGTTACTATTGATTATCCAAACTAACGTTTTACAATCAATCAAACCCTAACCACTCTCAAATTTCGTCCAAACCCTAAAGCTCTCACGAAATTGCTCTCAAACAATGTTCTGGCTGATTAACCTGAACCCTAAAGCCTAACCTTGTTTATATAACACAAGGTTACTACTTGGGCCAAGGTTAAACATCATGGACTGCGAATTGGACAAGCCCAATTCGCCCCACAACCCCATAAGTATGGGTTTGGTTAGCCCAAACATTACAACTAACTATTACAAAGCTAAACCCGCTAACTGTTTATCGTATAACTAATTACAAGATATCCAAAGACCAAATCTAAGCTGTTGTCACAAACATGCACCAACAATCTAGGGCCCCGTAACGCATGTCAAGGCTCTGCCCGACTAAATTCGTTTGGGGTTCTGTCTCGTGACATAGGGATAAAGTTGAATTGGGTTACTATACTTAATGCAAGTGCATTATATATTTTATTAAATAGTTTAGGAGTTATATCGAAGATGTAACAACCCTCCTTAAAATATTTTGGACACCCCTAAATATTCCTAAATACACCACGTACGCAAGAAACGAGCCCGAAATACCCTTACACTTATTAAAATCAAGAAAAACAAGATTTGTGAGTCGCTCGCGGGCCGCGAAGCCCTTGTCTATCTTAGTCGTGGGCCGCGACAGCTCAACGCCAGGAGAACACCCGGTGCCGCCACATGTCGATGACTCAACAACCTCACACCGCCTTTAAGGTCCTCGCGGGCCGCGTAAGCCCATGCCTCATCTCTCGCGGGGAGCGACGAACCTGACGATCAGCCCTATATAAGGAGGCAATCGGCATTCAGTCATTACTCGCTCATTTTCTCAATCTCTCTCTAAATTTATATATAGAAGAAGTAATTCCCAGGTATAATACCCCCTAATTAGCGAAGCTCTGCCTCGTTGTAAGTACTATAACCCCGGTTACGTATTAGATACGCTGCTCGATTGATCTAGTGCTCCGTAACGGCTGTCGTGGCTCTGCCCGACGTAGTCGTTGGAGTTTCTGTCTTGGGGAGGGTATAACTAATGTAAATTGGGTTATTATACTAACGCGTGTGCATTGTTTAATTAATAGATTATAACCAGGAAGTCACAAGAAAAATACCTAAAATAGCAATGTGAGTAATCTCCTTTTTGTGTAAACTGTTTTACAAAACCTCAATGTTTTACATTATATTGCCAGTGATTGAGTATTTGTAATTCTACAATTATCGTCGGTATATTTGGGGTTTTGTATACAAAATTTGTTACTACACTGTGAGTAGTAACATGACCATAAGTCGGGTCGACAGTACCGTGGGTGGTAATTAAAGTAAGAATTGGAAACAAATGTAATTGCGAGATCGCCCTTAATACTGCGAATGATAAAAGCTGTTTTGATTAAACTGGGATTCACTCACCAGTATTTCTTGCTGATAAAAAGTTTTAAACACGTGTTTCAGGTAACTTAGTGTGAAGCCCATAAAAGCCAGCCGGAGAGCATTGAAGGCTTAGAAAAGTGGCTATAAAAGTTATCTAATTAAAAAGGAAAATTGTTTTCAATAATTAGGGTGATTCCCTATAAATGTATTATAAAGGAAAAATCGGGTTTTAGTCCCAACTGTTTATTACAAATGTATTATCAGATAAACTTAGGTGTTATCCCATTTATCTATTTCAAAAATTTTGGTGTTTAAACTCTTATAAAAATATTTCCTAACTACGGTATTGATGAAAATTTCCGTTGCCAAACTAATAAACACCGATACCACCGAGACTGGCTCACGGCCGCCCGTTTCCGGGGATAGGGGTCGGGGGCTGTGACAGAAGGTGGTATCAGAGCCTTGCCACTGGTTTAAGCCCTTTAGGTGTTCTTCCAATACCTAAAACCTTGAATATTTGCGTTAGGAAATTAATATCTTGTATGTTATCCTGTGAACATAAAATCTTAATATATGATTTTATGTCATTCAACAAATTGTGAATTCTCAATATGTGTTACCCATATTTGTGTTTTACAGTTATGATATTAATAATATTATACCTTATTAAAATTTATGATATATTTGTATGAAAATAATTCAATATTATAATAATATTACGATATTAACATTAAATATCTTAATATTAATATAAGATAAACAAAATTCTGGTATGATACTTTGAAAAATGTCTTAAAATAAATATTAAGATAAAATGTATTATATCTAAATTATTTTATGTCATCTGAATTCCCAGTATGTGTAATCCCTATTTATATCTTACAGTATGTTATGCTATAAATATAAAAGGGAATATATTCATAATATAATATTCAATTTTGTGATATATCATACCCACATATTTATGTGAATACAATTTAAAATAAATTATAATAATATTGATATCTTAATAACACCCTTAGGTATGATATCACTGAAATATCATAATATAAAATATTATTCAATGAAAGCAGTATATTTTATGATTTATGATATAACCCAAAATTTTACTCGATTTAAAGATATGTATTTGTCAAAATTTTGGTAAAACATATAATTATACCAATTTTGTTAAATTATAATGTTTCAGCATTATACAATAATTATAATATTTCATATATCACTTTATAATTATTTATTACTTCTTATCTTATTCTTACTAAATATGTAGACCATTCATCAAAATTTAATAAATTAAGTAATATTAAGAAATTATATGTATACTCAATATTGATGATAATTAACATGTTAAGAGAAATTTTCATACACAAACGCTTTCTAAATGTATACTGTTATTATCATTGGTATTAATATAATACACTAAATTAAAATATTATTAAATTCTGTTTTAAATTAAAAATTAATAATAATAGTAATTTTTGGAAAAGTAAAAATATTTTCAATAACTAAATAGAATTTTCGGCTCTTGAATAAAGTTACGTTAAAATGATTTTTTTTAAAACATAATCCTTAATTTAATAAGCAATAGTTATTACAGTTCGTAATTCATAATTTGACGATTCTAAAATTTAAACACACGTACATATATCATGGGAAATATAAAATATTTTATAAAACTGTATTTATGTAACAGGAATATGTACAACAACCTAGTATTGTGTAATTAAATGATTTTAATATATAATACCTATATATCAACAGGAAATAACTTAAACTTATTTCTTAAATTATGTGTAAGTCAAATATATATATATATATATATATATTTATATATGATTGGTATCAATCTTAGAAATGATATTTCCTCAATGCAATAAAGATATGTACAAAAACATTTGGTATGATATAACTATCTGATATAAATTATGTACATCTCAAGAAGACACAATTTTATCATTGATAAGTTTAATTCATTTCTTAAACTATGTTTAAGTCATATGCATATACATTCTGGTATGAGAATAATATCTCCTTACTTAAAGATATTAAGGATCAAAATTAGAAACGCTAGACTTTGTATTATCTATTACGAATCTTTAATAAATAGATACGATAAATTAAGAATTTGAATTAAGTTCTAAGTATGTTTTAACCAAAATGAGTCGACCTGTCATTTAAAGATTTAAATTGTTCTAAAAGAATCCAGAAAATTTATATCTTTATCAAATTTATTCCTTTTGTTAAAATTCCTTTTTATCCAAGATATTATGTTTAATAAATCTAGTAGAAATTTGTTTTGTTAATATAAAGGAATAAACAAAGTTATGGGAATAAACAGGATAACTAATACAATTAGTTATGTAATTAAATTTTTATGAATTAATATTATATGTATGGGTTACAGAAAATTTTAATTTATACGTATATGCAAGACACAATTTTCTTAATAGTATCTACAAATATAATAATCAAATATTTTCTGTAGAAGAACAAGCTTTTATATAAAGAAGCAAACCTACATGTTTATTCAAAATTTATTTTGATACCCAGCTTTAATTCAGAAAATACCTTAAGGATATTTGTACCAGTACCACCTCTTAAAAGGGTCAATGATGGAGAATCTCAAAATTTCATATAAAGCTCTTACCCTTATTTTCTAAATACCTATCCAGTCATGAGTTCTGAAAATATAGTTAAATTAAGGCAATATTGAGAAAAGCTATTACACCAAAGGAAGAAACAATACATATAATATATACATTTTCCTTATATTTTGATAAAATATATAGTAAAAGAAAATGTTAAAATACAATATGGATGTGTGTGTGTGTGTGTGTATATATATATATCACGATAGCTATGACTATAATTGTGCTAAATATAATATGAGCAACAAAAGATGCCTGTATAATTGTTTAGTCCTGTGATAATTATATCTGAACATGTTTGCAATCCAGATGTCAAAGGAAATATCAAGTAATCAAGAAACTCAGACTAGTAATGAAAATTCTTTGGATAGGAACACTATAGAAAATATAATAGCTCAATGAATATCGAATGCCATACCTTCGATCATTGAAGCTATTAAAATTTATGTGCCTGTAAACAATAATCCTACTATACACTGTAAACATACCCATCACTTCAAACCTAACCCTAGTATCAACGGAAGTCATGATATTCGTATAAAAACTCCTTCTTCCAAACGAAAGAAAACCACAACCTATGGTTACTCTTATAAGGAATTCCGCCCCGATAAATCACGTAAGGACAAAGAAACGGAACCAGTGATCACACAGCCTACCTGCAACAATAACAAGAAGCACGCAGGAAAACGCCATTCTAAGAAGACACTTCGCTGTAACTTCTGCAAGAAGACGTGACACATAGAGGAAGAATGTAGAAAGAAAACTAATATATGTTACAAATGCGGAGAACCAGGTCACATCCGTCCCTACTGCCCGGAACTATCTAAGGCACCAGACAACGAAGCTAGAAACCTAGATGAAGTTAAGGAGAATGCATAAATATTTACCAACACCGGAACCAACAACAAACTTTTAAAATAAGCACCCTTACGTTTTGTCTGTACTAAAGTATTAGTTGACTTTTGATTTCAAATTAAAGCTTTATAATAAAAGATCTTTATTTTTCTTTCATAGAACCAACACTCAATGGTCTCATCTCTTGACAAATTCATATGTTGCAGATGCATTACTTGTTATGCGCATAATGTTGTTTCAAAAGATCTTTTATTCACAAGTTTGGATCTTATTTTGTTATACTCATTTTACAATTCCAATGATTGCAAAAACATTGACTTTTAATATCACGTCAACAAATTCTTGGAAAATTCCTTTTCTTTTCAAAGATACTTACCGGATTTATTTGTAACCATTTCTTGTCAATACATATATCCATTGTTGGAATATGTCCAAACCAAGCTCAATTGTTTGAACTTGTTCACCATATACATGTAATTCAAAATCCCATATGATAAATTGAGATCATCATATTCAAGGTAATCTCATTGTTTGAATCATAGTAAACTTGTTTAAAGTCTTCAATTTTGATGTATCAATTGTTAAAACACAACACCTTACGGTGGCAATTTCTTTGAAACTTGGATTCATTTCATTCTCACACATGAGGTACTAATTTATATATTTATTATCCTAAACCAGTCTTAATACAATTTTGTGTTAAGATAAAGGTACCTAAATTCTTATTCCAATGTACCTCCAACATTTCTTTCATCTTGAAATAATCCTACTATGTTCATTCATTCCTTCATTTGAACATCCTGCCATTTGAATATCCAGATTCACTTCATTGAAACTTTCAGTCAATTTCAAGAACGGTGAATTCGTTCGGTCACCATAATCATTGAATTCTTTCAAATCATTACAACATTTTACGGAATCTGTATAAATTGTAGTCTGTGCTAATAATAAACCCTGATCATATCAATTCATACGCCATTTGTTTGACTCATCATTCAAGTAAGTCTTGATACAATTATGTATGAAGACAATTATACACTAAACTCTATTATATTATCCAATGTATCCCTGCCATTTAAATAAACATCACTGATTTCAGGTTTAATTATTGACAAATCATTTTTCATACTTTCATTCTCATTTGAAATTATTGATTCAGAGTCTTCCTCAATTGATGATCAAAGTAAGTTCTATTCTGGCATTGAATTCTATTGTTTCTGAAAGTCATTGCATTTCGAATTTTATATCTATCTCTCTTTTGATTTGTTTAGTCACCTTGATAATGGTATCGTTTCATCTAATTCAGTTAACATCAATTCCTGAAACTAAGTTTTGAAACCATTGAATTCCAATTATCCTATGATATCTTTATATTCATCTATTGATTCTATCTCAAACACCTTGATATACTGTTTTTACTAACTAAAAGACATCATGTAACCCCAAGAAGATATCGTAGCGCAAATCTCGAGGACGAGATTTAAAACAAGGTGGGGATGATGTAACATTCCCAAAATTTTTAATTTTACAATAAAGTTATTACACAAATAGATCATGGGTAAGTCGACTGATAGAAATATAAGATATTTTGGCAAACGTAGGAACCGTTTAATAATTAAATTATAAAAATACATTATATTTAAACCTACTTCGTTTTTCATGAAACTTGGTTCAAAATATAGATAATATTATTCTCGTTCTAATGACATATTCATTGTTTTATAAAACGTCATATTTTAGAAGTTATAAACGCCAAATAAGGGAAGCAGCTGAATTAATTATAATAATAAAATAATAATAATATTTAAACTTACAATTCAATTGAATTGTTTACGTGACACTTTGAATTTAATATTTGGTGTTCGTGTCCCATGATCATCAGAAGGAAACTTTGGTCCAATTTTCGTGGGCAACAAATTTGGCATAGTATAAATAGAGTAGTGATAGTCCATTCTAATTTGCTCAAACTTTCTTTTCCCCTTACGCTGTCTCGCCATCTCTATGATTCTAATATATACCCTTTTTTTAGTATACCCATAACAATAATAATAATAATGCCCTGCACCGTTTTAAGTATTTTAACCCCTGATCAGTGATACCCTGTCCGATTGATCTAGGGTCCCGTAACGCATGTCAAGGCTCTTCCAGACTAAATTCGTTGGGGTTCTATCTCGTGACGTAGGGATAAAGTTGAATTGGGTTAGTATACTTAATGCAAGTGCATTATATATTTTATTAAATAGTTTAGGAGTTATACCAAAGATGTAACAACCCTCCTTAAAATATTTTGGACACCCCTAAATATTCCTAAATACACCCCATACGCAAGAAACGAGCCCGAAATACCCTTACACTTATTAAAATCAAGAAAAACTAGATTTGCGAGTCGCTCGCGGGCCGCGAAGCCCTTGTCTATCTTAGTCGCGGGCCGCGACAGCTCAACGCCAGGAGAACACCCGGTGCTGCCACGTGTCGATGACTCAGCAACCTCACACCGCCTTTAAGGTCCCCGCGGGCCGCGTAAGCCCGTGCCTCATCTCTCGCGGGGCGCGACGAACTTGACGATCAGCCCTATATAAGGAGGCCATCGGCCTTCAGTTGTTACTCGCTGATTTTCTCAATCTCTCTCTAAATTTCTATATAGAAGAAGTAATTCCCGGGTATAATACCCCCTAATTAGCGAAGCTCTGCCTCGTTGTAAGTACTATAACCCCGGTTACGTATTAGATACACTACCCGATTGATCTAGTGCTCCGTAACGGCTGTCGTGGCTCTGCCCGACGTAGTCGTTGGAGTTTCTGTCTCGGGGAGGGTATAACTAATGTAAATTGGGTTATTATACTAAAGCGTTTGCATTGTTTAATTAATAGATTATAACCAGGAAATCACAAGGAAAATACCTAAAATAGCAATGTGAGTAATCTCCTTTTTGTGTAAACTGTTTTACAAAACCTCAATGTTTTACATTATATTGCTAGTGATTGAGTATTTGTAATTCTACAATTATCGTCGGTATATTTGGGGTTTTGTATACAAAATTTGTTACTACACTGTGAGTAGTAACATGACCATAAGTCGGGTCGACAGTACCGTGGGTGGTAATTAAAGTAAGAATTGGAAACAAATGTAATTGCAAGATCGCCCTCAATACTGTGAATGATAAAAGCTGTTTTGATTGAACTGGGATTCGCTCACCAGTATATCTTGCTGATAAAATGTTTTAAACACGTGTTTTAGGTAACTTAGTTTGAAGCCCATAAAAGCCAGCTGGAGAGCAGTGAAGGCTTAGAAAAGTGGCTATAAAAGTTATCTAATTAAAAAGGAAAATTGTTTTCAATAATTAGGGTGATTCCCTATAAATGTATTATAAAGGAAAAATCGGGTTTTAGTCCCAACTGTTTATTACAAATGTGTTATCAGATAAACTTGGGTGTTATCCCATTTATCTATTTCAAACATTTTGGTGTTTAAAATCTGAAAAAAAATATTTCCTAACTACGGTCCTGATGAAAATTTCCGCTGCCAAACTGATAAACACCGATACCATCGAGACTGGCTCACGGTCGCCCGTTTCCGAGGATAGGGGTCGGGGGTTGTGACCCAAACCAAACCTTTTGCTTACTAATTTGTTATGAAAAATAAAATATTTTAACTATTCAAAGCTGGTCATAACATTAGATTTCATAAACCATTGCATAAATCGTCATTTAACGACATTAAAGTCGTTTAGGCGCGTAGTATGGTTTTAAACCATATTTATGAATCAAGACTTGTTACCTACTGATTTTATAAATCATTTTAAATGTTTTTAAAGTAGGTATAAGTCATGAACTCAGAATCCCAAATAAATTCTCAAAACTATGTGTGAAATGACCAAAATGCCCCTACGACGCATAGTTTGGTCTTAGAGCATAAACCACACATATATTTGGTGTCCTACTGATATGATATCATAATTAAACCATTTTTACAGAATGTTTATGACCATGATATCAGTTTACTCGCAAGCTCCTTTTATAAGTTGTAAAATTACCAAAATGCCCTTATAAGGCATAATTTGATTTTAAAACCTTAACGAGCATACAAGTTGATATCCTACTGATATTATAACTTGTTTAAAGTGTATTGGCATATGAAACTTGTTCATGACTCATCTGGTTACCCGTCATCACTTATACGCGTACGGTTAGACTTACGTAACTAGTTTACATAAGTTTACCAAAATGGGTTTAACCTTATCGTTTTGATCTCAAAATCCAGAATGTATTATGTTTACCCATATTATACAAGTCCTAGTACTTTTTGGGTTTAAACTACATTCTATTCGGTATACGCTTAATCTAGCGAACCTATTCTTAAGTATCGGGTCATGTCTAAAGGAACTACCTTTGGCCCGTATACATTCTAACAGATGATAAATCTGTTCATTCCAGACTATAATACCCCCCCAGATAATCAGACTTGGGTCAATATACTTAGACTTGCGGCTTTTTGCCAAATATAGTCTTATTGATTGGAAGCTAGCAAAAAGGTAAATACTCTTGACTTATTTTAGAGTAAACTTAGGATGGCAAATATGCCTCTTGGGACGGTTATTACACAAGTAAGTCGCCTATGATTGCGCAAAAGTGTATGGATATGGTTTTATTCCGTTTACTTGGTAATTACTGTTATTGGGGGTTATTAATACCATGTCCGGACAATCCAATGGGTTAATCAAGCATATAATCTCGTAACAAGAAAAATCCCAAGATATGTCTAAAAGATCACCTACGGGTTATCTATATGTATAAAACTCTTTTCGAAAAACTATTTTTCCAAAGATTCAGTTAATTGTATTTACCAGCTTTGGCTGACGTATTTTCAAAAGATTGAACAGCAGGTACCGAACCTTATTATAGGCTGGGATTACGGGTCGGCTAGAATGAAGGCTAAGGAATTTGCACTCCTGATGCTTAAGGCCTATGATGTCTAAAGAATTTGCACTCCTGATGCTTAAGGCCTATGATGTCTAAAGCTCTGTTTATTTGGATCCTGCCTGTGGGCTTGTATCGAACGCTTGTAATAGTTTTATACATTCAAGCTTTATTTTAACAATTTCAATCCAATACTTCCGCTGCATATTATTATATCGTGATAACTGTTATCCAACCGTCACGTGTGTACCCATCCGGGCCCACCGGAAATCGGGGTGTGACAGGTTGGTATCAGAGCTACAGTTTGAGTGAATTAGACACTAGCCCTTAGTGTCTAATCTCAAATATCACAAATGCAGATTCCTTTAAAAACTCCGAGTCTAGACCTGAAAATTCTACTACTCTTAATCTATATAGTAGTTATTGATTTTATACCGCCAAGACGTCGCGGGCAAGATGAAGAAACTATAATGGGTCACGGACTCAAGGATCTCTACAAATGAGTAGCTTGAAGTTCCATATGGTGAACTACATATGTTTTGGAGACGATGACTCCGATATGAGGATGATAAACCTTGTCACTTAATGAAATTTCTTTTGATATTCTTGTGATATCCTAATATCATTTATCCAAAGTCTATCATATTTGATAGACGTTCCAGTGATATCTCACCAGCTGATTTAAATAGCAAAAATTATTGAAAAGCTGTATCATGGCAAGGAAATATGTGAATTTTGCACCAGATTTCTATTTTTTGATTCAAATGTTCTCTCATTCTAGAGAATAAGCAAAAAAGGAATCACTTCTTCTGATTCATGCTTAAAGCATATAATATCGAGTCTTCGGGCTTGATTAATTCAAACCCATCTGGGTATATATTATATTATATAAATTCGGCAAATCTCGCCAGCAAATTTCTCCAACTAGAGTACGACAATGATTTTTATTTCATTGATTTTTAGCAACTACGAATGCCAAACTTAGTTTGATAGAAGCACCATATGATAATTGGCAGTATCTTAGTGTGTCCCATAGATTGCTTTCATGCCTGGCCAGTATGACGGTTTAATGCATGGAACCTCTAAGATCTCCCAAGATTCATATTGTATTGATATCGGCTAATAGTAAGTATCTAATATACTTTGGCGATATTACTGCCATAAGAAGAATCATTGATTTTATGGAGCCCATTTTATGATTTTTCCTTCATATGATATGAAGGTCACATTTATTGCTCCTAACGTATCAAACAGATCTCTTGATTGCGCAATAGACAAGGCCAAAAACACATGTTCCCACCAATGAGTGGTTGAAAAAGTGCAAAACTTTCGTCCAAATGTGTGACGACATATCCCCAATTCTCCCAATAAGGAGAGGGGCTTATTTATAAACGGTGTACTTTATTAAGCCATACCAAATACAGTGTACTTTATTGAGCTGTATCATATACGCTGTACTTTATTGAGGCGTATCCCCAATTCTCCCGATAAGGAGAGGGGCTTATTTATAAACGGTGTACTTTATTGAGCCATACCAAATACAGTGTACTTTATTGAGCTGTATCATATACGCTGTACTTTATTGAGGCGTATTCCCGAATATCCCATGTGGAAAAGGGTATATTTTAAACGGTGTACTATATTGAGCCTTATCGTATACACTGTACTATATTGAGGTGTATACCAAATCTCCAACTATGGAGAAGTGCATATAATTAAAACGTCTAATAAGACGTGTCCTGGGAACTCCAATTAAGGAGAAGGACTAAAAGTGCTAACTCTATTGGGTGAAGACAAATTAGTTGAAGAACCACTAGCAATCAAGCAAATAAATCTCTTTTGAATTTACTCGGTCTACTAGTTCTTATGTAATTAAGAGTAGTAAATAAGACCATGAGAAAAGACTTTGTCTTAATTTTCCCACCAATGGTAGTGGTTGAAAAGGTGATAGGAGTGGAAAACTGGTTCCCTCACACCAATATAATCTCAAAAATCTTAAGTGGTTCTTGTCCAACTATGGGACGATACTTATCTAAGATCTCCAACTAATTCCCGAATGTGTGGAAATGAGATAGAAATTTCATCCATCTATGTGATGCTAATCATCCCCAAATCTCCCAATGTGGAGAAGGGTATATATTTGAACGGTGTACTATATTGAGCCGTGTGATATACGTTGTACTATATGGAGGCGTATCCCCAATTCTCCCCATAAGGAGAGGGGCATATATTTATACAGTGTACTTTATTGAGCTGTATTATATACGTTGTACTTTATTGAGGCGTATTCCTGAATCTCCCCATAAGGAGAAAGGGTATACATTTAAATGGTGATTGTATCGAGTTAGCAGCTACCCTGACTGAATCTCAAATCAGGAAAGGGAAACTATTTCGCAAGGGCGACAAAGAACAGACTGCTAAAACTACACAAGAGAAACCCAAGGAAACCAAAGCTGAACCTTCCAAGAAATCTAGGAAGCATAAGGCTTCACAAAACCTTGTTGTGGTTACTCGACCTAACCAAGCGGTTCCCAACCAACCAGCTCAACCTCGTACTAGAAAACCATACAATGGAACTGCACCTCTGTGCAACCAATGTAACCTTCATCACCACGCCAGTGTGCAATGCCGCAAATGCCTAAACTGTGGGCTCATTGGCCATACAGCTAGGGTTTGCTGAGCTACGACTACACAAAATCAAGTTGTTAACAACCCTGCTTAAGGACGTACTCTTAACGCTGGAGTTAATGAGGCTCGTTCCAACAACAAAGCAGCTACCAACAACTAGGATTTTGCATTTCCATTTCTTTTGTTATCCAAGACTCATGTACATTTTTCAGTTGGTTTGCAATGATATCAGTATTCCTATAACAAAATTTCAAAATTTGACATGCTTGTTTATATATGTGAAATGTGCGACTATAAAGTTCTCATTCTTTACAGAATCAAACCAACTTTCGTGATACATTTCATTTGTGCTTTGCACATTTCCTACCAAACCTATGAACCCGTCTATCCGTGACACCCGTACAGTCTTAATGACTAGTGGAAAACACGTAACACGCGCACATTGGTACAATCTTTGAAACAAAGCACCTTTCTTTGACCATGTCCATAATTTGTCAATTGGCAAGATAAACTATGCAGACTATGCAAGAGTTAGGTAATTATGGGTGCACACATAATTATGCGACTCGATGCATGGAAATCATAGTGAGTCCTGCTAGGTGTGATCTAGGGTGATTAGATAACGAGACGAATGTAATACAGTAAGAACACGGTGGATACGCCGCTGGTACTTCCTATATATAAGTGTTCTTATTGTATTATCGGACGTAGCGTTATCCAAGTCACCTGAGGATTTTATACCCTTGTGTGTAAACAAAAACCATCTATATTCATTTCCATCTCTGATGAAGTATCCATTGAGGAAAAATGAACTAGCTACTCATTTTTCGCTTCTGAAAGAGATATCCATTGGGAAATGAATAATCCATTCAAAAACTATGTTCATTTTCGTTTCTGATGAAGTATCCATTGAGGAATATGAACTATCCGTTCGTTTTCGCTTATTAAGAAATATCCACTGAGGAAAATGAATAAATTCATTTCGCTTCTGATGAAGTATCCATTGAGGAAAATGAATTATCCATTCATTTTCGCTTCTGAAGAAATATCCATTGGGGAATGAATAATCCTGTATTGATTCTTCATTTCCACTTCTGACAAAGTATCCACTGAGGAAAATGAATTATCCATTCATTTTCGCTTCTGAAGAAATATCCATCGGGGAAATGAATAATCTTTACAATAATCCTTCATTTCCACTTATGACGAAGTATCCACTGAGGAAAATGAATTATCCATTCATTTTCGCTTCTGAAGAAATATCCATCGGGGAAATGAATATTCTTTACTACAATCCTTCATTTCCACTTCTGATGAAGAATCCATTGAGGAAAATGAATTATTCATTCATTTTCGCTTCTGAAGAAATATCCATTGGGGAAATGAATATTCTTTACAGTTGTCCTTCAATTTCTACTTCTGACGAAGTATCCATTGAGGAAAACGAATTATCCATTCATTTTCGCTTCTGAAGAATTAACCATTTAGAAATGAACAACTTATACATTCTATCATTTCCATTTCTGATAAAAGTATCCATTGAGGAAAATGAGTTATCCATTCATTTTCGCTTTTAAAGAAATGTCCATCGGAAATGAATAACCCATTCATCTTTCATTTCTACTTCTGACGAAGTATCCATTGAGGAAAATGAATTATCCATTCATTTTCGCTTCTGCAGAATATCCACTGGGGAAATGAAACACAAATTCTTATGGAATCTTCCTATCTTAATAGTTAGATTCTTAAAGGGACACTTAAAGTACTACTTTCAAATCCTTGACTGGATTTCTAAGAATACTTTACAAGATACATAAACGAAGAGCCAAATCCTTACAGAGATCTTTCTGCCTTGGTAGTTAGACTCTTAAAGGATACTAATAGAAATATTAGTTGATTTGGGTTTTACCATTAATCAAATCCCTCATCCCCATTTCCTGCATTAATCGAGGGAGTATCTATCTATTAGGGATGAGCACCATAGGTATAACAGCCTATTCCCACTTCCCGCACTGTCTGAGGAAGCATCCATTAGGGAATAATAAAGTTATGCCTTACGTGGAAATCCTTGATGAGTTATTCTATGCAAATAGATAATAATCTAGATTTCCGCATAAGTCATTTGCTTGACACAACTTATTCACAAGCTCCTACGAATAAATTTCGGGACGAAATTTCCTAAAGTAGGGGAGACTGTGACAACTGTGCCTACAGTTATCACCAACCAATCCCGAACAATTCCGTAAGCAATAAAACCTTGTGTTTTGTTTAGTGGATTGTGTAATTATCTATAATATTTGCACATATCAATCCTTGTTCAAATTCAAACCCTTAAACGCTTTCTGGAAAGTTATACGCAAACTGATGCGTAAACGTAATCAGTTTAGTGCGACAAACACTCCGGAACAGCAACATAAGCTTAACATACCTTAACTAACCTTTACATAACTTAGAAATAAGTTTTAAAGGGTTTGGTATGGCAAAATCAAGTTTATTCGCTCACAGGGACTATTTGAGTCAAACTACAAAAGTCTTCCATTTTGTAAGGCAACGTACATTCCAGAACATGATCATAATCTAAACATACCATAAATAACCTTAACATAGCTTAGAAATAAGCTTTGAGTGGTTCGGTATGCGAGAATACGCCTATTTGATCAAACAGGGACTAAAAGCGTAAAAAACGGCGTAAGTTTGCATTTACGCGCATATCTTACGTTCTGACCACATCCGGACATCCAAAAATTTTTGTAGACACTAAAATATTTTATTTTAGTGATCGGAATGCAAAAATACCATTCGTCACTTAATTTGGATTGTTTTCGCGTCCTTTCGAGTTTCGTCGTAATTAACCGAACGCGACCGTACGACCAAACGAACCGACATCCGTGATATTTCCGAGCATATTTTGAGTCCCCTACACTTTGATGATCTTGTAGAGCCTTGAAAATGGCTTAACAAAGGTTAAATACGTCAAATATGCATGAATATGTGTGCAGGGACTGAAACTGTAAAGTTCTGAAAGTTCCAGCCCTAAGCTCGCGTCGCGCGACACCCAGGGGGTGTCTCTGTCGCGCCACGCGACCCCCTGGTGTTGACATAATGGTTGTTTGCTGCTACCATCTTGTTTCTTAGGGACTTTTTATGCAATTTTCTTGTTTGGGGAGCAAGTTAACACTTCTCCAAGTCATGCTAGCTGTCCCTAAACACTTGTATGGCTGGGATTCATTGCTTGGTGGCCAAATAAACACATGGCATGATCTTGAAACACCTCCTCAAGTATAAATACCCACACCTTTCACTTGTTTCTTTGCTCATTCTCATTATTTGAACTCTAAGTGGAGGATTTCCTTCTTGGGAGCCACCTACCTGAGTTCTCATAGTCTAATCTTTCAGCCATAGAGCATTGTGAGTGTTCTTTCATGGCTTAGTTCTTATTTTCAGCCATTTAGAGATGAAAGTCAAACAGTTTGACTTTCAGTTTTGACCATCCATTGGTTAAATCAAAGTTCAATTGAACTTTGCAACGTGATTGTAATCACGATGGTTATAATCCTTAGCGATTATACCTACTGATTACCACGTTGACTAGGTGTAGTGACGAGTCAAAGTTTCGGTCAAAATGCGTATTTATGCGCATTTTGCGATGGAACTATTTTCGGGTATCAAAACCCTTTGTTTTGATGCCAAATCAGTTTTTTAACTTAGTTAAACATGTTTTGACATGTTTAACTCGTCACTACTAGTTTAGTGCTTGTTTAGGGTCGTAAGTTAAGCGGTCTCGACAACCGCTTAGACTTTTGAACCCGACCCGTTTGGTCGATCAGTAGGATCTGACCAAGCTTATTTAGTGATCATAGTTGCATAGGGAATAATCTACTGAGGTTATACCTTATGATCACTTAGGTTGGTTAGTTATTTGTTAAGTAGTTTATGTGCCCATAGAAAATGACCAAAATGCCCATTTTAAGCTTAAATTCATATTTTGCATATGTGATCAAGTTTTTGACATATAAACTGATTTAGTAACATATTTAGGCATAATTGGGCATGTAAGACTTGACATAGGACATAGATAACCATCCAACCTTAGATTTACGCAAACGACGCGTTATAGTAGCTTAAACTACCGTAACGGGTCAAAAGCACTTAGGTAAACTTCCAAATCAGAATGTTAGGTCTATTAAATCATGCCATATGAGTTCAAATACTTATTTGATTTATAGAACCTCATTCTATCCTATCTCCCGTTTTAGGATCCGATTATTAACGTAGTTACCTATATTAGGTGCCGTTTGATTCCGTGATCCTTGAAGCCTTAATTGGTATTTGTTCCAAGACTAATAAGAAATCCTAAGTGAGTACATAGTCCCCTCTTTTACCGTTTTCAAATACTTTGGAGTGATACACATGTGCCTACTTGTTACTTTCATGCTTTTCATGAGATAAACATGCTATGTTCAACCAGTACACGTATAGTACATGATTTCAATTATGTAATACTATGTATGTTGATTTAGCATGCTAGCCCATTGTTTTCAAGGATCCATTATGCTTCATATGTGACTTAGCATATCTAGCACCTCGAAATTTCATGAACATTTCCTACTTCATGTGTTTACTTAGCATACTTAGTACATGGTTTTCTCATAACATGCTTACATTGGTTATGACATTTTGTATGTTTAACGGGACAATAATACATTCATTAACATTATCCCGCCAACAGGTAGTATGTATGGTTTACCATAGGTTTGATAACCTCATTCCCGCTTCCTAGTTTGTTTGGAAGTATCCATCTGGGGAATAACAGAACCCGAAGAACATGGATAAACCTTTGTCTTTATAATGGTTTATCTGTCAGACATTAAGGCTTGAATGTATTTGTTAACAAACCATATAAATGTTCATATCAATGAAAGCATTGTTTTCTGCAAAACATAACTTTTGATTTAAACTTAGGTTATTCAAAGACTTTGTTTCATACATTTTACATACGGGGTTGAGTAAATTCTTTCTATTCACCGTACATGATATTTGGTTACACATTGACATTATACATATGGTTTGAGTAAATGCTTTTTACTTTCCATACACTACATTTGATTATACAAAACATGGTTTACATTTGACATTGAACATTGTTTACACATAACATTTTGACATTTGTTTAAACAAGACATTTTTGGTGGTTATTTGAGAAGTGATTTAAATAACGAGGCGTGTGTAATATGATAAAAGCATGGTCGATACGCCGCTGGTACTTCCTATATATAAGTGCTTTTATGATATTACATAACGTAGCGTTATTTAAACCACTTCGACAAAGACAGAAACATGATACATTTTATACAGAGACATGACACATTTTTCACAAGGCATTGTTTTACATATAAAACATTTGGAACAAGAACATGATACTTTTTATACAAATACATCATTTGGTTATTTATTTAACCATGCATTATTTCTTTTAAATCATTTGATTTTCACATCGATTTTCATATGATTTTACAAAAGAAAACATTTTTTTACAAAGGTTCATGGCTACTTTTGAGTTAAACATTTCTTTTAACAAAATCAAGGCCATGAATCCTTAACAACAAAACCTATGTTACTCACATGCATTTTTATGCTAACGTACCTATTTTCACATGTGTTTCAGGTATTTACGTTTGTCTATGAGCATGCTTCACATAGGGCGGACTTGGGCCTTAGTGACTTTAAAACCTACAAGACAATTGTTGTGCATTAAACAATGTAAAATGTTAAACTCAATAAAACAAAACTGTATAAGCCATGTGTTATGAAACAATTTGTAACGTGACTCCCCAATGTTTTCCGCCGCGTGTTGTTGTATATTACGAGATTGGGGTGTTACACGCTTCTTGTCAAATAAGGAAAATTTATAATTCCGACAAGTTAAGCTATATAACGACAACATCGAGTCTCCTTATGGAGCACTGTTGTCTAAAGTGTCGAATTATGATACTAAATATATTCTTATCTTTGGAAATTCCAGCAAAGTGCTCAATCGATAAGCACTTGTCTTGTTTCGTCATGACATTTAAACATGAGCATAAGGTTTAATGAAAAACCTTGTCCATTATAGACCATGGAATTTAAAAGTTCCAAGTTTTCTCTCGTAAATTAGAAATGGGATTCCCATTGTGGCCAGGATACTCTTAAGAGGTTGAAACCTCCTACTATATGGAATTGACCGTATTGCTCTGAGCAAATCTTAAGGTCGAGATTTCTTTTAAGGGGGTGAGGATGTAACACCTCATAAAATCGTGTCCAATTATGTGTTGACACGTGTCCCTAATTCTATATAAGTCAAACGTTGACTAGGAGGGACTATTATTGCCAAACAATGAAAACTTTGAATATGCAAGGACTAAAAGTGTCAATATGCTTAAACTAAGCCTCTGAGTGACCTTATACGGTATTCGTATTCCTTTAATAATCCACTTGTTGGATAAACGAAACCGTTTGCAATATAATTCAAAAGTTGTGCATCGAAGGGTTAAAAGTGTCAACATGTTAATTCTTACCTCTGAGTGACCTTTTAATGAACCGGGTGCTTCATAATATTCGTTCATACTCTTGGGAATGCCTATGATGTCCGTTTAGGGCTTTAATGCCGTTAAATAATAAAACACACAAGTTTGTGCGTTAGAAGGATTGATGTCACACCCCGATATTTCCACATATTACCGGTGGGCCAGGCGGGGAGTATCGTGACGTAGTTGATATCATCATTGTCAATACACACAATATAATAACATAGTGGAAGGCTTGGTGAATAAACTATTACAAACCCTAATGTCTAAGTGTCCAAATGAAAGAATATACAGACTTGGTTGTAATAAAGATCCACAGGCATATCATAAAACAAAATACAAGAAAACTGAAATAACAGACTCCAGGTATCTAGGTATTTGCAAGATCTGCTTATTCGACACTGTAACAACTCTCATTAAAATTACCATTTCTTATCTTATTTTACCCAATAGGAAACCCTAATTGAGACCCCCAAGTGATACTGCATGACCCCTAAAATTTTTCGGACAATCGGAAACAAGATCAGGGCCCCTAAAACTCAGGGGGGGGGGGGTATTCCCCATTGAGGATTATCATCACAATTTACAATAGAAATCGAATTTTAAGAAACCGTCGACTCAGCTAAGCTACTGAGACACGAGGCTACCCTATGCTAAAACCGCCCCCGTCGCTCCACGCGACAGGCCCTCGCGCCACGCGGGCGCGCCGTTTTTCCAGTATAAATCCCAGACTTTGGCACTTGAAATTTGGCGTTGGTTCGACGTTAAAATTCAATTCGTACACTGAGATATCATCTGATTACTACATAACACACACAATCACGAAATTCTGCCGCGATAACAGGGTAATAACTCGATCACTACTACGATTTAATGTCCGATCGATGAAAACCAATCCAATGGATGTTTAAGTGCTGCTCAAACTTGGGTTGTACTTTGTCATTCGTCGTGAACTCGATGGATGTTTAAGTATCGCACTTTCTCATTCATTGTGAAGGTTTTGATCTCGTGAGTTGTCATAAAAGTTGGATTAAAGTTACTGACCTAGTTTTCATGTTCATTGTTATTTGAATTAGGTTAACAGGCTAATCAGTAGGCTAAAACTCTGCCCGTTTAAATCTGCAATGTGAGTCATTCTCTTTTTATCAAACTGCTTTACAAAACCCTAAATGTTTTCAAGGTTATAATTACAGGGATTAAGTATTTGTAATCTTCAATTACTGCCGGTATGTGGGGTTTTGTATACATTACTTGTTTCCCGTCACCATTGGACAACGAGTTAGCCAATGGGTGATCTGACCATAGTCACAGATACAGTCGAGTGACAAATACCGATTTGGGGTAATTGGTTGATATAAACAATGTAATCACCCTTAATACTGTTTATTATAACAATGTGTCGTTTTGTGCAACTTGAATGACTCGTCAGTATTTCCCTGCTGATAAAACCTTTTTAAAACATGTCTTAGGTGATCTGCTATGATCAAGGAAAAAGTGCCACATAGCACTACCAGCTTGAAGAAGTGGCTTAATAAAATAAAGAAACATGTTTTTTTGTAAAATAGGGGTTTCCCAGCGAAATTCCCTTATTGTAAATTACGGGGTTTGTCCCTAATTATGAAATAAAATAATCAGGCATTTTCAAGTTTTAACGATCCTGTTAATAATTCCGCTACCAAATTAAATAAATACCACGGGATTTCTGTCCCGCGGCTCTTGGACCGGGTCAAACCGGGCCGGGGGCCGTGACAGAAAAAGGTGGTATCAGAGCCACTGATTTAAGCCAATTAAGTATTTATAAATACTTAATTTTTCTGATTGCCATTCTGTGATTATGTGAAAATTCAAGTTACAAATTTTAACTTAGAATTTTGTGTGTTTTCTTCATATATGCTAAACAGCATGAATGAGTTGTCTGAAGCTCTTCAGAATCTCAATCTCTATTCTGTTAATGTGGAAGTTTCCAGAGACTTTACCGGTTATTGTGCCGACACTGATGAACCTACGGAATTTCAAGCCCAACCTCCGGAGAAACCAAAACCGAGAAAGAAAAGAAGATTCGTGGGCTGGAGGCGTGTGCGCTGGAAGAAACCAGCGACACGGAAAATTATAAAGAGGTAGGATCCCAAAGATAAAGGCAAGGGAATAGAGATCAGAGAAAGTTCCAGGCAAGACCAAGAAATGCCATCTTGGGAGGAGCTGGACCATAAACTGGCACTTAGCGACCTCATCGGACCTGCCGATGCAAACCTCTTTAATTACCCAGCGGAAGCACAACTTCCAGTTGATTTAGAGCCTGATATCCCAGACCCTATTATCCACTCCCAACCTCTACCACCAGAGCTAGAAGAGTGGTGGACCACCGACTGGCAGTTTCAGAATCTCCTCAATAACCCTAATACCTTTTTCCCCAGTTTGATCCTGAACCTCCACTACACCCACCTTTGAGCTCCGAGAACTTGGCTGAACTCCGCCAGTATGGCGAGGAATTAGTGGACGCCGGAAATAGAATCCGGGAAGTAGGAGAGAGGATATGCTGGAAATACGACGAGAGGGAACGTCGTTTTTAAAGTGCCAGTTGACGGGATCATATGTGGTTGTGGGAATGCGCGTTTAATAATAATAATAATATAATAATAAAAATATAATTATGTAAAATAACCAAAAATAAAACTTTTGTAAGATAACGGATGTGTACTGAAGCATACTATAATATATAAAAACGGAAGTCGAAAAATCGACAATTTTGGCTATATGTGTGACGTGATTTTTGTGCGATTGTTTTGCATTTAGTCATTATTTATTTTATGCTAATAAGTTATATATATTAATTACCAGATGGAACACACTGGTAATGAACAAGTTAATGAGGGTAACCAATCCGCTCAAAACCATGAAAATCAATTTCTGAATAGACAGGATATAGAGAATATCATTGCTCAGGGAATAGACAATGTTATTCCAGCAATTATTGCTGCTGCCCGAAATCCAGTTGAGCCTCAACCAATTATTCCTAGCAAACGTACTCATGAAGACAACTTTAGTAATAGCATAAATGGAGGCGGCAACATTAATAACAATGATAATGATGGGATGCAAGCCCCAATTCCTAAGAGAATGAAAGCTGCAACGCCTGGTTGCACTTACAAGGAATTTCTTGCCTGTAAACCTGTTGAATTTGCAGGCAATGAAGGGGCGACTGCTGCACTGCGTTGGTTGGAGAAAACCGAGGCAGTAATTAAAATAAGTAAATGTGCCGAGGAAGACAAAGTCATGTATGCTTCACACCTTTTTAAGGAAGAAGCATTAGAATGGTGGAATACGGTATTACAAGCCAAGGGAAGTGACCTGGCCTATGCCATGAGTTGGGAAGAATTTAAGCGTCTGGTGGAAAGAAAATTTTGCCCAGAATATGAAAAAGAGCAAATGGCGAACAAATTCCTGAGCCACCGAATGGTGAATGTTGATTGCCGAGGGTATACTTCTAAGTTTTTCGAATATGCTAGAGTTGTACCAACCCTGGCTTCGCCAGAACCGGTACTTATTTCCCGCTATATTTGGGGTTTGATTGGCGAAATCCGTGATATTGTCAAAGCTGCAAGACCCCGCACGATCGACGATGCGGTGGAATTAGCCAACACTTTGACTGACGGACTGGTGCGTACGCGAGACCAAAATATGAAGAAAGAATTGGCTCAGAAAATTTCCCAAGGATTTCGTGTGGGTAATAATAGCAATTTCAAGAAAAGAGGAACTGGGCAATCTTCCACTCCGCCGTTCTGCAGAAACTGCAAAAAGAAACATTTTGGAAAATGTAATGAACCCTGCAACTTCTGCAAAGCTATAGGACATCGTGAAGAAGATTGAAGAAAGAAAACAAGGGTCTGCTATAACTGTGGAGAAGCTGGGCATTTCAAACCAGAATGCCCTAAGTTGGTCAAACCAGCAGATAACAAGGCTAAACCTGCAGAAGGAACTACCAAGAAAAACGTAAGAGCCTTCCAATTGACTACACGGAAGCTGAATTGATTCCTGACGTAATAGCTGGTACGTTCCTAGTTCACAATGTGTATGCGAGAGTATTTTTTGACTCTGGTGCAAACCAAAGTTTTATAAATACTTCATTCTGCCAAGCTCTTAAGATACCCTTAACAAAACTTAGGCAAGTTTTTATAGTAGAAACGGCAGACGGGAACTCTGTTAATATAAACACGATTTTGCAAAAAGAAAATATAGAACTTTCAGGTCATAAATTTTCTGCAAACCTATTTCCCATGAATTTAGCTGGATTCGATGTCGTATTAGGAATGGATTGGTTAGTAGCCAACCATGCTCGAATCCTTTGTGATAAGAACTCCATAGAAATTCGTGCACCCACCGGAGAAGTAATCATGGTTACAGGAGATAAGCCGCGAAAACCCATGAAGTTCATTTCAGTAATAAAAGTTGCTAGTTATGAACGAAAGCAAGGAATAGTGTATATGATTTCGGTAATCATTAGCACTAAGCGTAAGGAACTTAAGGAAATCCCTGTAGTATCAGAATACTCGAATGTATTCCCAGAAGAGTTACCAGGATTACCACCAGATAGGAAGGTAAAATTTAGAATTCATTTGATTCCTGGAACTACCCCCGTAGCAAACGCACCTTATTGTCTAGCACCCACCGAAATGTTAGAACTGGAAAAGCAATTAGATGAATTGCTCAGTAAAGGATTCATACAACCTAGTTCATCCCCTTAGGGAGCACCAGTGTTGTTCGTGAAGAAGAAAGATGGTTCGATGAGAATGTGTATCGATTATAGGGAATTGAATAAGGTTACAATTAAGAATCGATACCCATTGCCTAGGATTGATGATCTTTTCGATCAACTACAAGGAGCTAGATATTTTTCTAAGATAGATTTACGTTCCGGATATCATCAGTTGAAGGTGCAAGAAGAAGACATACCTAAAACTGCTTTCAGAATTAGGTATGGTCATTACGAGTTTACAGTCATGCCCTTTAGACTAACAAATGCTCCTGCAGCATTTATGGACATGATGAATAGCGTCTGTAAACCATACTTGGATAAATTTGTAATTGTCTTCATCGACGATATACTTATTTATTCCAAAAGTCAGGAAGAGCATTGTAAGCACCTGCATGCACTCTTAACTTTGTTAAGAAAAGAAAAGCTTTATGCCAAATTCTCGAAGTGTGAAATTTGGCCACAGGAGGTGCAATTTTTAGGTCACATGGTGAATCATGAAGGTATTCACGTAGATCCTGCTAAAATAGAAACAATCACCAAATGGAAAGTCCCGCAATCAGCTACGGAAGTTAGAAGTTTTCTAGGATTAGCTGGGTACTATAGCCGCTTTATTAAAGATTTTTCTAAGATAGTTGTACCATTAACTAAGCTAACCTGTAAAACAGTTAAGTTTGAATGGGGACCTAAACAAGAAGAGGCTTTTAGGATTTTAAAACAAAGGTTAACCAACACCCCAATCCTTGCCTTACCAGAAGGAACCGAAGATTTTGAAGTATACTGTGATGCTTCTAAGTTAGGATTAGGATGTGTGCTAATGCAACGCAAGAAGGTAATTGCGTATGCCTCAAGGCAATTGAAAAAGCATGAAGAAAATTATACAACCCATGACTTAGAATTAGGAGCAATAATTTTTGCCCTTAAGATTTGGAGACATTATCTGTATGGAAGTAAGTTTACTGTCTATATGGATCACAAGAGTTTAAGGTACATATTTGGGCAAAAAGAATTGAACATGAGGCAAAGAAGGTGGATGGAAATTCTAAATGACTATGACTGTGATATTCAATATCACGAAGGAAAAGCAAACGTAGTTGCTGATGCCTTAAGTCGTAAGTATCATGAGAAACAACGACGAGTTCGTGCTCTTAGATTAAGTTTACAATTAGACTTATTGGAACAACTAAAGAATGTTCAAGCCACGGCAATTAAGGATGATGCTGAGGGAATGAAAGGACGAATAAAATAATTAGAGCAAGGAGCTGATGGAATTTGGAGATTCCACAAGAAAAGGATTTGGGTACCTAAGCAAGGAGAATTAAGAAATAAGATTTTAGAAGAAGCTCATAAATCTAGGTATACCATGCATCCTGGTAATAATAAAATGTACCAAGATTTAAGAAATAACTTCTGGTGGATAGGAATGAAAAAGGACATAGCTAGATATGTTTCTAAGTGTCTTACTTGTTCACAAGTTAAGTCAGAACACCATAAACCTTCAGGATTACTCCAACAACTAGAAATGCCGGTATGGAAATGGGAGCTCATAACAATGGATTTTGTTACTAAGTTGCCCAAAACCAGAAAAGGTAATGATGCGATTTGGGTAATTGTGGATCGATTAACCAAATGAGCTCATTTTCTACCCATGAAGGAAACCTTTAGCATGGAAAGGTTAGCAAAGTTGTACGTAGACGAAGTAGTATCGTTACATGGAGTTCCACTCTCCATTATATCGGATAGGGATAGTCGTTTCACTTCCCATTTCTGGACGAGTTTCCAGGAAGCAATGGGAACTCGACTAAATTTAAGTACAGCTTACCATCCTCAAACAGACGGACAAAGTGAAAGGACGATCCAAACCCTGGAGGACATGCTTAGGGCATGTGTGAAAGATTTTGGTGGAAACTGGGATGACCACCTACCCTTAATCGAATTCTCCTATAACAATAGTTACCACTCAAGCATTGAAGCTGCCCCATTTGAAGCACTGTATGGCCGCAAGTGTCGAACTCCAGTTTGCTGGGCAGAAATATGAGAAAGCCAATTATCAGGTCCTGAAATTATGCAAGAGACCACCGACAAGATCACTCAAATCAAGGAAAGACTGAAGACGGCTCGAGATCGCCAGAAGAGTTATGCAGATATTAGGCGTAAGCCGTTGGAATTTCAAGTCGGTGACAAGGTTCTCTTGAAAGTTTCTCCTTGGAAAGGAGTAGTACGGTTTGGTAAAAAGGGAAAGTTAAGTCCAAGGTACGTAGGACCATTCCCAACAATCCAGCGCATAGGACCAGTCGCCTATCGTTTACAATTACCAGAAGAGCTAGCCGGGGTACATGACGTATTTCATGTATCCAATCTCAAGAAATGTCTATCTGACGAATCCCTGGTAGTACCTCTTCAAGATATAGAGGTAAATGAAAAGTTAAAATTTGTTGAGAAGCCACTGCAGATAGAAGACAGAAAGGTCAAATTTCTCAAGCACAAAAGACTTGTACTAGTCAAAGTCAAGTGAGATTCAAAGAGAGGACCGGAGTACACTTGGGAGCTGGAATCAGAGATGAAGCGAAAGTATCCCTACTTGTTCCAATGAATCTCGAGGATGAGATTTTTATTAAGGTGGGGAGGACGTAACAACTCTCATTAAAATTACCATTTCTTATCTTATTTTACCTAATAGGAAACCCTAATTGAGATCCCCAAGTGATACTACATGACCCCTAAAATTTTCAGGACAATCGGAATCAGGATCAGGGCCCCTAAAACTCAGGGGGGTATTCCCCATTGACGATTATCATCACAGTTTACAATCGAAATCGAATTTTAAGAAACCGTCGACTCAGCTAAGCTACTGAGACACGAGGCTACCCTATGCTAAAACCGCCCCTGTCGCGCCACGCGACAGGCCCTCGCGCCACGCGGGCGCGCCGTTTTTCCAGTATAAATCCCAGACTTTGGCACTTGAAATTTGGCGTTGGTTCGACATTAAAATTCAATTCGTACACTGAGATATCGTCTGATTACTACATAACACACACAATCACGAAATTCTGCCACGATAACAGGGTAATAACTCGATCACTACTACGATTTAATGTCCGATCGATGAAAACCAATCCAATGGATGTTTAAGTGCTGCTCAAACTTGGGTTATACTTTGTCATTCGTCGTGAACTCGATGGATGTTTAAGTATCGCACCTTGTCATTCATTGTGAAGGTTTTGATCTCGTGAGTTGTCGTAAAAGTTGGATTAAAGTTACTGACCTAGTTTTCGTGTGCATTGTTATTTGAATTAGGTTAACAGGCTAATCAGTAGGCTAAAACTCTGCTCGTTTAAATCTGCAATGTGAGTCATTCTCTTTTTATCAAACTGCTTTACAAAACCCTAAATGTTTTCAAGGTTATAATTACAGGGATTAAGTCTTTGTAATCTTCAATTACTGCCGGTATGTGGGGTTTTGTATACATTACTTGTTTCCCGTCACCATTGGACAACGAGTTAGCCAATGGGTGATCTGACCATAGTCACAGATACAGTCGAGTGACAAATACCGATTTGGGGTAATTGGTTGATATAAACAATGTAATCACCCTTAATACTGTATATTATAACAATGTGTCGTTTTGTGCAACTTGAATGACTCGCCAGTGTTTCGCTGCTGATAAAACCTTTTTAAAACATGTTTCAGGTGATCTACTGTGATCAAGGAAAAAGTGCCACATAGCACTACCAGCTTGAAGAAGTGGCTTAATAAAATAAAGAAACATGTTTTTGTAAAATAGGGGTTTCCCAGCGAAATTCCCTTATTGTAAATTACGGGGTTTCTCCCTAATTATGAAATAAAATAATCAGGCATTTTCAAGTTTTAACGATCCTGTTAATAATTCCGTTGCCAAATTAAATAAATACCACGAGATTTCTGTCCCGCGGCTCCTGGACCGGGTCAAACCGGGCCGGGGGCCGTGACAGACACCTAGTAGCTCCAGCTTATTTACGTGAGGTACCTGTCAATTAGTCTTTGGAAAATACGTCAGTTTACACTGGTAAATACAATTAACAGACTTATTTTAAAAGAGTTTATAATAATTTGATTTAAGCGCACAAGGCACAAATATTTCATACTTGGGACAATTATTCAAATAATCTTGTATACTGTTTTACATGTTTGTCATACATATGGGGCTGGTTTGGAAGCCGGTCATGATTAACCGACTCACCACTATAAAACCCACTATAAAACCGATACCACTTGTTGGACCGTGTGCGTGACCCTAAAAGTCAGTTAAGGTAGTTCATCTTTGTTTACAAAGGCGGAAACAGAGTAAACCAAGTCACAACAACTTTGTTCCTTTCAATTCTTTTCTATTAATGCTTTCCTGAGTCTTTACAATCAATTCTTGACAAAACTTCGGCAGCACCTCGACTCACACACAAACACCATACATGTTTTTCTTCAAATGACACACAACCTATATATAGACAGATGGGTTTCGCTTGAGGATGACAAACTACTAGGTTTCGCTTGAACATGCACAACATCAGTTCAAGCGAACTCTGATCATTAGGTTTTGCTTGAACTTGCCTTGAAACCCCTTCAAGCGAAACACCCTAGATAAACATGTAAAACCCTAATTTCTAATCTATTGTGTGCTCATTCATTCTATCTAGACAAAAGACTTGTTTAAGACGTAGTCAGCTGACATTCAGTGCACCAACAGACTCCCCCTTGGATGTTGATGAAGTCTTTGGCTTCAAGTCTTTAGTCTTTGTCTTTTTCAACTTTGTCTTCTCATTGCAAAAACTCTTTCTTCACAAGTTCAGAAACTCAGACTAACTCTATCTTCAATCTCCCATTTGACTGTTGATCCAGAAATCTAACTCCCCCTTTCAAATACTCCCCCTCTCGAAATGCTGGGACTTGAAATTCTGGTTCAAACTTTGACGATTTGTTGCCATGGGGATTATGAAATCTACAACCTGTATAATCTCTACCCAAATATAAGATATATGATAATAACAGTTACAATCCAAACTTACCATTCAACTTTCAGTGTTAGAAATCCACTTAAGTATTCAGGTTCAAGTTAATGACCCTGATTACTCAATTAATCTACCAAGTCCAACTTAATGACCTTGGTTGATCTGAGACAAATCACATTGACATTTTTTTCAATTTGATTTTCTGAAAATTACAAGTTTCAAATTAATGAACTTGCTTTAACTTTTCAATTTCACAAACTCATCATGTTTTAGCTCCAAACTCATTGTCCAGCCCAGAAACTTCCTGCATCTGCTTTCAGCTTTCGAATCCGAAAATCAACTCTCCACTTTGGTTTGTCAAAAATAAAGCAGAAATGTAAAATCTTTTTGAATTTTTAATAAAGCTTTCTAAACTAGAAATGAAATACAAAACTAAAATGCAATGAAAAAAATTATTTACAAACATATTTTTGATGAGCGTGTTAGGGAATCATATCAGCTATTCGACAAATCACAAGTACCGTTAAGCTTCAATTACATACTCAGAATTAAACAATTTGCTTAGATTGTCGATATACTGATCCACTTAAATTCTCACACAATTTTCAATCTGTTCAGGATACGGATTTAGTGTTTTAAAGACTTAAACTTATACGTGTGTCCCACCTCTTGAATATACTCCCGTATCCAGATCCTGATATTCAGTCTTACAGGTAAGTATAACACAAATGATATCTGTAAGGGGTTAATAAATTATGAAGAATCATGAGAGCTCAGGTCAGAACTACCGTTCAGCAGAGAGATCATGACTCAACTTGAGTGTGTCCCCTTTAGAGGATCTTTTTTACGACATCATTGCTAAGCAATTTTATTGTCTTATCATATATGCTGAGGGTGATGCTATGTTTCAAGCATTGCAGAAAGTATTATTCGAGGACTAGGTCAGAACTTCCATTCAGCAGAAGTCCTGGAATAATACCCCAGATATCACTGAGTATAAAAACCTAGTATATCAGAAAAAAGAATCTTTCAAACGAGATTTCAGGGGTTACCTATATATCCAAGTAGTGTTCCCCACGAAATAAGTAAGTAAGGTTTTAAGTTTATATCCCGAACAAACTTACTAAATGTGTAAAAACCTATCGGCATATCATCAGCGAGACTGTTTAACCTTTTAAACATTCCATTTCTTTAGCATACCGTGACTGTCAAGCCGATGTACTATCATTTTCCCTTTTTACACAAGCTCTTTTTCTGGTTTTCTATTGTTTTTGGATTTTGAAAATATCTCATGTTTTTGTATTTTTGTCATTTTTTATTGTTTTTGTATTTTCTGAAAATATTACCCTATATTCCCCCTAAATACCAAAACAGGTAAAAAATCGACAAACCATTGCAGATTGCTTCTCAACATCATCTACAATGTCTCCTTCATCAACGCCAAGAATCTCCTCCAACACCGATAAAAGCTTCATACCATTCAGTTTTAGCAAATATTGAAAACGTGTTTTATCAAATGCTTTGGTATGTAAATCAGCTTTTTGCTCATCAGTGTGGATTTTCTCAATTCGTATCAACTTTTTCTCGAAACAATCTCGAATGAAGTGATGACGAATCTCAATATGTTTCGTTTTAGCATGATGAACTGGATTTTTCGTAATGTTAATCGCTGCCTCATTATCAACAAAGATAGGGGTGTTTAGAAATTGCAAACTGTAGTCGCGCATCTGTTGCTGGATCCACAAGATCTGTGAGCAGCAACTGCTAGCAGATACATACTCCGCTTCACATGTGGATAAAGCCACAGAGGTTTGCTTTTTTGCATTGCCAAGTGACCAATCGTGATCCAAAAAACTGGCACCCTGCTGTTGTTGATTTAGCATTAACTTTGCAGCATCCGAAATCGGAATCGGAATACCCTTCGAGCGTGAAATCGCCTTCTCTTGGATACCACAACCCTAATGATGGAGTTCCTTTCAGATAGCGTAATATCCTTTTCACAATCACCATATGCGAGGCTCTCGGGTTAGACTGAAATCTTGCTGCGAGGTAGGTTGGATACATGATATCGGGTCTTGAAGCTGTCAAATACATCAGCGATCCGATCATGGAACGATACATCGTTTCATCTACCTTCTCTCCGGTGAGATCAGGGTTTATCCCATGATTCGTTGCTAATGGGGTGGAGGCTGGAGTAGAACCTGACATCCCGAATTTCTCCAAGATATCATGAACGTACTTCGTTTGATGTATGAAAATTCCTTTGGATTGTTGATCAACCTGCAATCCCAAAAAGAATTTCATCTCACCCATCGATGACATTTCGAATTTCTGCTTCATAACACGTTCAAAATCTTTGCATAGATCCTCATTTGTTGACCCAAATATGATGTCGTCCACGTAAATTTGAACTATCAGAAGATGACCGTCGACCTCTTTAGTGAAGAGAGTGGCATCCACTTTTCCACGAATGAAACTGTTGGCTAGTAGGTGTTGAGACAATGTCTCGTACCAAGCTCTCGGGGCCTAGTGTAAACCATACAGCGCTTTGTCTAGCAAGTAGACTTTGTCTTTGTGAAGTGGATCGGTGAAGCCCGGTGGCTGACCGACATAAACCTCCTCTTTAACCTTCCCGTAGAGAAAAGCCAATTTTACATCTAACTGATATACTTTGAAGTTTTTCCATGATGCAAATGCTAAGAAGATTCTGATAGCTTCTAGTCTAGCAACTGGAGCATATACTTCAGTGAAATCTATCCCCTCCTGCTGACTGAAACCCTGGACTACGAGTCGAGCTTTGTTACGAACCACAACTCCTCTATCGTCTCTCTTACATTTGAACACCCACTTGGTGTTTATCTTCCTCTGACCATCAGGCAAATCCACTAACTTCCACACTCCTAATTTCTCGAATTGACTCAGTTCCTCCTGCATTGCATTGACCCAAGAATCATCAGTAAGCGCCTCTTTGTAAGTCCTTGGTTCAACCTGCGAGATAAAACAACTCAATGAGAATTCAGTTTGCAAAGGAGCAACTGTTGTATAAAAACATGTAAGCCCTTTATCAATCTGTCTTCGACTGTGAACGCCTGTCTGCAGTTCTCCAATGATCAATTCCTCTGGATGATATGAAAGAGTTCGTGGCATTACTTCTCCTGGAACATCTACATCACCTTCCAGATTAGTAACATTCTGATTTGCATCTTGTTCACTGACTGGGTTTGTTTGACTTGAAATCTGAATTTGCTCCCCCTCAGAATCTGAATCACCACGATCAAATACTGACATGTTCTCAGATTCTTGATTATCATTCTGTGCCGACTGATTATCTTGAGCAACTTCATCTTGTTGGACATCATCATGTTCACCAGCATTGCTTGGACCTGCTTCATCATCATTTGAAGCTCGTTGTGGTCTTCTTGAATACTCAGTTGGAAACCTTTCCTGCGATTCTTCATACTCTCTCAGAATATCCAACTCATCAAAGAAATCTTCTTCTTCATCCTGTTCTTCTTCCATGTCAAACGAATCCCACAATTTATCATAATTAAAACGCCATGAGTCACCGGGATTTTGAGGCGGCATAGTATACCCCTGACACTCAACATGTTGTGCTTCGATGATCTGCTTCATGCTTGGAACAAAGACACGTCTTTGTGGACTTGAGTAACCCACAAATATTCCTTCAATACTCTTTGGACCAAACTTACCAAAAGGCTCTAGAACTGTACAAGGAGACCTAAACGGTTCTAAAAACTTCAGGTTCAGTTTGCGGTTATTGATCAACTCAAAGCATGTCTTGTTGAATTTCTTTACAGTGAGAACCCGGTTGAGTGTATAGCATGCGGTGGAAACTGTTTCTGCCCAAAAAATTTTCGGTAGCTTTGAATCAGCAAGCATTGTTCTAGCCGTTTCGATTAGCGTCCTGTTTTTGCGTTCTGCTACTCCATTCTGTTGCGGAGTGTACGGAGCACTAAACTCATGCAATATACCTCTTTCATCACAATATTCTTCCATCTTGTTGTTCTTGAATTCAATACCATTATCACTTCTAATTCTTCTGATACGCCTTTGGTACAGATTTTCAATCTTTTTGAACAACGCCATCAAACTATCAAACGTTTCATCTTTCGATTTCAAAAATGATACCCACGAAAATCTGGAATAATCATCAGTAACCACAAGACAGTAGCGATCCCCTATAATACTTTTGACGTTTACTGGACCAAACAAATCCATATGTAGTCTCTCTAACGGTCTGGAAACTGAATTGACTTGCTTTTTAGGGTGTGACTTTTTCTTCTGCTTGCCTTTTATGCAAATAATGCACTCCCCTTCCAGATGAAAACCTTTGATATTAACTCCAAGAACTAAATCATTGTGCACCAAGTGATTCATTTTTCTAAGATGTATATGCCCCATCTTCCGGTGCCACAACTTCGATTCTTTCTCTGTTGCTCTAGACACAAAACAATGAGCCTGACCCGTGGTTGTAGTAGCTACACTCATGTCCAACACGTACAGATCATTGAATCTTGGTGCCCTCATGATAATCCATTCTTCAGGGATAACAAATCCTGGCTTCAAGATCATACATTCTTTGTCTGTGAAGTGAGTGGTATACATCCTGTCACAAATCTGTGAGATACTCAGCAGATTATTCTCCAGCTCAGCAATGTAGTTAACTCTCTCAAACGTAACAATCCCATTGGATAACGTTCCTTCACCAACAATTCTACCACCTTGATTTCCTACGAATCCCACGTAACCTCCATTGAAATTTCTAACATCGTACAACAATGCAGTCTTTCCTGTCATATGTCGAGACGCTCCACTATCCATAATCCATCGTGAAATAGCTCTCGGAAGTTCCTGCACATATCACAAACAATTCAATAAAGATGCCGATTCATGCTTCACAATTACCAACTAGGAAGCTCCGGCAAGTCCAAAATCTTTAGTGAGATTTTGATGCCACCCAAGCCTCTTTTGACTCGGGTAACTTGACTTTAATGTGAGTTTTAGTAGTGTAAAGTGGCGGAAAATTTTTATCATTCATTTTCAAGCTTTCATCTGATCCAACCTCAACCTTTTTGTATAAGAAAAACTCATCTATTTTAAGTTGACTGGTTGGTTGATTTTTCTTTTGAACATTCTTCTTCTCAGGTGGAGTAGAAGATTGTTTCTCCAGCTTTTCATAATAATCCAAAGGAACATCCATCTTTACCGGTGTAGTAGAAGACGATTGTTTTTCCGACTCTGAAACCTTTGGTTTTTCAACAACTTTTGGCTTCCATGTTTGTTGAGATGATGCAACCCGTTTATAAAATTTGTCATTTTTAGTTACCACATTCTTAACAGGTTCAATTTTGACTTTTGATTTCTCATTTTTCAAAATTTTCTCAACAACCATTGGAGCTTTTCCTTTTGCTTCAACCTTTTTCTTTCGATTATCAACAACTTTAGTCTTAGGCTTGAAGTTGGTGCAATTTCTTGCAATGTGACCAACTTTGTTGCATCTAAAACATGTACGAGTATCAACTACCCGACTTGTGCCTTCAAACTGAGGTTGTGAGGCCCTCTTCTCAAAGAACTCTTCATTTGATTTTGAAAAGATTTCATTTTCCTCATCAGAAAGTGAACTCGAACCATTCACAAACACTTTCTTTTCAGCAAACCTTTTGTTTTGAAAACTCCTTTTCTGATAACTCCTACCACCCTGATATCCACCCGACCAATTGTTTCGATTGTTGTTATAAAAACGTGGTGGAACTACAGGTTTCTTGTAGTAAGCTTTATCTTTCTCAAAATTCATTTGCCTTTTTGTTTGTTTTAAACTCTTTACTTCAGACAAATCGATTTCAACCATTTTGAACACATTTGTCAATTTCGAAACATTTACATTTTCCAGAGGAAACTCAGAATCCGAATACAACTTATCCGATCCAGCCATCTTGTACATCACAAGACCCGGTTCATCAGCTAAGTTGTTTTTGGATTTTGGTTTCTGAATGTACTTGTCCAGAAAACATTTTTCATCCTCAGCTGAATCACTATCCAAAACACTTTTAGCCATGCCTTTAACAATCTCAGTTTGAACACTATCATCAGATGATAATGAAGAAAATGTCACATCAATTGAATCAGGAAGTTTCACTTCATTTTCTTCTTCAAGATTAACCAACCCAGATTGCTTTTTCAAATAATTGTCTAGAACTGGTGGTGGAACTTGATGAAACCCAACCCCAGTTCCATCATAGTATACATCTTCGCCTGCTTTGTCTTTCCCAATGGGTTTGGGAATAATGTGATGCAAAACAAAGCTTGCAGAGATGTAACTGTTCAATTTCAAATTGATTCGTTCATTCTCAATCTTGGCTTCTTCAAACTGAAGTTTCAATTTAGCAATCTCATCCAATTGTTTGTTGATTATTCTTCTTTGATTCTCAAAACACATTGCAATTGGCAATTTTCTTTGTAAGTTTTACCGTTTCTATCATCATTATCTTTAATTGTGCTTTTAAGTTTCTCAAATTTTTCAGTGATCTGACGATTTTCAAGAACTAACCTTTCATTTTCTTTCCTAACCTTTTCCTGATCAATTTTATCACTTTCAATTTTGTTAGTTAATTCTTTTAATCGTTCAGTTGAAGCTTTCACCATTTTGTCACGATCAAGGATTTGATCCTCAACACTTCTGACTTTAGCAGTCAGATCCTCAATCTTCTTACCTTTGAGATAAGTGTTTGTACTACAAACCTTGCATTCTTTGATGCAATTTTTGTAGTCAACATCACCACTGACCTTCTTACCTGACTCAGTCGTTGACGCGTTTGAACTGACTTGGCTTTTAGACTCAGAAACGGATTTAGAATCTACCTCAAGTGCATTAGCAGCCAGCACCTTGTCAGCCATCTTTCCCATGTTTTCAGCATTCAACTCCTGTGTCGTGTCAATGATCCCAGTGTCAATCTTTTTTTGACTTCTCTTTCTCTTCTTTCTCTTTCTCTTCATCTTCTCCGCTTCCCCACCATTTCTTCTGCCAATAATCATCTTCAACTTTATACTCTTGGATTATGGTTTCCAAATCAAGAGTGTTATGATCAATAGCAATGTTTCCATAGGGGTCAAGATAACATTCTCTGTCTGGATCCCATCTATTTGCTCTTTTTGCCTCAGAAAAGATACCAGATATTCTGATCATTTTGTTCGTGGCTAACATCTTTCTGTGATTATACTTCTGTTCTTCATTTCTGTTGTCTTTCCAAGGAATAGGTTCAGTTTTTGCCATGAAAGCATATCCAACCGCATCCTCTTCAGGTAACAACTCACTCCAGTCGTAACCTTCATCTTCGTGAATCACCGCAAGAGCTCTAGATTTTTCTTTGTTATCTTCAAGCTGCTTCATCCTTGGCGGTTCTGATTTATTCTGATGATAAATCGCCTTCTTGTAGTAATCTTCTCTGAACGGGTTTTCAGATTCATCAGCATACGCGTTTCTACATTCACGCTTAAAGTGACCTTTCTGTTTGCACTTAAAGTACGTCACCTTAGACTTGTCAAAGCCCAACTTGGTAGATGGTCCACCGATTGACTTTCTCCCAGTTATCTCCATGAAACGCTGTGCTCGACGAACTGCACTGGCCATACACCACCTTATGTCGATTAGTTCCATCTCCTCAGGATCTATCTGATCATAATCTTCTTTTTTTAGGTTGGTGTTGCCTATCTTCCCTGCTACAAGACTTTCATATGATTCCAATATCGATGCTAGAAAAACCATCTGTTGTTTGGCAGACTCCTCGCTGATGTTCTGAGCGTTCTTTAAGTCTACAGCGATGTTGCATTGAAATAAGTTCTTTGCATCAGACTGGTTTGAATTTGATGAAGACCCACTTTGATATCCACTGCTTTGACTTTCTTTGCTCGTTGTGGAGACATTCTCAGCAGAAAACGCAGTCCTAGGAGATGTGTTCTTTGGCATCATGCTCTTTGGATAATACAAATCCAGGTTCTGCTGGTATGATGAGTGATTGACTTTGTGTGTCTTCTTTAACTCCAACTCGTGACTCTCTAATCTCTCAATCAACAAGTCTACTGTCAACTCTTCTGGCGGCTTGATAGTATTCTTTAGCATTAACGCATAATATTGCCAATCCATCTCATCTGGAAATGCATCAAACAATTTGTCGACTAGCTCTTCTCGAGAATAAGAAATTTCATGTCTCGCCAGTTCCAGCTTCAGATGCCCAAACCTCTCAATCATTTTACAAACTGATTCATTCTTTAAACACCCAAACAAATCAAACTCTTTTCTAAGTAGTTTCTTTTTGTTTTTCACAATTTCTGTGCTTCCTATACATTTGTTTTTCAATTTGTTCCAGAGATCTGTAGCACTAGAGTATTCGATCAAAGATATTATATCTTCTCTGACGGACTGAAACAGCAACGCAATACATTTTTGCTCAGCAACAAACAAATCTATCTCCTCAGTTGTTGTTAAGGTTTCGCCTTTTTTGTTTCCATTATGATATCCATTTTTTAGACTCTTCCAACTAGGAAAAGCAAAAGCCATCAACCAATCTTCAAACTTCTTGGCCCACCGACTGTATTCTTCGATAGCCATCAACTTTGGGGGTTTGTTGTAAGTTCCGAAAGCACTTTCAACCTCCAATGCATCCGATAACTTTTTATTCGAATTCGGTGTGTTCTCATTGGTGTTACTAGAAGATGTATCATTTCCACCATCTCCAGCAAACGCAAAGACATCATAAAACGGATTGAACTCATCCATCTTGTACCTGAAATGAAATCAGCAAACACTTAGAATTTTCTTGATTTTGAAAAACTCAAATTCAAGCGAAACCACTTGAAACAAAATGGTTTCAAGCGAAAGCTACAACAAGTTCAAACAGTTCAAGCGAAAGCCAACACAAGTTTGAACAGTTCAAGCGAAAGCCAAAAATCCAAGTTTGAACAGTTCAAGCGAAAGCCAATAATGTGGTTTCGCTTCAAGTAAACATATTTTTCACGCGAAACACCCTGATCTTTTTCAAGTGAAACCTGAATATATTTACTTTTCAAGTGAAAGTTCTAATTTAAAGATGTTTCACTTGAGTTTTTCAAGCGAAACGTGTATTTTCAAGCGAAAGTTCGAAGAACAATTTCAAGCGAAACAGAGTTTATGCCATTTTTTATCAGTTATAATCCGTATTTTGATCTGATTCTTTGTAGGATTTGTTAATACTATGTTTTACACAACATATGAAAAAATCAGGCCATTTCAACCGTTAGAACTCGTTCAAATCAGAAAAGTATGAGAAGAAGTGAGTAGAAATGAGAAAATCTAGTAGAATCAAGCTGCTATGGTATGAACTCCTCGTCCTGAGCTCTGATACCACTTGTTGAACCGTGTGCGTGACCCTAAAAGTCAGTTAAGGTAGTTCATCTTTGTTTACAAAGGCGGAAACAGAGTAAACCAAGTCACAACAACTTTGTTCCTTTCAATTCTTTTCTATTAATGCTTTCCTGAGTCTTTACAATCAATTCTTGACGAAAATTCGGCAGCACCTCGACTCACACACAAACACCATACATGTTTTTCCTCAAATGACACACAACTTATATATAGACAGATGGGTTTCGCTTGAGGATGACAAACTACTAGGTTTCGCTTGAACATGCACAACATCAGTTCAAGCGAACTCTGATCATTAGGTTTTGCTTGAACTTGCCTTGAAACCCCTTCAAGCGAAACACCCTAGATAAACATGTAAAACCCTAATTTCTAATCTATTGTGTGCTCATTCATTCTATCTAGACAAAAGACTTGTTTAAGATGTAGTCAGCAGACATTCAGTGCACCAACAAAGGTTCATTAACCTATTAGGATACTAACGGGTCTTTATTTAAGTCAAGGACTTAGACCGGTTAGCATGAAAGATACTTAACGGTTCTAAACGCTAGATTAAGCGGAGACCAGAATAGAATGTGGTTTAGACCCGACAAGTTTGGACACTTGTATAATATGGGTAAACTACACACATTCTGGAATTTGAGGATTTAATGATAAGGTTAAACCCGTTTCGGCTATTTTACGTAAACTAGTCACATAAACCGATCCGAACGCATAAATGCATAACGGGTAACCAAATGAATTATATACAGGTCATAATTGTTATTATGCTTAAAATATGTTAATACATCAGTAGAATGTTAACACATATGCCCAAAAAGTATTTAAAACCATTTTAAGTCCCGTAGGGGCATTTGGTTATTTTAATGATTATAAAAGGGATTTTATAATAAACTGAAGTTCTGCTCCTTGGTAATTAGTAAAAATATTTATTTTATCACATTACATCAGTAAGATATTACATATATGTGAGGTTTACCATTTATGGCCAAACTATGTCCCGAAAAGGGCATTTTGGTCATTTCACATATGCATTTAAGGACATTTTTGGAAGTCTAAGTTCATAACTTATACCTACTATAATTATATAAAAATTTGATTAAAAATTCAGTAGGTAACAAGTCTTAGGTGTTAAATATGGTTTGAAACCATACTATGTACCTAATTAGTGTAAAATTCGCTAACCGACGATAGTTAAGATGTTTATGTAAATCTGAGATTTTTATCAGTTTTAAATGCTCAAAATAATTTATTTAATGTATGAAGTCAGTTGGAAAAGGTTTGGCATTCAAATCATTTGTAAATCTCATTTTATGCATGAAAAGGGTATTATCGTCATTTACCGAATTACACAAGAACTCTATGATATGATCAGATTATAATCTGGCCAAAAACTCCAAAAATCCTTAAAAATAATATCTTAACAGTAGGTAATGAGTTTTGGGTCAAAATCCAAGTTTAAACACGTCTTATACAAGATATCGCAATTTAATTAATAAAAAGCTTCTATTTACGATATCGAGCATAACTTCAGTTTGAGACCAAGAACTGATGTCAAATTTTCGAGACAAGTTTATATATCAGTAACAAAGGTTTTTGTCCTCTCACATTCCTAAAAATCTCGTTTATATGACAAAAGGGTAAATATGGCATTTTTAAGCATAATAACGATCATGAGCATATAATTCAAACTACTAAGGACCAAGCAATATAATTTCAGGGGGTTATACTACTGTATAATGTGGTCCTAATGGAAGCTTAAAACATGGGAGAATTAAGCTTAATCGGGTCAGAACTGAAAGTCAAAGAAAAAGTCAAGCTTTTGCGACTTTCGGTTATGAACCGACCTTAAACTGATAATTGTCGGGTTAGACATGTTTAAACAAGTTCTAATACTAATTACCAAGTTATTAGAATGCTAAAATATAATTTATAACCTCTGTTTTATTAGTTTAAATCATTATTTTAATTTCTGTCCAGTTTGACTTTTTGACTTAATAGTTTGACCCGACAATTAACTAGTTAAACGAAATAATTAGGAGGTGCCCTTTTAAGGGTTAATCACCTACCTTAATAAAGTCCCATAACCACTTTTATTTCGGTCAGTGGCTGGACCATTTGTGATTAAACCGAAAGTCAAAGTCTATTTACGATATCTTTGACTTTTCGGTTTTTAAGCTAATATACTGAACTAAGAAAGGGCTAAGGCACTTACATAAGGTCCTAGCTATCTTTTCTACACTTCTTGATCCTCTTCAAATGCTGGCTATCTCCAGAAGTGAGTGTTGTGGTTGTTGCAAGTGAATGAGCACTTGAACAAAATAACTTAGGAGCCTTTATATAGCAAATTGCCATGCAAGGAGATCAAAGCAGGTGTTTTGGAGGCATCTAGGATCACTCTAGGTGTCCAAGTGGTATTCTAAAACCAACAAATAGCTCCTGGAATCGAAATTTTGGCCCCAAAGTCGGTGTAACAGGCTACAACATGCAGCTGCCAGTTTTTTGGACGCTGGCAGTTGCCACGCGGCCCGCGTAAGTATTCACAAGGGGCTACGCGGCCCGCGTCAAGGGGTGGCCCAAGTTAAATAAGTTTCAGCTATAGGCAGTTTCAGTCCCTGGACCCTTTTAAGCTTTATATCTTTCATTTTAAACATATTTGGCCCTTGTAGTTAGTTTGTGGATGATCAAGGGAGTATAACCAAACTCCATTAGGCCCGGTTTCGTTAATTGATCACCGAAAACATAAGTTTCGTCTCGTTGACACTTTAAACCCTAATTCTTGGGAATTTGCATAAACGACGTATAATGATCTCGAACCTCATGAAATTTATATCATTTATTCTTGAGAGTATATTTGAATATTTCGAAGCCTCGGGTTCGTTAAAAGGTCACTCAGAGGTAAGAATTAACATGTTAACACATTTAACCCCTATAGTTCATAATCTTTCGATTATTTTCGTAAACGGCTTCTTATATCCTTAGTCACTCATTTAAGAATATATTCTTCGTGTGTGGTCATTCAGAGTCACAAGTTTGGCATGTTGACACTTTTAGTCCCTTTGCATACTTTTTTTCACCGATTGTCATTTTTAGTCCTTCAAACTCAATCTTTCACATATTTAGAGTTTAGGACATGTGTCTTTACGTAATTGGACACGTTTTTACGTGGTGTTACATCCTCACCCCCTTAAAAGTGTAACACCCCAGTTTGAAAACAACACTTAGCTATTTATTTAGTTGCGGAAAGACGGTCCCAAAAAAATTGTGTTTACTAATACACATAAACAATATATTTTCCAACTAAAAACGTTTGAAGAATATACAGGTGTTACAATTCTTTCATTTTAGGCGGTTCACGTACTATTAAATCTTCAGACCCGATCCTCTATCTCCAAATCAATTTCAAGACCCACGAACCTGATGACATCATCCAACATAAATTAAATTAGCAAAGCTAAGTAAGGGTTTCTACTCCCACTACAAGTACATTCAATATTACACCATAAAAAATAATAATTCAAAGGATTATACCTGTACTAACATTTAATGTTAGATACTTACTACCATTGTTAAAAAAAGAAATCAAACTCATGACTAGTTCGTCAACTGCATTCAAATCTTCTTGAATATCATCTTCTCCACATACCTATGCGTGTAAATCACTCTTAGCAATCCAAGAGTCAGAATTCATAACTATATTCATTAAAAACACAAATTGTACATTACTCATGCACATACTTTAATAAGTAAAATAACCATATTCTTAACCACATATGCTAAACAATTTATGCTAAACTCTTATTCTAGCACACAAGTACTAATACAAACAACTTACACACTCGTGTCAATCAAGAATGATTCTATAAGCTATCCAACGAAATCCGTAAATAACCATTTAACATTTCTACATTTCATGAGTATTTGATCCATATGACCAATAAAATACTACACACTTATATCATACTTCCGGTATCGAGAAAGGACCTACGCGATCTTTAAAATCAATTAACAACATAGTCTTTCTACATATATAATCGAATAAGCAATATTATGTGCTCGTAACATAAAAGAAACCAAAACTAACAATACATACCAAAGTGGATATAAACCACTCACCTTTGCCCGTAGGAAAGTATGACATTGCTATTGTCAATCTTGTCCCGTCAACTCCCAAGCTTTCGTTGCCTTCTTTGTATGGATCATGTACGCGGATTTTCTTGTAGTCGACATGCAACAGGATCCACTTATGTAGTTTTGTTCATTTTTTCATCACAAACATTTTTTCCGGTATCGGATTGCAAATAGAACTCCATTAGACCATCCATGCAACACAATCAAGTTCCTGATTTTCGCACAAACAAACTGTTACAAACTGATCAGTGTCAAAACCATACTTACAGACATCTGATCAGAATTTCCTCTGGTCGGATTTATGACCCATGTCTTAGGAAGCTACTATCCAAATTTCAGCTCAATCCAACGGTCGGATCTCTTGGAACAACTCATTCTTTACAACAACATTTTTGGTACCGAAAATCCAAACAGCTGCTGTAAAAATCATACCACCGGGACATGTTTCGCAGTTCCAACCGTTGGATGTTAATATCTATATGTCAGATAGCTACTGTAAAAATTTGGGATCGATCCAACGGTCGGTTTTCCGGTAACAACCATTTCTTTTAGACCACATAAAATAAAAACGGAAATCACATTAACGAATCTAACTTTTCGACATTTATAAACGACTTCAACTTAGGATTTATGAGCAAACGGAGCTTACCATTGCATTGGTATCATCTAGAAATAGTTTCGGGTTGAAACCCGCAACTGCGGCCACCACCGACCGCCGCAAACCGCCATCGGACAACCATTGGACCACCACTTTCTTTCTCTCTCTAGTTCTATGCATTTCTCTCTCTAACTCCAGCCATTGTTTGTCACAAATGAGCCTAAATATGGATTTTTATACATTCAACTATTGCCTAATTGCAATATACACCCTCAAGTTTGATTCTTACAACAATGCCCATTTAAGTTTGGGTGAGTCACAAGATGCGGTAACGATATTTACCTGAAGCGAACCCGTCATATTTCTCAACTTATATTACTAAAATACAAGCCGTTAAAATATATTGTTACGCAACAAGTTATCTTCCTCAATTAATAATTCCAAGTAATTAATAAAATATTATTTTACAACTACACTCGAAACGGAATCTTACAACCTCGACGGCTATTTCCACCAAATTAGCTAATACTATTTCAAAACCATTTTAGAATTACATTAGCACATCTTTCCATCCAATTCTAACTTAGATTTTCATAAGTTAATGTAATTCCCGATTTTGGATGTTACACCCCTTTAAGGAGGTTTCGTCCCCGAAACCTTATCTTTGCAAAATTAAGTTTATTGTAACCTTCCGACTACCTTGTCCTCCTATGGGCTAAAATAAAAGACATACATGCATAACTTTTCTTGAAAAGGCCCATCGGATTCCATAGACGTACATTCCAAGCTAGTCCTTTCACTTTCCTAGTCTCCTACATTTATTCAATTCTATCAACTTTTCAATTTAGTTCACCAGATAAGCCATGTTAGTGGCAAGGCATACTTATGCTTTTAAATGCAAGATGCTCTGAGCCAACTTGTATCATTGTCTTCTTTGTTCGTCATCGAATTTCGACTTAAACGCGCTTAAACATCACATCTTGCAATTCTTACACATCTTTTTAATAATATTCAAATTTTACATTTCATTCTTGTATTTCATTCAATTCATTTCATACGTAATAAGATACAAATTTTAGGACTACAAGTTCATGCATATTAATCACAATGAATCAGTTTAGTGCCATGTTTTAACGCATAAACCATACTTGATCTTCCATTATTTACAAAGGCGCTCATTACGAGCCTACTATAGTATTCCACTATTAACATTCTTTCGAGTACTTTTTTTACACAAAATGAGTCAAAACATGAATATACGTATATCATAAACACTTAATTATGGTTTCGTTACCCTAACATAACTGCTACCTCATTTATATTCATTCCTAGGTACTCAAGTGTTAGACACTAACTATATAGTCAATAATCGTTCAATCTTCTATGTACAACCACTAAGGGTTAATTGTAAGCAATTTCATTCATGCTAAATTACTTGTTAGCTTATTTCATACCTCACTTGCCATGCCTATATACGCGTATAACACAAATTTTTGATACTAACACTTTAATCATACCCCAAGATCTCCATTAAAAGAAATGAGATTACTCTCAATGACAACAAGTCTGAGTTGAAAATCATTCTCGTGTTAACTGCTAAAAGCCTATCATTCCATACTATATCATATTTGAGCTACCTTTCACTCATGTGGAGAGTACTATTTAACCTACCAATTTCTATATAACAATTATAAGCTAAGAAATTACTAACCTCATTTTCATGGCAATAACAAACATTCCGTAAGTTGGGTCGACCCGCTTCAACCTGAGCCCATGCCACATCTGGCTTGGTTTCAATCATCTACATGACTAGTTTCTAAACGGGGTCATCATATCACCAATTCTATTGGTTTCATCACATCAAGAATTCTATCGTTCATATCTACAAAATCAACAGTTAGACATATACTTGCATTACATAACAGTAGACCTTTAGTAGTTCATTCAAGCTTCCTTTCACATTCAAAGTCTAACTATCTATAGTTCTTTCATAAAATTACCCATTTACATACAAAACCACATCACACGTTCAACATCTTACATAAGATCCCTACATTTCATTTGTTATTATTCTATTTTATTTTTTTACAAACTTTTCAACAACTTAACTTTTCGTGGTCAAACTGCCACTTCTTATTAATTTATGACCATTGGTCATTAACTTTTCTTTTTATTTTTAAGTACAATTTGAAGTACACGTTTTACCTTTTTTTTTAATTTAGGCAATTTGTCTAGTTCTTAGCCCGTTAGTCATCTCAACTCTCATAAGTTAATTACTGACATGCTCAAAAGGTAACTACGCTTACTTGCCTCACTAATAGTTCCCAATTAGTTGCAATAAACATTTCATGCAATGTTATTAATACTTTCATTACACTTACCAATTCGCATGTTTGACTTTTCATAAAGTCAAATGGTCAATACATTCTTAACTAGCTTTCCACAATTAGCTACATTCCACTCTTACCAATTTTCATATCTGTAATATGCATGTATGCATTCCGTTGATCAAACAAAATGTTTATCCTAACTACGTTATTAACATGTGTACTTACAACTTTCAAATCTACCTTAGTTAGAGATGGGTATATCTTCCCTCCATTTATGTTTGATATATACTTTCTTATGGATTCGACCTTTCATTCATACCCGTTTGATTTGTACTTACCTACAGATTCAAACATTCCATTCATATATGTTTGATCTCTACTCACTTACATATTCAAACATTCCATTCATATATGTTTGATTTGTACTCACTTCAAACATTTCATTCACACATATTTGATCCGTACTCACCTACGGGTTCAAGACTTTCATTCATATAAGTTTGACCCGTACTTAATTACGGAGTCAAAACTTTCTTTCATACCTTTCATTCATATAAGTTTGATCCGTACTTACCTACGGAGTTAAAACTTTCATTCATATAAGTTTGATCCGTACTTACCTACGGAGTCAAAACTTTCATTCATACATTTTATTCATACAAGTTTGATCCGTACTTACCTACGGATTCAAGACTTTCATTCAGATAAGTTTGATCTGTACTTACCTACAGAGTCATAACTTTCATTCATACCTGTCATTCATATAATTTTGATCCGTACTTACCTACGGAGTCAAAACTTTCATTCATACCTTTCATTCATATAAGTTTGATCCATACTTACCTACGAAGTCAAAACTTTCATTAATACATTTTATTCATATAAGTTTGATCCGTACTTACCTACGGAGTCAAAACTTTCATTCATACCTTTCATTCATATAAGTTTGATCCATACTTACATACGGATTCAAACCTTATTTCATTCTCGTCTACATTACAAATTTCTTTTAATTTTTGAAAACATTCTTGCTTCATATCCTTACATCTTGCAATAGTTTATGCGATAGTTCATTCCATATGCCTTGTTTTATTTTATTTTATTATTTTGCTTTTTCAACCACTCCATGAATAATCATGAGAGGGTTTGAGTACTTCTTGCAATAACTCGTTCACTCCAAGAGATACAACACATGAACTTCCTTAACCTGCTTCGAGTCTACTATCCATTCCCTGACCCATGGTATACATCTATGAGGAGCATATCACTCCATCGTGTTTCCTATGCACTCAAGGTTATACTACTTCCATTTCTTTCCAATTTTAAACGCATTTCATACTTTATATTCTTGTGATATTTCATTCTCGTACACCGAGTGTACATCTTGAGTTGACCCATATCCAACCTGAGTAAACCCATTTCCATTCTAAACTCATTCATTATTTGGTTAACACAAATTTCCAATCCTTTGACTCGTGCATCATGCCACATAGTCAACTTCCATTCTTTGATATTTATAATCACACAAAAATGAATGATTCGTTTATAACTTTCTAATCGTATGAATTTTAGCTTCGAGGCACTATAACACAACATGAATTAGTTTTATAGGTTTTGATAGCCTTACTGCGTGTTTCGGGAGTTTAATGGGGTCAACGGGTTAAAGGGGCTCGAGACCTTTAAAACGTGAAAAAAACGTAAATTAAATTTTTTCCCCATCATTCATGACCCCTTTCATGAGATTCTACATGAAATTAATTACCGAAATCGTAAATTTTTACCTCTTTCAAATCTTGGAGCGAACACACCCTACATACGAGCTTTTGGTTTAAGTCCAAGCATTCTCAGTCATTGATATGACTTCCTATAGTCACTACGTCATACTATGAGAAAATAAATTTTAACTCCTATTTCATTTATCATCCACCTTTAGGCAACCTATTTGGTTTATCTCTCACTTAAGTATTCATCATCCATATCTATCAAAGTTCAAACCGAATTCATATACCTTCAACTTTCTTTCCAATTATAGTTTACTTACTACTTGCAAAACCAAGAAATCATACCTTTTGATCATTCCCTTCCAACGTGTAAAGTATGTCCTCACGTACTACCCAAATTTGAGTAAGTGGACCGTTTCTTGTTTCATCTACCCGAAGCATGGTTTTTTTTTCACAATCTAATCCTTACTACAAAACATCACAGTTAGTTGTATTGTACCAAAAATCATTCTATATTACCTTTCCTACGGGTCTGATCATCGGGTCTTGGATTATACGTTCTTCTCTTACCAAGAGCACACTGATTTGAGTTAAAGCACATGTTGATTTGTACTTGGACCCCTCAAATCCTGGCTCTTATACCAACTTGTAACACCCCAGTTTGAAAACAACACTTAGCTATTTAATTAGTTGCGGAAAGACGGTCCCAAAAAAATTGTGTTTACTAATACACATAAACAATATATTTTCCAACTAAAAACGTTTGAAGAATATATAGGTGTTACAATTCTTTCATTTTAGGTGGTAGTTGTAAGCTAGTTTATAAATCATTCGTCTATGTCGTTCACGTACTATCAAATCTTCAGACCCGATCCTCTATCTCCAAATCAATTTCAAGACCCGCGAACCTGATGACATCATCCAACATAAATTAAATTATCAAAGCTAAGTAAGGGTTTCTACTCCCACTACAAGTACATTCAGTATTACACCATAAAAAAATAATAATTCAAAGGCTTATACCTATACTAACATTTAATGTTAGATACTTACTACCATTGTTAAAAAAAGAAATCAAACTCATGACTAGTTCGTCAACTGCATTCAAGTCTTCTTGAATATCATCTTCTCCCACATACCTATGCTTGTAAATCACTCTTAGCAATCCAAGAGTCAGAATTCATAACTATATTCATTAAAAACACAAATTGTACATTACTCATGCACATACTTTAATAAGTAAAATAACCATATTCTTAACCACATATGCTAAAAAATTTATGCTAAACTCTTATTCTAGCACACAAGTACTAATACAAACAACTTACACACTCGTGTCAATCAAGAATGATTCTATAAGCTATCCAACGAAATCCGTAAATAACCATTTAACATTTCTACATTTCATGAGTATTTGATCCATATGACCAATAAAATACTACACACTTATATCATACTTCCGGTATCGAGAAAGGACCTACGCGATCTTTAAAATCAATTAACAATATAGTCTTTCTACATATATAATCGAATAAGCAATATTATGTGTTCATAACATAAAAGAAACCAAAACTAACAATACATACCAAAGTGGATATAAACCACTCACCTTTTCCCGTAGGAAAATATGACATTGCTATTGTCAATCTTGTCCCGTCAACTCCCAAGCTTTTGTTGCCTTCTTTGTATGGATCATGTACGCAGATTTTCTTGTAGCCGACATGCAACAGGATCCACTTATATAGTTTTGTTCATTTTTTCATCACAAACGTTTTTTCCGGTATCGGATTGCAAATAGAACTCCATTAGACCATCCATGCAACACAATCAAGTTCCTGATTTTCGCACAAACAAACTGTTACAAACTGATCAGTGTCAAAACCATACTTACAAACATCTGATCGGAATTTCCTCTGGTCGGATTTATGACCCATGTCTTAGGAAGCTACTATCCAAATTTAAGCTCAATCCAACGGTCGGATCTCTTGGAACAACTCTTCTTTACAACAACATTTTTGGTACCGAAAATCCAAACAGCTGCTATAAAAATCATACCACCGGGACATATTTCACAGTTCCAACCGTTGGATGTTAATATCTCTATGTCAAAAATCTACTGTTAAAATTTGGGATCGATCCAACGGTCGGTTTTCCGGTAACAACCATTTCTTTTAGACCACATAAAATAAAAATGGAAATCACATTAACGAATCTAACTTTTCAACATTTATAAACGACTTCAACTTAGGATTTATGAGCAAACGGAGCTTACCATTGCATTGGTATCATCTAGAAATAGTTTCGGGTTGAAACCCGCAACTCCGGCCACCACCGGCCGCCGCAAACCGCCATCGGACTACCATTGGACCACCACTTTCTTTCTCTCTCTAGTTCTATGCATTTCTCTCTCTAACTCCAGCCATTGTTTGTCACAAATGAGCCTAAATATGGCTTTTTATACATTCAACTATTGCCGAATTGCAATATACACCCTCAAGTTTGATTCTTACAACAATGCCCATTTAAGTTTGGGTGAGTCACAAGATGCGGTAACGATATTTACCTGAAGCGAACCCGTCATATTTCTCAACTTATATTACTAAAATACAAGCCTTCATATTTCTCAACTTATATTACTTTCAGTAAGACTTTGTCGCCCACCTCAAACTTTAGAGGTTTCCGCCTTTTATCAACATAACTTTTCTGCCTATCCCTGGCAGCTTTCAGGCGATCACGAATTTGGACAATCTTGTCCGTTGTTTCAAGGACTATATCAGGTCCTGATAATTGAGCTTCTCCTACTTCCGCCTCAAAAGGCGCAGCCTGAATGCTAGTATGGTAGCTATTGTTATAGGAGAACTCGATCAAAGGTAGGTGGTCATCCCAACTACCTCCCAAATCAATAACACATGCCCGAAGCATGTCTTCCAAAGTTTGAATTGTACGCTCACTCTGTCCATATGTCTGAGGACGGTAAGCAGTACTAAAATTCAAACGAGTGTCTAATGATTGTTGGAAACTTTTCCAAAAGTGAGAGGTGTATCTAGTATCTCTGTCAGAAATAATAGACACCGGCACTCCGTGGAGGGATACAATTTTATCCACGTACAACTGAGCTATCTTGTCGGAGCTATGAGTCTCCTTAATTGGTAAGAAGTGTGCTGACTTTGTCAGTCTATCAACTATAACCCATATAGTATCATTTCCATGCCTTGTTTTAGGTAACTTGGTTATAAAGTCCATAGTTACCATCTCCCACTTCCATGTGGGAAGTTCTGGCTGTTGAAGCAGACCCGATGGCTTTTGATGTTCAGCTTTAATCTGAGCACAAGTCAGACACTTAGCTACATGTGTGGCAATAGATTTCTTCAAACCTATCCACCAATAATTAGCTTTTAAATCTTGATACATTTTGTCAACTCCAGGGTGAACTGAGTATTTGGAATTGTGAGCTTCCTGGAGGATTATATCTCGAAGTCCTCCATGAATAGGAACCCAGATCCTTCCATTCATTCTGAGGATTCCATCCTTGCCAAGTGCTAACTGTTCAATAGTCACACCTAACTTTTCATTTGAAAGGTTAGCTTTCAAAACAGCTTCCTTCTGGACAGCTAATAGCCTTTCATTCAGGCTATTCTTCAGTTCAATGATCTTGGCATTAATCCTTATAGGTTTGACTCTTTCCTTTCGGCTTAAAACATCATCGAATACATTCGCTTTGCCAGGATGGTAGCGAATTTCACAATCGTAGTCATTTAAAGTCTCCATCCAGCAGCGCTGTCTCATATTGAGTTCTTTTTTATTAAATAAATGTTGGAGACTTTTGTGATCCGAATAGATCACACATTTTGTTCCATATAAATAGTGTCTCCATAACTTAAGTGCGAAGACAACGGCACCCAGCTCCAAATCGTGGGTGGTGTAATTCTTTTCATGCACTTTTATTTATCGTGATGCATAGGCAATCACTTTGCCTCATTGCATAAGTACACAACCCATACCAGTGTGTGAAGCATCACAGTACACGACAAACTCTTCAATTCCTTCGGGCAATGTCAACACCGTAGCATTGCTCAATTTCTGCTTAAGAATCTCAAAAGACTCTTGTTGTTTTGGACCCCAATCAAATTTTACATTCTTACGGGTCAGAGAAGTCAATGGTGCAGCTATCCTCGAGAAGTTCTCAATGAATCTTCTATAATAACCAGCTAATCCCAGAAAGCTGCGAATTTCTGTTGGTGTCTTTGGTGCTTCCCAGTTCATAATGGCTTCTATCTTGGCGGGGTCTACTTGGATGCCACGCTCACTAACAACATGTCCAAGAAATTGGACTTCACGAAGCCAGAACTCGCACTTGGAGAATTTAGCATACAGTTTCTCCTGTCGAAGCAATTCTAAGATACATCGAAGGTGCTTCTCGTGATCAACTTGGCTATGATAATAGTTAAATATGCCATCTATGAAGATAATGGCAAACTTATCTAAGTATGGCTTGCAGACTCTATTCATGAGGTCCATAAATGCTGCTGGTGCATTTGTGAGCCCGAAAGGCATCACTAAAAACTCGTAATGTCCATATCTTGTTCAGAACGCTGTCTTAGGTACATCTTCAGTTCTAAGCTTGAGTTAATGATATCCAGATCTCAAGTCGATCTTTGAGAAGAAGCTTGCCTGTTGGGATTGAACCCTATCAAAGGAACAGATAATTAAAGCCAAAACTGGATCAGAGTAGTGGATCCAAAATAAGCAGATGTTATGTTTACATTCTCTGCCCTTGAAAGTGGTTTAAACATCTGATGACCTCCATCCACTGATCCTTTACAACAACTGCTGACTTACAACTGCTGATCAAGTCAAAGACTGATGAAGACTAAAGCCCTGTTGATCAATCTACTGCTATGGTTTAAGCACTGCTGAAGATATCAAGTACTGCTGGAGTCACAACAGTGGAAAGATAAAGCAGTAGTTTAGTCCTTCTTATGTAATGTATTGTAATCAGTAGTTAGCATAGCAGTGTTTGTATTAGATCAGTTGTTAGAGTTTGTTAGGAGGTTAGATGTCACTTTCATGGTGACGCCAGCCAAGATGCTTCAGTGGTTTGGGCGTGCCTATAAATAGAACAGTACCCTGTACTATTCTATTAGCTCTTTATCACTTTTCTTCCTGTATGAATAAACACTGTGAGCTCAGGCTGAGGGAGAGTTTGTTACATGCATGCAAAATTGTAATCGGTGTTTGGAATAAATTTAAGCATTCGGTTCAATGTTCAATCATGTGTGTTAAAAGCATTTCTCCTGTTTGATTGTGTGCAAAGTTTATTTCCATTTTAATTCCGCAGCATTACTTGTTCATCTTCATCATTTATTAAACAAAACACAATAAAAAAGACACTCAGATCCTAACAATTGGTATCAGAGCTCGGACAGTCAAATTTGATTTAACAATCATTTTGACATAAATAGTTCAGCTCACAATCGTTGATACTGATAGTTGTTCGTTTTGTTGAAAAACAGAGTAAGGTTTAATCACCATCAAAGTGATTAATCAGTACCTGTAAAACAACCAGGATGACGTCACAATCACAAGATGATAAGAATAACATCGGTTCAATTTTCAAACCACCCATGTTGAAACGGAATGAATACAACATATGGGAGCGAAAGATGGGTCACATCCTTGCTCAACAAAATACCGGATGTTGGAGATCTGTTGTTTTTGGACCACATATTCCCATGGTGTCAAGTGCTGAGGATACAAAGAAGTTCGAACCTAAGAAACCTGAAAACTATACTGAAACTGATTTTCAAAAATTCGAACTCGATGCCAAAGCATTTAGCATCATTGCATCTGCATTACCCAATGAAATTTATGTTGGGCTGTTACACTGTAACAGTGCCAAGGAATTATGGGATGCACTAAAGGAACAGTTTGGGGGAACGGAAGAAGTAATTGAAAATAACAGGGAAATTCTGAATCAGCAGTATGAAACCTTTTGTCACATTAAGGGTGAATCATTAACTCAGCAGTTTGAGAGATTCAGTTGTCTCATTAGTGAGCTAAGACTTGTTAAAGTGGTATTTCCTAATTCTACCCAAAATAGCAGGTTTCTTAGATCACTACCTGAAAAAAGGGATACAATTGCCTTTGTAACTAGAAACTCTGTTGAGTTCAAAGATCTGACACTGACCCAACTTCATGGTAGACTCCTGACCTATGAAAGGGAGTTAAACCAGAAAAAGTGGTTGCAAGAGTCTGGCAAAGTTGCAGATGATTATTCATTTGGCAACACAGCTCTTCTGGGTCAAGAAGAGTCTGGTAGCAGTAAGGATCAGAGTTATGATCATTTTATTGACATAACTGCTGGGGGTAATTTCAACTCTGATCCTCACTCATCCAACTTTGCTTTCACAGCAAATGGAGAAAGCCAGATCTCTGATAATCTGTCTTTTGAACTAAATGATTTACATCACTTTGATCCCACTGACTTAGAAGAAATGGACATTTTGCATCAATTGGCATTGCTTAGTGTGAGAACAAGCAAATTCTATAAAAGAACAGGGAGAAAATTCCCAGGGTTACATGGGAATTTAAAAGTGGGGTTGGATAAGTCAAAAATCAAGTGCTATAAGTGTAATAGGCTAGGTCATTTTGCTAGGGAGTGCAGGAGTCAAACTGTAGGTCCCCTATTCGTATGGATCTTTCACAAAATTGTCAATCTAATCAAAAGTGCGGAATCCTCTTGATCAGAATATAGCAGAAAACGTGTAGGAACAGAAATCAGCAATTCACTTTCAAACCGGGTTTCTATTGATTATCAATCAAACTGAATTACAATCAATCAAACCCTAACCAACACTCAATTTCGTCCAAGCTTTAGCTCTCACGAAATTCTATCTCTCAAAAACTGTTTTGGCTGATTAACCTAAACCCTAAAGCCTAACCTTGTTTATATAGCACAAGGTTTGCTACTTGGGCCAAGGTTTCCAACATGGACTGCGAATTGGTGTAAGCCCAATTCGCCCCCCATCACCCAATCTGGTGGGTTTGGTTAGCCCTAACATTACAACTCACTAATACAAAGCTAAACCCGCTAACTGTTTTTCGTTTAACTAATTACAAGATATACAAAGACCAAATCTAAGCTGTTGTCACAAATATGCACCAACAAACTCCCCCTTGACAATAGCTTCATAAAATAACTTTGTCTTCAATCTTCTTGCAATCTTCATGTAATCTTGCACTGTCTTTGGTCTTTGGATAGCTTCAGCTTCAATAGCTTCTGTCAGCAACAGACTCCCCCTAAGCTGATGCATCCAATCACCAAATCTTCTAAAACTTTAGCGTTTGAGTAAACTCCAGTTCAGCATTTGTAAAGCAATCTTCAAACTCTTCATCTTTGTCTGCAATATAGAAAGGAGGTTCTACCATGCATCCAATCAAACTCTCATCTTTTCACAGCAACTCATCACTGTAACTTCTCAGCAACACACTGCTTCAATCTGTATACTATAACACAAACATCTCGAGAAACCATAAGATTTTTTCAACAAAGTTAAATAAATTATTATTATTCAAGAGATATTTAAACTGTATTACAGATTAAGCATTTCAATTTCATCACCAACACGCAAAACTTTTTAATCACACACCCTATAACCCGCATGTTTTAAAATTTTGAACTCACTTTCTAACACCGTCTCCCCCTATCAGTAACAATTCCTCCAAGAATAACAGTTTTCCGTACATTAAGAATTTTAAACAGAAAAAGACACTATTTTTGGATTTTTATATTTTTCTGAAAGCAAGTAAATAACAAAAGCAATAAACACTGTGTTTTTGAGAGAATCATTGGTAAGAAGATCATATCAGCACAATCAAACCGTTTCACACAATTAGATAATTCTTTATTTAATTTTTCGTGAAAAGCAGTCCAAGACGATTACCAGTATGTTTGTCCACTTAAACAAAATGCATGTACATTTCAAGTACCATTACCGTATGATTCGTTAAGGTAATTTTAATACTGATATACTAGTGTGTCCCACTTCAGGATATACCCCCGCGATCAAGGTATGCACAAAGATTCATCGTAGTAGGTGAGTATACTGAATTCATCCGTTTTGTTTTCAACGTTTAGATAATTGGTGAACAGGTCAGTACTTCCGTACAGCAGAGAGACCAAAATATCTAACGAGGGCTAAGACAAATACCATTTTGGTACGAATTATGCATTTTGCATTTTTGAATAACTCTCTTTGAGAGCTTCTTCATTTAAGGGTTTTGGCATTTTTAGCTCTTTTAAGATATCCTGGGTGTGTCTAGGTCAGCATATATCTGGATGCAGCAGAAGGACACCCTGATATCCCCTGATGAAATAACAGTATAAAGACCCAAAACTTCAGATTTTGGCAATCTATCAACGCAAGATTTAAGGTCATTAAACCATACACCACTGATGTGTTCCCCACTCATACACAGTTCATTTAAGTTTATATCACATTGGTAAGTTGATTATTTCATGCTTTTTGCCTACTGGTACATCATATGATGAAGCTGCTATCACACTTAAGCAATTTAAGTTCATTTTCAGTGTGACAGTCTAACTTGCTGATGTACTATCATTTCTTCTTTTTCACACAGTGATAACTCATTTTTGATTTTCTATTTTTTTTATGTTTTTGATTTTTCAATGTTTTTGTATTTTTGATTTTTAAGAAAAGCAGTAAACTATTTACAAAAATTCTTATGAAAAACCAGTTATTCAGGATTCCTCATCCCGTTGAGTTCGACTAAATGTTCAAAGTGAGCCCTGTCAAAAGCTTTAGTATAAAGATCTGCCAGGTTATCTAGTGTGTCGACTCAGCACTTTGAACTTCAATTTAAATCATTTAATATATATATATATATATATATATATATATATATATATAACAACCTCACATCCCCCGTCATGTGCCTGAAGTAGCCACTATCAACATAAGTTGATAATCCTCCTTAGCAGCTCCTGCACACACTAACTAAGAAATTAGTTAGATTGGGGGACCCAAGCCTTAATGGTCTTGGGTCGTCCAAATTCACTAACCACTGGAACATCCATCCAATATCCATTACTCCTAACTGGAGTCTTGGATCTCAGACCTGTTGATGGAATTTGATTTTGATTTCCATAAGGTCTCTGGTCCTGAGGGTTCCTATATGTGTTTGGACTATTTGACCTTTGAAAATTTTGATTCCAAGAAGCTTGATTGTTATAATTTCTAAAGCCATTGTTATAAAAGGCTCGACCACCATTATTTTGGTATCGATTTTGATATTGAGCTTGACTTCTGAAATTATTAGCATTATAATAGTTCATTCTTGGTGAACTGCTTCTAGGTCTCTCATATCTGCCTGGTGGAGATCTAGGCTGAAATCTTGGATGATTTCTTTGAAAACGTGGAACTTGTGAAGTTCCTGTTCCAGCCTTATCTACACCAACAGCAACATTCTCTGGTTGCTTAGGAGCAGATTTCTTTGGAGAATTTGAACCTTTCTCCTCACTATCACCTTTCTTCTCTGGTAATTTCCCTCTCTGTTTTTCACTAAGTTGTGCTTCACTCTTTTTGTTAGGACAGCAGCTAGCTACATGTCCTTTGATGTGACACTTGAAGCACGATCTCCTTTTCAAAGACTTCTTAGCTGGAGTCTCTGAGGTAGATCCCTTATCAGATGGTGATGATCCCTTGGATGAATCTTGTTTAGTTTGCTTGGATTCTGATATTTCTTTGTTTTTATTTTTAGCAAACTCTACATTCGATTCGTTTTCAATAACAGTGGTTTCGTTTTTCATATCACTACCTTAAACAAAATTAATCTTTTTAACAAAAGCTTGATTTTTACTCTTAGGCGGTGAATTTTTCCTTTTCAATGGTTCCCTGTTATTGTTCTTCTTAGCATCATCACTCTCAGATCCATCACCTTGACTTGATGTGGATGCGAAACTACTTGGTGCAGATGCCATAAAGTTTGCTAGCTCATCTTCACTAGGCAGGAATGAATAGTCATGATTAAGAGGAGGTGGAACTTCATTAAAGCCCTGGAAGTCCACACTGGTCTTGTCATTACTCTTCTTTAACCCACCCATCATGTGTTTCATTACAAAAGACGAATCTCTGAATTGACTCAATTTCTTTTCAAGTTCAACAATTTTGAGTTGTGCATCTGACAACTCTTTGCATTTTTCAGAAATCTCTTTTGTTTTCTCAGCCATCATGTCATGAGCTAAGTCTACGACTTGAAGTTTTTCATTTAGTTTGCAAGTTAAAGCTTTAATTTCAGCTTCATAACCTTTTATCTTCTTCAAGTATGACGATTCATTTCTTTTAGCAAAAAAGTTTGACTCTTTAATGTTAGACATCTCGCTTATCAAACTTTGGTTTTCTGTTGACAACCTGTCAACCTCACCCTGTAGTTCACGACATCTCAAACATACTGAATTAGATTGTACCTCTTTCTCATGAACTTCTGAGGTTTCATCAGCAACAACCTGTTCAGCTTCACTCTCTTTCTCTACTTCAGCATCCACTTTTGCTTTAGCATTTTTCACTTCAGATTCAACATCACTCACAGTAGTTTCAGCCTCATCAACTGGCACTATCTCTGCCATGAATGCCTGAGTGGCACTCTCATTTCCCTGATATCGCTTTTGTAATGCATCCCACATATCCTTTGAATTAGTGTACTTTTTGAAGGTATGCTTGATGCTATCAGGTAATGACATCTTTATCGCAGCCAAGGCTCTCTTTTCAGCCTCATACATCTTTTTATCATCCTCTTGCATGTTCATATAGTCTGTTCTACGTGGTCTGCCCTCTTAATCGTGTGTTGGGTTTGTGTACCCATCTTCAATACAGATCCACATTCGTGCATCCTGAGATTTAATGAATGATTGGAAGCTGGCCTTCCATGTAAGAAAATTCTCCACCTTCATCATCTTAGGTGCATTCAAATTCGTCATGTTCGACATTTTAACGCAACAGACTGGTAAAACCGTACAAAATATCTCCGAAAACAGTGGTTACCAAATTACACCTTTAGAATCGTCTCGAAAAGACAAATCCAATGATATATAATGTCGAAAACCAAATTCGGGATTTCCCTAAAAATCCAAGGAATTCGACGGTGCAGACGGTTTAGTCAAACGAGCTACGGATCACTGTCTATTCACGAAAACGTTAATTTTTCCTTACGCTTGCTAAAAAATCTTCCACCTTTTAAATAAGTTATTAATTTCGCTCAACAGGACACTTTCGCTGGTTACTTCGCTGATCTGGTAAAATTCGCTGGTTATTTCGCTGAACTGGTTAAATTCGCTGGTCAGATAATTAATTTTGCTGGTCAATTTCGCTGTCAAGTTCAAGTTCGCTTATCAATTTCGTTGGCCGGTCAATTTCGCTATTATAACGACTGGTAAAGTCGCCGAAACCGTGATAATTTCACTGAGGAAAGTTATACAGCTACCAAAGTCGCCTTTGGATTTCAAATTCGCCGGTCACCGAGTAATTAAGTCACAAATTTGCTGCTTTGTTAATTTCGCTGGTCCAGTAAAATAGGAAACTCAATCTGATCGAAATTCTGAAGATTTTTCTTATTCTCCTAACAACTTCCTGCAAAATCGAAACAGCAAATTAGCAAAGTTTTGGCGAAATTATTATGAACTTAATGAATAACACAAAGAACAGTCTTCGAATCTTCAAGTTTCTCAGTAAAAAATTCTTCCAGAAGCAACCACAACTTTCCTGAAAAACCTAAAACCTGCAAAATAGCAAACAATCAAAGCAGAAGATCAAAACAGCCAAACAAATTTAGAAAATTTTTATCAAAAATTTTGAAAATTTTAAAACCCTAATTTTCAGATTTCAAAGATTTCGAAAGTTCTTCCTGTTTCTGCACCCAACAATTCTGAACCGAGCCTTCAAGAGCCTATCGCTCTGATACCAATTGTAGGTCCCCTATTCGTATGGATCTTTCACAGAATTGTCAATCTAATCAAGAGTGCGGAATCCTCTTGATCAGAATATAGCAGAAAACGTGTAGGAACAGAAATCAGCAATTCACTTTCAAACCGGGTTTCTATTGATTATCAATCAAACTGAATTACAATCAATCAAACCCTAACCAACACTCAATTTCGTCCAAGCTTTAGCTCTCACGAAATTCTATCTCTCAAAAACTGTTTTGGCTGATTAACCTAAACCCTAAAGCCTAACCTTGTTTATATAGCACAAGGTTTGCTACTTGGGCCAAGGTTTCCAACATGGACTGCGAATTGGTGTAAGCCCAATTCACCCCCCATCACCCAATCTGGTGGGTTTGGTTAGCCCTAACATTACAACTCACTAATACAAAGCTAAACCCGCTAACTGTTTATCGTTTAACTAATTACAAGATATCCAAAGACCAAATCTAAGCTGTTGTCACAAATATGCACCAACACAAACCATTGGTCCAATTATTACTCATCCCAGCTCAAACCCTAGACCACAACATCAAAGCACTGTGCACTATACCCAATATACCCCTGCAGCCCATATTAACACTGCTCACTATGCTGCAACCCCTGTGCCTGTGCATTATGTTCAAACCACTGTTCCACAAATTCAGTATGTTCAAGCCCTTGTCCCTCAGGCTTAAGTGCAACCAGTTGCACCACAACAAGCTGCTCCAGCAGTGGTTCAACCAGATCAACAAAGCTTTTTCACTCAAGGTTTTGTTGACTGGAGCAATATGCCTGATGAGCTTGGTGATGAAAATTTTGCACTCTATGCTTCTAATGATACTTTTAAAGATGAATTTTTTCTTATGGCATTAGAGTCAATACCAGAAGGGGTAGAAGCTGAAGGAGAACAGCTAAGTGCTGAAACAGTGGATGAAGTGGCTGAAGTAGTGGTTACTGCAGTTGCTGCTGAAATACTGCTGGGAGAAAATTCAGAAACCCTGATTGAACCACTGTTTGATCCCTGGTCCAAAGAAGAAGAAAAAGAAGAAAAAGAAGAGAAGAAAGAAGGTGAGAAAGAAGAGAGAGCTGATGAAGAAAGTGATCATCAATGTGATTGTGCCATGATGGCTGCTGCCAAGGTATCACCTCAGGTCCTTGAAAATCTGTGTTCAGACAAATGCATTATTGCATTTGCTAACATTAAAGAGGTGAATGAAAACCTTAGGGATAAAGTCTTAACTGATGAAGTCAAATTTGAAAAGTCTTTAAAAGAACTTAAAAACAAATTGGCTGAAAAAGATAAAGAAATCTGCAGTCTAAAAGAGGAGCAGAGCATAACCAAGAACCAACTCCAAACAATGATAGAAAAATATCAAGTTTGTAAAAAGGAGTTGGAATCCACCCAAATCACTTGTGAAAGATGGGTGGAATCTTGCAAAGGTTATGAGGTCATGCTTGAAAAACAGCTTGAAAGCAATGTAAAATTTGGCATAGGGTTTAGAAAATATGATGAAATTGAAAACACTGCTGCAAAACAAGCTGGTTCAGTTGAAATAACACCAACAAACAAGAATGGTCAAGAAGTTAAGATAACTGACAAACTTGGTAACAAAATCACTCTGGAAAGATCTGTGGGATCCTCAACTTTTGAGGAAATTGAGAAATACCAATTTAAACCCACATGGTCTGATGAGTGTGACATTCTTGAAAATTTTAAACCAATGGACTTCACAACCACTGATGGTGTAAAAGCTCCTAAAGCTAAGGTTATTCCTCTCAAAGAGATCCCAACAGTGGTTCAAAACTCTATTGCTAAGGAGTCTGAAAAGAGAAAGAAAAGAGAAAAGATCAAAAACCTGTTTTGTGATTTCTGTGAAAAGAAGAATCATCTAACAAAAGACTGTTTTCATCTAAAAGCATATGATCTCAACAAAACAAGTGTCATTGTACCTGCTGAGAGCTGCACCATCTGTGGTAAATCAAACCACAAAACTCAAGAATGTGTGTATCTCAAATCATTTGATGTGAAAAGGAATGAATACACTACAAAAACATCCTTGAGTTCATCAAATTCATCTGTCAAGTTCACCAAGAACCAACCACTGTTTGTGCCAGTTCAAACAGCTGTTACAAAACAGCTGAACCAAACATCTGTCAAAAGAGATGTTCAGGTGACTGATGCACCCCCAGCCAATCAATACAGAAGAGGTAAGGGACAACCACCATTCCAAAGGATCCCACATGTTTATGAGGTTTACAAAAAGCCTTCTAAACCAAGAGTGAACAAGTATCCTTTTGGTTATCAGCAGATCATTGGGCAAGACCCCCAACAGTGGTTAGATAAAAACAGTTCCAAAGCTGTCCAAACCCCTGACCTAACCACTGCCCATCCACCTGAACTTAACCTAGACACTGCTGAGACCCCATCCAAAGCCATATTGGCTTTGGAGACCCTAATGAACTAATCTTTTACTACATGTGCATGGAGCTTCTGAATGCTTAGATAGTCTTTGGTATGTAGATAGTGGAGGCTCCAGGCACATGACAGGATGTAGAGCCCTTCTCAAAGATTTCAAAACACATGGAGGGGGTGATATATCCTTTGGTAATAATTGTAAAGGGAAGGTTCTGGTGTCTGGTACTGTTCAGTCTGGTAAAGTTAAGTTTGAAAATGTCAATCTAATAGACAATCTAAAATTCAACCTCTTAAGTGTTTCTAAAATGAGTGACAAGGGCTATGGCTCATTCTTTACAAAAGAGTGTTGTAGGATTGTTGGACCAGAAATGGTTGAAAAGATTGAAGCAATAATAAAAAATGGAAAAACCCAACTTGTTGCTCAAAGAAGTGGCAATGTTTATGTGGTGGATATTTCAAAAGAGAGCCCCAGGACTGATGCCTGTCTGTTCTCAGTTGCTTTAAACAAAGAGACAGAATTATGCACAGGAGATTGGGGCACACAAATCTCAAGACAATCACTGCTATATCCAAACAGGGGTTAGTAAGAGGTTTACCTCAAAAAACTGTCCACCTGTTCTGAGCCTTGTGTTTCCTGCCTAAAAGGAAAACAGCATAAAAGCTCATTCAAATCCATTGAAGAGTCCAAAACAACCAAGTGTTTGCAAATGCTTCACATGGATCTGTTTGGCCCAGTTAAAGTCATGAGTCTTAGAAAGAAAAGATATTGTTTGGTTATTGTTGATGACTTTTCTAGGTTTACATGGACTTACTTTTTACACTGAAAAGATGAGACTGCAGGCATTCTGCAAGACTTTGTGAAATAGGTTGAAAAGCAGTTTGACTTGCCAGTAAAAATCTTCAGAAGTGATAATGGCACAGAGTTCAGAAACAAGGAGTTAGATGATTTCTGTGTGTTAAAAGGAATTGTGAGGCAGTACAGCATTCCAAGAACACCAGAACAAAATGGGGTTGTTGAAAGAAAGAACAGGACTTTGATTGAGGCTGCCAGAACCATGCTTGCTGATTCAGGTTTGCCATTAACTTTTTGGGCAGAGGCAGTAAACACTGCTTGCTATGTCCAAAACAGAGTTTTAATCAACCCCAGGCATCAAAAGACTGCCTATGAACTGCTGTATAAAATAAAGCCATTGATTTCAAATTCAAAGTTTTTGGCTGTCCTTGCTTCATTTTAAACTTAAAAGATTCTATCTCAAAGTTTGCAGCCAAAATTGATTATGGTTATCATCTGGGATACTCAACCACTCCTAAGGCCTGCAAAGTGTTTAACACAAGGACTAAGTCAGTGGAAGAGACTTTGAATGTAAAATTCAATGAACTTTCATCAATGAAAATCCCAGCAAATCCTGCAGAATTGTTTGATCTTGATAAATTTACTTTTGAAAATACTGCTGTCAAGACTAACACTACAGGTCCATCAGAAAGTTCCTCATCAGACTATGGATATGAGATCATCATTCCACAACAAAAGTCTGCATCATCTAGAAGAGCAGCAGATGTTCAAAAGAGCTGTCAAAGCTCAACCACTGCTCCCTCAACAGTTGTTGACCAAAGTAGCCCATCAACCCCTGCTTCCTCATCATCAAACACTGTTGATAAAAGTCCTCAAACAGTGGATCAAAGTCAACATGTGTCCACTCCATTACCTCCTATTCCACCTCCATTTAAAGCCACTGCTGGATCATCAAAGTCACCAGCAGTGGTTAGCTCAGAAATGCCATTATTCCATACCAAGGAGATCTAATCTTCTTAAAATCTCATCTACCTGACCAAATCATTGGCAACATCAATGACGGGGTGCTCACAAGAAGTCAATCCCAAAACATTTGTCTTTTTGCTGGTTTCCTATCTCTCCATCAGCCAGTCAAGTACCAAGAGGCACTAAAAGACAACAGTTGGGTAGAAGCCATGCAAGAGGAACTCCAACAGTTCAGAAGACAACAAGTATGGGAGCTTGTACCACTGCCAGAGAATGTGAGTCCTATTGGCACAAAGTGGGTCTTCAAAATCAAAACTGATGAAAGGGGTATTGTTGTCAAGAATAAAGCTAGGCTTGTGGTTCAAGGTTACAGACAGGAGGAGGGCATTGACTATGATGAAACTTTTGCCCCTGTAGCAAGATTGGAAGCTATCAGACTGTTCCTGGCCTTTGCTGTCAACCACAACATCAAGGTGTATCAAATGGAAATCAAATGTGCATTCCTCTATGGTAAGATTCAAGAAGAGGTATATGTTTGTCAACCTCCAGGCTTTGAGGATCCATTTTATCCAGATCATATCTACAAGCTAACAAAGCTTTGTATGGCCTGAAACAAGCACCAAGAGCCTGGTATGAAACTCTTTCCACCTTTCTACTTTCCATTGGTTTCACAAGAGGTAGAATAGATAAAACATTGTTTTTAAAATGGAGAGGGAAAGAATTGATGATTGTCCAGATTTATGTGGATGACATCATTTTTGGAAGCACATGTAATAAAATGTGTGAAGAGTTTAGGCAACTCATGACAGCTGAGTTTGAGATGAGTGCAATGGGTGAACTCCAGTGCTTTCTTGGTCTCCAAGTAAGGCAACTGCAAAATGGCACTTTTATCCATCAAGGCAAATATGCCAAAGAACTTTTAAAGAAATTTGAGATGGATGATTGTAAGCCATGCAGTACACCCATTGCAACCAATAAAATTGTCATGTCTGATGAAAAGGATGATTTGGTTGATCAAACTCTTTATAGAAGCATGATTGGGTCTTTATTGTACCTAACTGCATCCAGGCCAGACATCATGTTTGCGACATGTGTTTGTGCAAGATCCCAATCAGCCCCTAGAAAGTCGAACCTTATTGGTGTAAAAAGGATATTCACATACCTAAAAGGTGCTCCCACACTTGGTATCTGGTATCTAGCTGATGGAAATATCAAGCTTTCAGGTTTCTCAAATAGTGACTTTGCTGGATGTGACAAGACAAGGAAGTCCACTTCAGGAGGGGGGCCGATTCCTAGGCAGTTGCTTAGTGTCTTGGCAAAGCAAAAAGCAAGCAGCTGTTTCCACATCCACTGCTAAGGCAGAATATATAGCTGCTGCATGCTGTACAGCCCAACTGCTTTGGCTTCAAAATCAATTGCTGTATTTTGGTATCACTGCCCTAAAGACACTTCTCATGTTGGACAGTCAAGCAGCAGAAAATATCATCAAAAATCATGTCTCTCACTCAACCACCAAGCATATAGACATCAGGCATCACTTTGTGAGGGATTGCTATGAAAAAAGTTTGATTTCTCTGCACCATGTTCCAACTAAAGATCAGCTGGCAGATGTGCTAACCAAAGGATTAGACACATCCACATTTGAAAGCTTGATCTCTAGGATTGGCATGCTAAACATGGAATAACAAGCAAAATCTTGTTGTTCCATGAATAAAAGCATTAAAATGTTTTCATAAAATAAAAAATCCATCCTTAAAAATAGCTAAAAATGAATTTTTCATTAAATCCTTAAAAGTCTGCCATAACAACTGTTTTGTTCAAACATCTGTTCCACAAAAAAACTGTCCACTGCTGAAAGTCAACCCCTATTCTCTCATTTCCTTGGTAATCACTATTGTTCAAAATCAGTGTTTTTATCCACTGATATGCTATCCACTGATAGTTAAAATCATTCACTGTTCTCATTGTTACCCTTACACCACTGATATTGCTTCATCAGTAGTTTCATAAAACAACTGTCCTCCATTATTCATCAGGGGTTGGCACGTGGTCAGTACATGGCGGTCAGATCTTTTGTAACCGCTGCCACGTCAGCATTCACTTTTTCCTTTATAAAACCCTCATCAAACCCCCAAATAGGGTTTTACACTGTCGAATTGAATTCTAAAATTCCTTTCTCAAAGCAGTTTACATCTCTTTCTCTCAAATCCATCTTCTTCTTCATCTTACAAACCACTCATGTCTTCTTCTCCAAAATCACCGTCTTCGTCTTCTCCAAAAGACACTCAAATGGCCACCAAACCCATTGAAATTCCGTACAAAGCTCCTCACAACTATCTGGGTCTCCTCACAAAACCCGGTAACATCGATATCTACGATTCCATTATTGATACTATGTCGTCTTCAAAGTACAAAACTTTGTTGACTGCTGATGCTTCGATCTTCCTGGCAACCCATAGAGAATTTTGGAAGAATGTCACCCTTGAACTTCAAGGTAAAACAGCCATAGCCATCAATTCCTCAATAAAGGGTAAACCAGTTCAAATCACACCACAATCCATTTCAGAAGTATTTGAACTCGATGATCAGCAAGGTAAAACTTCTTTTCCCAAAATCGAGTATAAAACTGAGTTTCTTGAGAGGGGGGGTATGAAGATGAAATGAAAAAGGATACCTTACAAAAAGGTAGTTTTCCTCCTGCAACAAGATTCTTATTTCATACCCTTTTGATGTGTGTTTCAAATAAAACAACTGTTTTTAATGAAATACCATTAAAGATCCAATACCTGGGTTATGCTATTCTACAAAACGAAAATTTTAACTACTCCCAGGAGATCTTTAATGATTTGGTTAAAAATGTTGATAAAAAACCATTCTTACTATTTCCAAGATTTCTAACTTATTACTTTCAAAAGAAATTTGGAAAGGATGATGCTCATGTGCTCACACAAGGTGAATCTTTTTCAAATAAACAGCTTAACAGCTGAAACTTTTACAAGATTATCAACACCTTCCAAAGCAAAAGCAGGGGTTCCTGAGCAGAATTTAGCAGCTACCACTGCTCCTCAGGTATCTGCTGCTGAGCCTACTGCTCTAGGTGATCACAGCAGCAAAACAACTGCTGTGAAACCCACACCTAAAACCACCAGAAAACTACAAACAAAGAAAACTCTAAAGCCCACCAAACCTAAATCAAAGGCAACTCTGGAAGATGAGATACCAGAGCAACTGCCAGTGACAGCACAAAAGTCACAAGAAACCACTACTGCTACGTCCTCACAGCAGATGGTAGAAATATCTCAACCCATGCGTCAAACTCCTCCTGCTTCTTCTAAAAAAGAACAGGTTGTACACATTGGGATACCACAATATGATGCTCTAGAATCACTCGATTCTATCATCCACAGCCCACTGCCCGGGGCAAATTCGCTTTCTACACCCAACCTCACCTCCATAATTCCCCCACAAACAAAACTCTTGTTGGATGCTCTTGATTTGAATCAGACACAAACCGGTCCTTCTCAATCATCTGTCAGTGAGAACATACCTCAACATGTGACTGGGTCTGATATTTCAATCATTGCTAACCCACCAACAAAACCTGAGGAGGTTACACCCCTTGAGTTACATGTAACTCTTGGTGGTAGTTCAAGTGAAGTAGCCACTACAAGTGCTGAACCCACTGGTTTGCATTTGAACAGTGGTTTCATCCATAAGACTTCCTTGAAGGCAATTTCTTCTCTGGGAACATTTGTGTATCCGGTTTACACTGGTTCACTAAAAAGTGTTTCTCCTTTTGAAGGAAGAGGTCCCCAGTACCAAGACAAAGGGGCATCAGTGGATGATTTCTGGGATTCATTTCCTGAGTCAACCACTATTACAACCACTGTTAGTGGGAAATCAGGTGATCCCATTAAGTTGGGTGATGGTTTAATGTACCGATAATTGACGGGTAGAATTGATAAACTTGACACATCTGTTGCAGAAATTAAAGACATGCTGCAACAGTTGTTGAAAGTTCAAAAGGTACCACCCACTGCTGCAACAACTCCATCAACTGCTACATCATCTGCTGTTACTTCAAATGAGCTATGGTGTTTGTTTCAACCTCTGCTCATCCAACAAAGAGAGTATGCTGATTTACAACATGAAATACAAATTCAAAAGATCAGAAATCTCATGGAAGTAAGGTTCAAAGACACCCAAGCTGATATCAAGGCTATCAAGGCCCATTTGCTAAGCAACACTGGCACTGCTCCTCCCTTTGTTATCTTTGTGGATAACCCACCACCTGATAATGCCAAAAAGGGGGAGAAATTGAAGCAGTTGAAAAAGAAGGGGTATGAAGATGGTTTGTATATTGAACCACAAAAAGATAGTATGCTTGCAGACATTCCCCTGCCAGATGGTAGTAAAAAGATTGAGGTGACCACAAATGCACTGGCTGATGCAAAAGCAAGTGTAAAAAAGGATAGGGAGGCTAAGGCTAAAGCCAGGTGGGAATAAGAGAAAAGAGATTTTATGGAACTGAATGAGCAGGGTATTTCTGAGCCTAAGGATGATGAAAATCCTGAGCGAAAAAGAAAGCAGCCCACTAGAAAAGTGAGGCAACCCAAACACACACCATCCAGACCCACAAAGCACACCTCCAAACCTACCAAAAGCTCCTCAACTCAATCTTCCACCCAAACAGCTGTTGTAACACCTGCTGTATCAACAACTGTTGGTACTTCTGTGGTTTCAGCAGTTGTTAACCCTACAACCACCACTTCAACTACAACATCTGCTCCCACCACAACCACTGACTTACCACCATCACCAAAAATACCATCACCACCAAAAACAATCTCATCACCATCACCTCCTGCCAAAAAGCAGAAGACATCAGATGTTACAACATCTGTTGTAATGGCAACAGTGGTTGAAACACCAGTTGTTTCAACAACTGTTAGTCAGCCACCTTCTACTACAATAACCACCACTCAAATCACCACCACTGAACCAACCAAAACACCACCAACCTCTCCTAAACTAAAAAGGAGAAGGGTAATTTTGAATGATGAGGACTCTCCACCACCACCAACATCTTCATAACCATTATCACTTGCAATAATTCCAAACCCTGTTCCACTTTCATCTGCACAAGTCTTTAACCCAACCACTGCCATTGTTTCAGCATCTGTTCAGTATCCTTTAGAGCTCATAGCAGTCAGAGAAGAGATCAAATCTTTTTATTCTGAAGATGATCCTAGTAAAAGAAATCTACCATCTATCCAAGGATATCCAAGGCCAAATAATATTGAAGAGTATTTGAAGATAAAGGCTCAATAGGCTGAAGATATTTCTAAAAGAGACACACAAGGAAAATCTGATAAAGAAATTCAAAGGCACTATCAATTTCTGCTCACACAAGTCAGAACTTTGGAGCAGTTTTCAAAAGATTTGTGTCAAAAGCTTTCAGAAAGAGATGATGAAACTTTAAGAAAAGATTACATTGAGCACATCATGGCCTTCAAAAGGTAAAAAGGTGACAAAGCTCAATATAAAAAATGGACAGTGGGTGAACTCAAGGAGGAGTTGGAAAGAATTGAAAAAATGAATCAAGACAAAGTGAAACACACTCCTCCTATTTGGTCAAAGTACATGAAAAATGTACCAGACAAAGTGTTAGAAATGAAGAGGATGAAAGAGGAACTAATCACTGCTGATTTTGGGTCAAGAAATCAAGTGTTAAGGTGGAAAGAAGACAAGGTCAGGGCAACTTACAAAAAGTTGGAAGAACTTAGAAAGAAAAATCCAAATGTTCCATAGAAGCCTGATTACCCTGAAACAGTGGTTGCAGAAAAGCCACAAAAGCAACAAGTCAAAAGATCCACTGCTCCACCTGCTGCCATCCTTTACCAAAGAAGGAAACAAAAGCAGATGGATAAAGAAACAGAAGCTGATAAAGAAGCAGGGGATTATCTTGTGAAAATTGGTCTCAAGCAGATGTTAGAAGAAAGACTTGAGTCTGCACAAACTTCAAACACCGCTCAGTCAGTTATTACCAGGCCACAATCTCCAAATTCCTCATCTAATAAAAATCTCCCAAGAAACCCACTGGACTCAAAGGTAATAAAGTGGAAAACTGACAAACAGACTCATGTACTGACTCTGATCAAGTCCAGTGGAGAAGTAAAGAAAATATCAAGGGAACAAGCACTAGGCCTGAGTGTTGAAGATCTGCAGGATCTCCTTGATCTTCCACTGTGCAGGGATGAAGATGATACAGATGCCTTAGACTTTGAGTTACAACTTAAAGGTCAGATAAGGGAACTGCTGATGAGACAATAAAGATCTACAATACTGAAGGGTTTTGGCATTATCTGTTCCAGGGGGAGATTGTTGGGATTGAACCCTATCAGAGGAACAAATAATTAAAGCCAAAACTGGATCAGAGCAGTGGATCCAAAATAAGCAGATGTTATGTTTACATTCTCTCCCCTTGAAAGTGGTTTCAACATCAGATGACCTCCATCCACTGATCCTTTACAACAACTACTGATCAAGTCAAAGACTGATGAAGACTAAAGCCCTGTTGATCAATCTACTGCTATGGGTCAAGCACTGTTGAAGATATCAAGTACTGCTGGAGTCACAACAGTGGAAGGATAAAGTAGTAGTTTAGTCCTTCTTATGTAATGTATTGTAATCAGTAGTTAGCATAGCAGTGTTTGTATTAGATCAGTTGTTAGAGTTTGTTAGGAGGTTAGATGTCACTTTCATGGTGACGTCAGCCAAGATGCTTCAGTGGCTTGGGCGTGCCTATAAATAGAACAGTACCCTGTACTGTTCTATTAGCTCTTTATCACTTTTCTTCCTGTACGAACAAACACTGTCAGCTCAGGCTGAGGGGGAGTTTGTTACATGCATGCAAAATTGTAATGGTGTTTGGAATAAATTTAAGCATTCGGTTCAATGTTCAATCATGTGTGTTAAAAGCATTTCTCCTATTTGATTGTGTGCAAAGTTTATTTCCATCTTAATTCCGCTGCATTACTTGTTCATCTTCATCATTTATTAAACAAAACACAATAAAAAAGAAACTCAGATACTAACATTGCCCCATGAAGCTGCTCGAATATATCGTCGATCCTGGGCAAAGGATAACGATTCTTGATCGTTACCTTATTTAATTCACGATAATCAATGCATAAGCGCATTGATCCATCCTTCTTCTTTACAAACAATATAGGAGCTCCCCAAGGTGAAGAGCTGGGTTGTATGAAACCTTTTTCCAATAAGTCGTCCAATTGAGTTCTGAGCTCTTTCATTTCAGTAGGCGCTAGACGATAAGGAGCTCGTGCGATTGGTGTAGATCCTGGCAGAATGTCTATCCTTAACTCAACTTGCCTCTCTGGAGGTAATCCAGGAAATTCATCAGGAAAGACATCAGGATACTCGGCAATAATTGGAATATATTCAATCTTGGGTTTCGGGTCATTCACTGTCACTTGTGCCATGTAAATGACACATCCGTTCTTCAAACACTTCGATACCTTGAGAATAGACACATTGCTGGGCAAACTATATTGTGTATCTCCTTGAATAGTGACGGATTCACCAGAAGGGGCTTTGATGATAACTAGCTTTTTATCACAGGCAATTTGAGCTTGGTTATGCGACAACCAATCCATGCCTAAAACTACATCAAACCCAGCCAATTTCATTGGCAAGAGGGATAGCGGGATAGAATGATTCTTAATGGATATAAAGCATCCATCATGAAGAGTTGAAGTTGATTCTATGGTACCATCAGTGAGCTCTACCTCATATTTTATGTCTAGTGTCTTACTAGGCAGATTTAGTAACTTACAAAACTTATGGTTTACAAAGGACTTATCAGCACCTGAATCAAATAAAACTCTAGCATAATTATTATTAATGAGGAAGGTACTTGTTATTACGTTCTCGTCATTCACCGCCTCCCTTGCATTCATCTGAAAAACCCTAGCATTGGTTTTCATTGCCTCCTCAGGCTTCTTAGCATTCTTGGGGAAATTGGTCTTGATGTGCCCCGTTTTGTTGCAACCGTAGCAGGTTGCATCCTTAATGTTTCGGCACTCTACAGTCTTGTGCCCTTTTTTCTTGCAAATCCCACAAGGTTTAGCTTGTGGATCCTGAATGCACTTTCCAAAGTGCCTTTTGTTACACGTCTTACATCTGTGCTTTTCACCCGATTGCCCCTTTTTGAAACCAAAATTTCCTTTCTTCTTTTTGTTTGAGTGATGGGACTGATCATCCTCCCTTTTTCTCTTTCCCTCCTCGATGGTTTTCTTTGCCCTACTCCTCACAACATCGAGAGTGAGGGACAAAGATAGATCAACAGCGGACCTATAGGTAGCAGGCTTAGAAGCCTTGACGTTTCCTTTAACCTCTAGGGCTAAACCACCTATAAAACGCGCAATGCGTTTGGGTTCAGGGGTGACCAAATACGGTACAAGTCTCGACATGGAGTTAAAACTGGTCACATAAGACCTGCAATCCAAATCCTTCATCACCCGAGTGAGGAAGTCAGTCTCTATCCTTTCCACTTCATGTTGGGGACAGTAAGTGTCCTTCATAAGATCAACAAATTTGTTCCAGGAAAGGTTATACAGAGAAACCTTCCCAGTGGATTGCACCAAGGCTTTCCACCATGTTAGGGCGTCACCTTTGAAGGACTAAGATACAAACTTAATGATGTCCTCCTTTGCACATCCACTGATATCAATCACTGTTTCCATTTCATCTAACCACTTCATACAATCTATCGCTCCCTTTTCTCCCGTGAAGTCTCTTGGCTTACACGAGATGAAGTATTTGTAGGTACAACCTTTTTTGTACTTGGGAGTCTGATTTAACACAACCTTCTGAGATTCAGATCTCTGGTTGGATGAATGCTGGGATTCATCCCTTTTTGATGCATGTGAATGTGATAGGGGTTTTGTATGAGTTTTGGACCGAACATGACTCGGTTCTTTGAATATTTTATCCACAGCTTGAGCAACCGCGGTGTCAATCATTGCTTGCAATTCAGCATTTGTAAGATTTATTCTTGCTTCATTATTGTTCTCTTCTCATGGATGACTGTTTGCTTTGTCAGAGCCAGCCATGATTTGAGTACTATATCAAACAATAATGATATATTTAAATTATATAATGAATCATCGCATTGATGATTCGATGGTCATGGTATTATTAAACCATATAGACCATTTTAAGTAATAAACAACAATTAATTTGATTATGATTTTCCTAGGCTTCAACTGAACCATAAAAAGTAATCAATAGGATATAATCCCTTTATATTTATTAGACAGGAGGATATAAATCACAACTTTCAATGTCATAAAAGACATTTTCATATAGCACAAGGCTCGTCTCGAAGGACATTTAGATGGCACAAAAGGCCTTGTCACAAGGACGATTAAGAATATAACCAATGATCTCCTGGATCAGTGATCTTTTAAGGGTTGAACATAGTTCTTCGCCTTTTTGACAAGAATTGTATAAAACAAAACTATCATTGTCATTAATACACCCTTGCTTATAAGCATACATCTCAAATGGATGTTTTGGTGTATACATCATATTGATGTTTATTAGCCATGATTCATATTGATCATATAGGCTGTGAAAGTGACTTGGAAAAGTCCAAGTACATTTGGAAGCTTGGGTGGTCTCTCGAGCCACACAGCCAGAAATGTTAACATGTTTTCAGATGTTAACAGGGAATTTATTGTCTTAAAAGGTTGTACCATCATAGCCATAAATATTTTGGCTAGGTTATACCTTTAAGAATTTCTTTGGCGGATCAATTTAAAAATTGAAATGATATAACATAATGATGTAATAAAATACATATTTAAAATCCAAAAAGAAATCCCATTAAACCATAAAACTATTACAAAGATGCCCTAAACGGGTCTTGAAATAACATACTGTCCACACAGGGACTACATAAATCGAAATAAGTCCACGCAGGGACTAGGTACAAAAAATAAAATGTCCTCGTAGGGACTTGATTGGAAATACAATACAAAATAAAGTAAACAACTTCTACTTCTTTTTGCCTTTGACGAGACTCGCAAGGCCCTTGAGAAAGCTGTTATGCTTCTTATTGCTTTCATCTGCTTTTCGCTCAACCCTGTCCAACCTCTGCAGAATTTCTTGAGTTTGCTCCTGTTGGGGAGGAGGAGGTTGCTGATAAGGTGGGTATTGATACCGTTGCACTGGATATCCAGTTGGGAAAACTGGAGGATAAGATGAAGGATAAAGCGCATTATACTGTTCTGCCGTAAGATATGGATCTTGGGCTCCATAATCCACAGGGGTTGGATATCCAGATGGGTTATACCCAGAAAAACCTGGGTATGTTGGTATTGGGTTGTCAAAACCCACTGGCGGTGGTGGTGGTGCATAAGAAACTGGCGGGGGATCGTCTTCCGGTACCGCATGCGAGGGTCCACCCACTTGTGGGTCCTCACAAATAGGAGGGTATGAGCTTGAACCTTGAGGGGAACTGAACCGTGGTCCCCCTCGCACGGACATCCGTGCATTCCTTCTTCGCCTAGGTGGCTCGGGAGGTGGTTGAGGTGGTTTTTCAATGGGTAGAGGTGGTGGGGTAACCGCTTGAAGAACGGTTCATTCAAAGGAGGTTGAGCAGGAGAGTTATGATATGAAGGGGTAAATTCCCATTCATACTTGGCCCACCTTTCGGAAAATAAATCGGGCCCTTGATATGGCGATCCTTGATATGGAGAACCGCTGGAGATACTGATAGGGTGACCTGGTGTCCCGGTTTGCAGCTCTGGATCAGGATCATCATCCATCTCCATGTCGTGGGAGAAGTGATCCTCGGGTCCTAAAGGATTGAAACCCAGTAGATCGTTGACATAGTCATTTGGGTTGAATTGTGCTGGGGAATAAGTGGAATCGGAGTGATGGAAAGAATGGGAGTGCAAAGAATGGTAAGATTGGTGCGAATGGTGTGATTGTTGAGAGTGATGGGAATGCTAGGGTTTGTTTGGAATAGGTAGCCCAAAGTATGGAGGATCTGAAGGTGAGGATTCTAGCGAAACAGAGTGTCTCGCCAGTTCGAAGGAATGTCTCCAATGATCCCGAGAGTTGGAACTAGAGAAAGATGCTGACAGAGTGCGCATTTGGGTGGGTCCCGCGTTGCTTGATGGTCCTCCTCGCATCGGACCTTTTCCCTTGCCTCGTACACGCGGCGGCATTTTCAATTAGCCTGTTAAAACAATAAAACAGCATATAAACGACAAAAGGAATGTTAAGAATAAATCCTAGGTCATATGCCTAGACTCGGAAGTCTAAGGAATGTGCTTATTGTGTCATTGAGATTAAACACAAAGGTTAGTGTTTAATTCACTCAATGTTGGCTCTGATACCAACTTGTCACCCCTCGATATTTCCACATATTACCGGTGGGCCTGGCGGGGATTATCGTGACGTATTTGATATCATCATTGTCAATACACACAATATAATAGCACAGCGGAAGGCTTGGTGAATAAACTATTACAAACCATAATGTCTGAGTGTCCAAATGAAAGAATATACAGACTTGGTTGTAATAAAGATCCACAGGCGGATCATAAAATAAAATACAAGAAAACTGAAATAACAGACTCCAGGTATCTAGGGATTTGCAAGATCCGCTTATTCGACACCTAGTAGCTCCAGCCTATTTACGTGAGGTACCTGTCAATTAGTCTTTGGAAAATACGTCAGTTTACACTGGTAAATACAATTAACAGACTCATTTTATGTTGATTCCCGGATCCGGTGAGTTTGACGGAGCTTCGGTCCCGAAACGACGTGTTCGGTGTGTTTATTACTACTAAGAAAGGAGTAGAAGATAGATAGACCACCGAGCAGTCAATTTCAATTTGGTCTCTATTGATTATTCAACGTTACAGCACCACGAGACCAGTTGGACAGCATGTCCCCTCTGGGAACCAAAAGCTTGTCCAAATGGAACCCCAAGGTCCCTATTTATAGACATCACACACTAAGTGGTCATCCGTTCGGATTGCCATCCGACCGGATGGTCATCCGGCTGGATGGTCATCCGTCCGGATGGACCTTGACATTTAAAAAACCTGTCCAACTTCTCCTATTCTATACAATATTCAACACACGCTCTATCTAACTATTCGCACAGTGGCAGACGTACGAAAAATGCACCAACAGATTCCCCCTCGGATGTCACTGTTGAATCGTTTTTAACAATACTGAGAACAATGAGCTGTGTTTGAATATTCTGTAATCTTCAACTTTTCTACAACTTCAATCAGGATCTTGAAATCTTACAATATGAGTTCCCCCTCGATTGATGATTCGGGTTTGCTTTTGTCACAGAATAAAGCACGAATTCCCCTGGAATAAATCTTCAGGTCTTTTGCACAGTTTACGACTCTCCTCCGATTTGCTAAACTGCAACCTTCACGAACAATCACCAACTTGAAACTAATCAATGCAGCATCCTCTGTTTCAACTTTAAGCATATCCGAGCTCAGTTTTTGATATGACCTGTAAGCACCACGATCTCATATTCCGCCTGCTCGATCTAAGAATGTACAAAAACTCAACCGGAAAATGATAGAAACTTCAAATACCCCGCTGGTTAACTTCAAATCCGTGATTCCCCCTGAAGATCTGATATCCCGTTTACCGTGATCCACGTTAACGCACCGTAAGAATGACAGATCCGTGTAAACGATATTCTCCATAATCAGCAAACCTTCATCGGAAAACAAATCATCAGGTAATGTAATCCGATCTCCGAAGCATTCGTCCACAATCAGATTCATCTCCTCGGATAATCTAGATCTCAGAAGCTTTCACCCACGATCACTCTCGGATCTCTGAAGCATTCGTCCACGATCAGATATCAACACCTCGGATCATCTTGATCTCAGAAGCTTACACCTACGATCAGATTCACATTCTCCCTGACAATCTGAAGTCGAAACTACCCGAATACTGTTGCAGTGTCACGAATTTCAAAAATGCCAGAATTTCAACATACGACATTGAAATTTTGATTCCCCCTCATTTTTGCAAATTCTGACGTTTCTATAACTGAATTCCCCCTTAAGCTGAATTCAGTTTTCAATTCTCTACTTCGAAAAACCTGACCAAACTAGAATATCACAATATTCGCCACAATTGTCAGTTTTTCGCCTTTGCGGATTTTACGTTTTGGCCCACAAATAGTCATATACTCTGAAAGATAAACTTTCTACACCAGTATCATGACTACCCCACTAATTTCCACAATCCATTATCGCATCATCAAATATGACAACTGAAGCCCCCGACGGTGTCCCCGAACAACCCAGCTTGGTCGTTAAAAACCCGAAAAATTTTACAATCACCAAATTTTTTCTGGAGACTCTCCTCGTCATTGCGATCAACAAATGCCTTTTTTTTATCATCTGGTCGAATGTCAGGGATCGGATGGTCATCCGACCGGATTGCCATCCGATTGAAGGATAAAAGATATGATGGAACGGATTGCCACTCGGTCAGATTGCCACCCGACCGGGTTGCCATCCGATAGAAAACAACTTGAACTTCCCAGCACTCCATAGTGATATGGATCGGATGGTCATCCGACCGGATTGCCATCCGACCGGATTGCCAACCTATTGAAAAGCAGTTATCCTCCAATAAGCCTTCAAGTCAGTGATATGGATCGGATGGTCATCCGACCGGATTGCCATCCGATTGGAAATCTTCTAACAGCTCAAGAACACTCCAAATCACGTTTTTTCGATCCAGAATCTTTATTACTGTGAATTTGATGATGAAACTTCACAGGATTGTTCGCGAGTCAATTCCGCACAGATTGATGTGTTCAATTCCAAAATCCATCCGTGAATCGACCTTTATTTTGATGATTTTCTCTGTTTAACATCAAAACTCCCGTTTAACCCAAAATTTATGAGCTTTGGGTGATTTAACCGACTGTTAGATCGATTAAATCGGTACCGTAGCTCTGATACCACTGTTGATTCCCGGATCCGGTGAGTCTGACGGAGCTTCGGTCCCGAAATGATGTGTTCGGTGTGTTTATTACGACTAAGAAAGGAGTAGAAGATAGATAGAACACCGAGCAGTCAATTTTAATCTGGTCTCTATTGATTATTCAACGTTACAGCACCACGAGACCAGTTGGATAGCATGTCCTCTCTGGGAACCAAAAGCTTGTCCAAATGGAACCCCAAGGTCCCTATTTATAGACATCACACACTAAGTGGTCATCCGGCCGGATGGTCATCCGTCCGGATGGACCTTGACATTTACAAAACCTGTCCAACTTCTCCTATTCTATACAATATTCAACACACGCTCTATCTAACTATTCGCACAGTGGCAGACGTACGAAATATGCACCAATTTATAATAATTTGATTTAAGAGCATAAGGCACAAATCTTTCATACTTGGGACAATTATTCAAAAAATCTTGTATACTGTTTTACATGTTTGTCATACATATGGGGCCGGTTTGGAAGCCGGTCATGATTAACCAACTCACCACTATAAAACCCACGAAGGAGTTATCCCCAACATGTGGGTTATATTAGCAGTTGCATCTGTCAGGTGTATGCCTACACCCCATGCATAGGTCGTGGCCATTTTCAAATGAAATGAGCCGAGGATATCCAGGACACGGTCGTATTAACCCCCAATGTTTATGTTATCAAACAAGACAGATTAAAACGGGTTATGTAAATTTATTAATCACAATCCGATTAAATGATTTCATACCCGACCAAGTGGTATTATTATAATACCATATCCCAAGCCCGTATAAGGGAAAATAAGTTAAAAGTATTTACCTGAGCTAGATGGAAGAAGTAACTCAGCCGTATATTCCTAAAGCCTTATGAAAGTACCTTATACCAAAGCTGCTCAATCTATATAGAAGGTTTATTAACCTATTAGGATACTAACGGGTCTTTATTTAAGTCAAGGACTTAGACCGGTTAGCTTGAAATATACTTAACGGTTCTAAACGCTAGATTAAGCGGAGACCAGAATAGAATGTGGTTTAGACCCGACAAGTTTGGACACTTGTATAATATGGGTAAACTACACACATTCTGGAATTTGAGGATTTAATGATAAGTCTCGAGTTGTTATTGCCGAAGCTGAGCTTGAAGAGCGGAGTTCGGCGAGAATACTCTTGACCAGTAGACAACTCGTACTATGAAGGAGTGAGATGGACGCTCTCTAACCCTATTTTGTATGTCCGGTGTAGTCGTCTGAGCTTGGGATATTGAGATGTTAAGATGAGACGCGAAGAAGGACCAAATGGATTAACTAGTTTCGGGTCTCTTGGATCATGGGCCAGAGCTACTTGGGGGCTTGAATAGCTTACTGAATTAGCTCAGTAAGGCCTTTCCTTAAAGACGAGTAAGTGCCGATACTACACTTTACTTAGCCGAGTCAGTCCCATTCATTAAGGGAAACCCGTTTCGGCTATTTTACGTAAACTAGTCACATAAACCGATCCGGATGCATAAATGCATAACGGGTAACCAAATGAATTATATACAGGTCATAATTGTTATTATGCTTAAAATATGTTAATACATCAATAGAATGTTAACATATATGCCCAAAAACTATTTAAAACCATTTTAAGTCCCGTAGGGGCATTTTGGTCATTTTAATGATTATAAAAGAGATTTTATAATAAACTGAAGTTCTGGTCCTTGGTAATCAGTAAAAATATTTATTTTATCACATTACATCAGTAAGATATTACATATATGTGAGGTTTACCATTTATGGCCAAACTATGTCCCGAAAAGGGCATTTTGGTCATTTCACATATGCATTTAAGGGAATTTTTGGAAGTCTGATTTCATAACTTATACCTACTGTAATTATATAATAATTTGATTAAAAATTCAGTAGGTAACAAGTCTTAGGTGTTAAATATGGTTTGAAACCATACTATGTACCTAATTAGTGTAAAATTCGCTAACCGACGATAATTAAGATGTTTATGTAAATCTGAGATTTTTATCAGTTTTAAATGCTCAAAATAATTTATTTAATGTATGAAATTAGTAGGAAAAGGTTTGGCATTCAAATCATTTGTAAATCTCATTTTATGCATGAAAAGGGTATTATCGTCATTTACCGAATTACACAAGAACTCTATGATATGATCAGATTATAATCGGGTAAAAAAACTCCAAAAATCCTTAAAAATAATATCTTAACAGTAGGTAATGAGTTTTGGGTCAAAATCCAAGTTTAAACACGTCTTATACAAGATATCGCAATTTAATTAATAAAAAGCTTCTATTTACGATATCGAGCATAACTTCAATTTGAGACCAAGAACTGATGTCAAATTTTCGGGACAAGTTTATATATCAGTAATAAAGGTTTTTGTCCTCTCACATTCCTAAAAATCTCGTTTATATGACAAAGGGTAAATATGGCATTTATAAGCATAATAACGATCATGAGCATATAATTCAAACTACTAAGGACCAAGCAATATAACTTCAGGGGGTTATACTACTGTATAATGTGGTCCTAATGGAAGCTTAAAATATGGGAGAATTAAGCTTAATCGGGTCAGAACTGAAAGTCAAAGCAAAAGTCAAGCTTTTGGACTTTCAGTTATGAACCGACCTTAAACTGATAATTGTCGGGTTAGACATGTTTAAACATGTTCTAATACTAATTACCAAGTTATTAGAATGCTAAAATATAATTTATAACCTATGTTTTATTAGTTTAAATCATTTTTTTAATTTCTGTCCAGTTTGACTTTTTGACTTAATAGTTTGACCCGACAATTAACTAGTCAAACGAAATAATTAGGAGGTGCCCTTTTAAGGGTTAATCACCTACCTTAATATGGTCCCATAACCACTTTTATTTCGGTCAGTGGCTGGACCATTTGTGATTAAACTGAAAGTCAAAGTCTATTTACGATATCTTTGACTTTTAGGTTTTTAAGCTAATAAACTAAACTAAGAAAAGGGCTAAAGCACTTACATAAGGTCCTAGCTATCTTTTCTACACTTCTTGATCCTCTTCAAATGCTGGCTATCTCCAGAAGTGAGTGTTGTGGTTATTGCAAGTGAATGAGAACTTGAACAAAATAACTTAGGAGCCTTTATATAGCAAATTGCCATGCAAGGAGATCAAAGCAGGTGTTTTGAAGGCAACTAGGATCACTCTAGGTATCTTAGTGGTATTCTAAAACCAACAAATAGCTCCTGGAATCGAAATTTTGGCCCCAAAGTCGGTGTAACAGGCTACAACATGCAGCTGCCAGTTTTTTTGGACGCTGGCAGTTGCCACGTGGCCCGCGTAAGTATTCACAAGGGGCTACGCGGCCCGCGTCAAGGGGTGGCCCAGGTTAAATAAATTTCAGCTATAGGCAGTTTCAGTCCCTGGACCTTTTTAAGCTTTATATCTTTCATTTTAAACATATTTGGTGCTTGTAGTTAGTTTGTGGATGATCAAGGGAGTATAACCAAACTCCCTTAGGCCTGGTTTCGTTAATTGATCACCGAAAACATAAGTTTCGTCTCGTTGACACTTTAAACCCTAATTCTTGGGAATTTGCATAAACGACGTATAACGATCTCGAAACCTCATGAAATTTATATCATTTATTCTTGAGAGTATATTTGAATATTTTGAAGCCTCGGGTTCATTAAAAGGTCACTCAGAGGTAAGAATTAACATGTTAATACATTTAACCCCTGTAGTTCATAATCTTTCGATTATTTTCGTAAACGGTTTCTTATATCCAATTAATCACTCGTTTAAGAATATATTGTTCGTGTGTGGTCATTCAGAGGCACAAGTTTGGCATGTTGACACTTTTAGTCCCTTTGCATACATATTTTCACCGATTGTCATCTTTAGTCCTTCAAACTCAATCTTTCACATATTTAGAGTTTAGGACACGTGTCTTTACATAATTGGACACGTTTTTACGTGGTGTTAGAATTGAAAGTGTCAATATGTTAATTCTTACCTCTGAATGACCTTTTAACGAACCTGAGCGTCGTGATGCTCGGTTATACCCTCGAGAATGCCTAATATGGATTATGTAAGGCTTTGGTGTCGTTAAACGATATTACACACAACTTCGTGCGTTAAAAGGGTTAAAATCGTCAACAAGAGAAACTAGTGTCTACAGGTGATCTTTTGACGAACCCGAAGCTTAACGATGTTCGTTATACTCCCATGAATACCCAAAATATAACTTGAAGGGCCAATTGTGCTAAATTTAAAAGATATATCAAGTTATAAGGTTAAGGGGCCAAATGTGTCAAGTATTAAAGTTGAATTACTGAAACTCTAGGGGGTCGCGCTGTGCGACACCCCCATCCTTTTCGGTCGCGCGACGCGAGCACAAGACCTGGACAGAATCCTTTGGCAGCTGCAGGTTGTTCAAATTGTTCACCACACAAACCACTTCTACTCACATAATTCAATACTAGGGCCTCTTTATTGGTTTTTAAACCTGGTTTACACATGTTATGATCTTAGTAATACTTGGAGAACACACAATACACTTGTTGATCATCCAAGGACTCACCAAACACTATATATAAGTGTTAAGTTCAACCATTTCATTTACACCTATTCTTTATTCCCTCTAATCTCTCATATTGGGAGCTCCTGAGCTTTTTGGAGAAAACCATTGAGTTCTCTTCAGTCCTTAGGACACTTGTAAGTGTTCCTTTCGACTAGTTTCCGTTTTATAGGCTTTTAAGCCAAAAGTCAAGCGTTATCATAATAACGCTTTGACTTTTAATAAGACCTTAAAATGTCAAGCCATTGTTCGCAACGAACATGGCTACGTGATCATAATTAGGTAGGTGATAATCCCTCAAAAGGGCACCTCCTAAGAATCACGTTTGTTTAGTCAATTGACGAGTCAACGTAATATTTATTTAAAAAGTCAACGAGTCATTTTTAAAATAAATTGCGATATAAGTTTAAAAGCATTCTAAAATATGTTTTATCACTTAAACAATTCGGTAATAATTATTAGAACATGTGTAAACATGTTCGGCTCGTCAATTCCCATTTTAGGGTCGGTTCGCAACCGAAAGTCACGTAGTTTGACTTCTACGTTGACTTTTGGTTATAAACCGAATTAGACTAGTATGCTACAGATTTTAGCTTCCGTTATGATCGTAATATAATGTAGTATAATCCTATAAGGTTATATTACACGATCGGACTAGGAATCTGAGTTTTATGCAAGTTTCCGTATTTATGCCATACTTTGACCTTTATGCCCTTTTTAGCAAAAATAAGGTTTTAGACACAAATAAGCTTGCAAATGATTTAAGTACTGATATGTTAACATGTTTAACATATTTTGATGTTTATAATCTGGTCATAAACGGATTTTACGCATATAATCGTAAACTAGGCTTTTAAATGGACTAAATTACCCTTTTAAGTCTAAAATGAGTTTTAAACTTAATTTTAGCATAAAACTCATTACCTACTGATATCATATGATAATTACGATTATTTGGGATGCTAAGTCAGATTGTAAACTGAGTTTAACTCCAGTTTCGTATACAATGTCGATAAATGACAATAATGCCCTTGTGGCGCATAAAATAGGTTTTGAGCGTGATATGCAAACCAAACCTTTTTCCTATTGATTTGTTATGAAAAATAAAATATTTTAACTATTTAAAGCTGGTCATAACATCAGATTTCATAAACCATCGCATAAATCGTCATTTAACGACATTAACGCCGTTTAGGCGCGTAGTATGGTTTTAAACCATATTTATGAATCAAGACTTGTTACCTACTGATTTTATAAATCATTTTAAATGTTTTTACAGTAGGTATAAGTCATGAACTCAGAATCCCAAATAAATTCTCAAAACTATGTGTGAAATGACCAAAATGCCCCTACGGTGTATAGTTTGGTCTTAGAGCATAAACCACACATATAGTTGATGTCCTACTGATATGATATCATAATTAAACCATTTTTATAGAATGTTTATGACCATGACATCAGTTTACTCGCAAGCTCCTTTTATAAGTTGTAAAATTACCAAAATGCCCTTATAAGGTATAATTTGATTTTAAAACCTTAACGGGCATACAAGTTGACATCCTACTGATATTATAACTTGTTTAAAGTGTATTGGCATATGGAACTTGTTCATGACTCATCTGGTTACCCGTCATCGCTTATACGTGTACGGTTAGACTTACGTAACTAGTTTACATAAGTTTACCAAAATGGGTTTAACCTTATCGTTTTGATCTCAAAATCCAGAATGTATTATGTTTACCCATATTATACAAGTCCTAGTACTTATTGGGTTTAAACTACATTCTATTCGGTATACGCTTAATCTGGCGAAGCTATTCTTAAGTATCGGGTCATGTCTAAAGGAACTACCTTTGGCCCGTATACATTCAAACAGATGATAAATCTGTTCATTCCAGACTATAGTACCCCCCAGATAATCGGACTTGGGTCAATATACTTAGACTTGCGGCTTTTTGCCAAATATAGTCTTATTGATTGGAAGCTAGCAAAAAGGTAAATACTCTTGACTTATTTTAGAGTAAACTTGGGATGGCAAACATGCCTCTTGGGACGGTTATTACACAAGTAAGTCGCCTATGATTGCGCAAAAGTGTATGAATACGGTTTTATTCCGTTTACTTGTTAATTACTGTTATTGGGGGTTATTAATACCATGTCCGGACAACCCAATTGGTTAATCAAGCATATAATCTCGTTACAAGAAAAATCCCAAGATATGTTTAAAAGATCACCTACGGGTTATCTATATGTATAAAACTCTTTTCGAAAAACTATTTTTCCAAAGAGTCAGTTAATTGTATTTACCAGCTTTGGCTGACGTATTTTCAAGAGATTGAACAGCAGGTAACGAACCTTTTTATAGGCTGGGATTACGGGTCGGCTAGAATGAAGGCTAAGGAATTTGCACTCCTGATGCTTACGGCCTATGATGTCTAAAGCTCTGTTTATTTGGATCCTGCCTGTGGGCTTGTATCGAACGATTGTAATACTTTTATACATTCAAGCTTTATTTTAACAATTTCCATATTATTATATTGTGATGACTGTTATCCAACCGTCACGTGTGTACCCATCCGGGCCCACCAGAAATCGGGGTGTGACAGCTGGTGTAGGTGATGGTTGAGGGGTCCGAATTTGTGTGATTGAAGAAATTGGTGGGGATGATTGCAGAGATGGGTGTGGTGAGATTGCTGGTGGTGGTATGGTAGTTATATGGAGGAGGCAAGGTGGATGGGTGTGGTTGCGATAGAGACTGGTTGCGTTCAAGATAAAGAAGAAGAAAGGGTAGGATGGGGTGGGTCCCACATGTATTTTAAAACGTTTAATGTTATATTTATTAGTTTTTTTTAATATAAAGGCTATTTTTGTCATTCACGCCCAATTAACGGATAAAACTAACCCTCATCCATGTCAGGGACTATCGGAGAAATGGGTGTGCAAAAGTTGGGGACTATAGGTGAAATTTAAAAAAAGGTGGGGACTATATGTGAAATTTCACTAAAACACAGGCACTATCCAGGGACTATAATTTTTCTACAATATCTATTAAGTGATTTATTATCTTTTTCTCGATTTTGCAATGAAATTTGCAACCGATTTTATTCGCTTATTTAAAAAGATTTATTGTCTGGATTTTGCTATAAACACTGCTTTGAATTTTATATTTTCTTCATTTTGCAACGAATTTTTCTATAGATGTTTTTCTTCAACAGACTAACCATAGTTAAACTATCATATTTTTGCTAGATAAAAAACTAAAACAATGGCAAGGCTATGATTTTTAGCTGGGGGCAAAACTGAAATTTGTCAAAACAATGACTGAGTGTAAGGCATGCCTGACACGAATATAAATTATATTGAGTCAACCAATTAAAATAAAACACAACCATAGTTTTGCTAAAAGAAACTAAAATGATTGGAAGGCTGTAATTTGAACTGGGGGCAAAATCATAATTTTTAACTGCCGTAAAATCGTAATTTGTCAAAAGCTAAAACAGTGGCAAGACTGTAAATTAGAACTAGGGGCATAATCATAATTTTAAACTAAGGGTAAAATCGTAACTTATCCGGGCCAATGTGGGAGTGACGGGCAGCTGTTTGGCACTGTTCCCCCACCCGCTTTGCGGGGCGCTCGACCAAATATTTCTCTACCAATTAAAACAAAACACTATCATAGTTTTGATAGAAAAAAACCGATGAAAGGACTTTAATTTTGAACTTTGGATAAATCGTAAGTTTAACTAGGGATATAAGCATAATTTGTCAAAAGCTACAACGAAGACAACATTGTAATTTTGATATGGGGGCAAAATCGTAAATTTGAATGGGGTAAAATCGTAATTTGCCGAAATCTTCAACGATGGTAAGACTATAATTTTAAACCGGGGGGTAAATCATAATTCTAAGCTGGGCAAAATCGTAACTTGTCCAGGTCAATGGGGATGTGCTAGGTAGCTAGCTGCCTGACTATTCCCCTCCATGGATTTTGTATATTAACTAGGGTCCAAATCGTAATTCTAAGCTTGGGTAAAATAATAATTTGTTTGGGTCGATGGGGAAGTGTTAGACAGCTGCCTGGTACTATTCCCATCATGGATCTTGTATGTTTATGAAATGAGTGCAAATAATATGAAAACATTATAGAAATCAATTAACAGAATGATCTATATGCTTAACTTGGGATGAGTTCGGTGCCAACTGTATTGAAAATCTCAAGAATGGGCACCGGTACCGAACATACCTGGTACAGTACCGGTATTTAAGTGTTAAAACTGGTAAATACAGGTTCCAAAAACGTCAAAAGTCGATATCGAATATATTCGGTACCGGTACCCAACACCATTTGCTATTTTTATTCTTATCTTAGTAAATGTAATTATTTGTATCCCAGCACCATTTGCTATCCCTTTTCTTATCTTAGTACGTGTAACTATTTGTATAAGGTAACTATATTAAAGTTATTTATGTCTACATCAGTTCGTGTAAAATTGACTTTTTTTTTACTATTTTTAAGTATTTACTATTTTTGCTCTTGATTTTTCTATTGTATATATTATTAATTTTTTTAATATTTCTTTTGTCCATTTTTGCTTATGGATTTTCTTACATGTTCTTTTTTATTTTTTTAATATTTATTTTGTTAGTTTTGCTACCACTATTATTAAATAATATATATATTTTTTTGTTTTTACAACGTATTTTGCTATAGATGTTGCCATGGATATTAGTAAATTAGTTTTTGAGTACTTTTTTTCTTATTTTTGCAATGAATTTTTCTATGGATTTACTACAGATTTTGCAACGTTAATTTTTAAGAATTTTTCTAGATTTTGCTATCACTTTTTCTATGAACTTTATTTACTTACCGATTTTGCTACCTTTTTTTGTATGAATTTTGCTACCACTATTATTAATTAATTTTTTTTTTCAACGTATTTTGCTATGATGTTGCTATGGATACTAGTAAATTATTTTTTGAATACTTTTTTTTCTTATTTTTGCAATGATTTTTTCTATGGTTTGATACAGAATTTGCTACGTTAGTTTTTTAAGAATTTTTCTAGATTTTGCTACCAATTTCTCTATGAACTTTGTTTACTTATCGATTTTGCTACCGTTTCTATTGTATATATTATTAATTTTTTTAATATTTCTTTTGTCCATTTTTGCTTATGGATTTTCTTACATGTTCTTTTTTATTTTTTTAATATTTATTTTGTTAGTTTTGCTACCACTATTATTAAATAATATATATATTTTTTTGTTTTTACAACGTATTTTGCTATAGATGTTGCCATGGATATTAGTAAATTAGTTTTTGAATACTTTTTTTCTTATTTTTGCAATGAATTTTTCTATGGATTTACTACAGATTTTGCAACGTTAATTTTTAAGAATTTTTCTAGATTTTGCTATCAATTTTTCTATGAACTTTATTTACTTACCGATTTTACTACCTTTTTTGTATGAATTTTGCTACCACTATTATTAATTAATTTTTTTTCAACGTATTTTGCTATGGATGTTGCTATGGATACTAGTAAATTATTTTTTGAATACTTTTTTTTCTTATTTTTGCAATGATTTTTTCTATGGTTTGATACAGAATTTGCTACGTTAGTTTTTTAAGAATTTTTCTAGATTTTGCTACCAATTTCTTTATGAACTTTATTTACTTATCGATTTTGCTACCGTTTTTTTAAACCTCAGTTAGTTAGCTGTTAAATATTTATTTTTATGATTTAGCTATGGACTTTGCTACCAGTTTTACTAAGTTTTTTTATTATATTTATTTTCACAATTTTTCTATCGATTTTGCTACATATTTTATTTTACTTTTTTTAGTTCATTTCTAAATACTTATTTCAATCATTTTGCTACGGATTTTGCTACCGGTTTTGCTACATTATATGTTCTATATTCATTTCCTCAATTTTGCTACGATTTTGCTATGAGTTTTTCTACGAAATTCATTTGCGAAGGAAGTTCATAGCTAATCCGTAGCTAATTCGTAGCAAAATGTGTTCGTAGCTAATCCGTAGCTAACTCGTAGCAAAAGTTGCCACCATTTTTTCACGTAGCAAAATTTCATAGCAAATGCCTCTTTTTGTAGTAGTGATGTGTTCAATCGCAAGAGATGGAGAGAACTGTTTGAGAGGAACAGATTGCTGTTGTGCCGCTGGCGCCGACCGTGTACGGCCAGTACTGGATTTTTCGAGTGCGGCCCGTAAAGTTAGGAAAATGCACGTAGTAGCATTGTTAGGTCAAGAAGATTTAGATGTGGTCTTGGAGGAAAAACCGAATAAATGGGAAAAGGATGCTGAAGTAGTTTCGAACTCAAAGGATAAAAAGGCAAGAGCGGTGATTACATTGGCTTTGTTGAGAAGTGTTGCATTTAATATTATGAAGGAAACCACGGTTCGTGGGACAATGACAGCTCTGTCAAATATGTACGACAAGCCTTCTGCCGGTAATCAAGTGTTCTTGATGAGGGAAATGTTCATGAATAGGATGCATGAGGGAAGCTCAGTCAACGGTCACATCAATAAAACTGATTCGGTTGTGTGTAGGCTATCATCTGTAGTCATGAAGTTTAATGATGAGACTCAAGCTCTGATTCTGCTATCTTCTCTACCTGATAGCTGGTCTAGGTTTGTGATAGCTGTTAGTTCTACGGTGGTTGGTGGTTTGACTTTTGAAGGGATCCGAGATTTAGTGCAAGGTGAAGACATTCTTTGGAAAAACACGAGTAATGGATCATCTTCTGAGTTTTTTCATGTTGGTAAGGGAAGGGATAATATCAGAAGAAGTGGGAGTTGGGTAAAAGCTCGGAAGGTTATGTCGTGCTTGTGCTGCAATGAAGTTGGACATGTTAAGAGTCAATGTCCAAACAAGACAAAGGAAAATTTGCTAAGGAAAACACTACTCAGTAAATTGATGATGCACTGGTTTCTAGTATGGAAGGTAGATTGGACTATTGGGTTATGGATTCAGGTTCTTCATGTTATATCATTCACAACGGAGATATAATGGTGAATCTGAAGGTTGGTAACTTTGAAAGGTATGAATTGCTAATGTATAAACTCATGTTGTTATGAGTGTGGGAGATGTTAATCTTGTAACTCCATTGGGAACCACATGGAAGTTGAAGAACGTCGGGGTGATTTCGGGATTTAAGACAAATCTTATTTTGGTCGGTAAATTGGATGAACAGTGTGACAACCCAAGATTACGAGGTCTTTCCTCTACGCGTTACTTGTTTTGAAATCCTGTTTTGACAATTTGTTTTTATGTTATTTCATGTGTAGTTTGTTTGAATGGTTAGAGTATCCTGATGATTAATTGAATGTGTAATGTTTATGGTTTATGTGTAATGAAAACCCAAGGCGACGAAGAATGGGGTCTTCGTCACAACACCCTTCGACGAAGAATGGAGTTCGTCACAACCAATCTTCGCCGTAACCTATCTTCGACGAAGAATGACCTTCGTCAGTGAGAGACTTTGCCAAAATGGGCCTTCGACCCAGGCTTACTCATGGCCCATACCATTTTGAGTGTATAACCTCGTGTAATCAGTAACCGTGGACACACAAAGGAAACCCTAAACTCCTCTCCCCTTATTCTTTGAACGACGGCAGTTCTAAGAACCTCGAAGCCTTCTGTTTCGACTTAGCTAAACACGTCGGTATCACAATTAGTGAAATATTGATTGATTTAATTGTGCCTTCTTTTGTGTTACTTGTCTGAGAATAATAAGGGCATTGATGCAATGATGTTGTGTTACATTATGTTCTGGCATGAGATAGTAGTTAGGGTTGTATGCTCATAAGAATTGTCAATGGAATCACTTGAGCCTAATCTAAAGGAACAATCGTCATTACATGCTCACAAGATAGTCCGGTAAATCACATCTTGTGTTGATCAGATTTGATTATTGAGTTTACATGTTAATAATAAAGATTGTATATGATTATCGTATGATTTAGGGCATGTAATCGATGTTAGTATTGTGGTATTATTAGTTTTAATGATGAACGGTATTTAGGGTATGCTTGAATGTGTGAAATAACTGTGATTGATCCTATAATTGTGGCTAGGATTTGTTAACTGTTGTTATGAGAATTGAGGGGATGTAACCGTCTGTTGGGAAAAAACTATAACTGATAAGGGTGCGGCGAAGAATTAGTTCTCCGTTGAAATGATTCTTGACGAACTTTGTGATTCTTCGCCAAACCCCATCTCAACGAAGAAGGAATACTTCGTCACATCTCTTCTCAACGAAGGATGAGCCTTCGCCATGAGATCCTTCGTCGAACCCCATCTCGACGAAGGATATTCCTTCGTCGCCTAGGATTCTTCGCCATATAACTAAAGGGACAAAACAGTAAACTGTCGTGATGCATGTTTTGATGGGTACTTGGGTTCACAAATACTAATTGTTGCATGATAGCACTATTGATTAAGAATGAGAAGTTTGACTTGTCTTGTGTGGTAGAACATTCACCTGTTGTGTGTTGATTTGTGACATTCACATGGGATGTGGGCTTGTATGAGAATTGGGTACTTGATGTTACATAGTGATCCTTGCAATGAATGCAATCTGGGTCAATACGTGATCTGATTATTAGGAAACCGGTGTTATTGGTAACTACTGTTGGGAACATGAACTTATGATGTAAACGGGTATGAAATCTAAACATTACAGTGTGTTGCGTGACAATGTTGATACATGTGACTTGTTGAATAAGTGATCTAGATATGTATTTATGAAACTGATCATCTTTGGTAACCACGGTAGGCTATGGTTGACCAACTTGGAACGGGTAATGTAATGTACCATACCGAGCAATCTAAGGTGAGTTCATTCCTCTTGAGCATGCGTCCCGGTGGGTTGGACAATCATTGGGTATTCCTGAGAGGAATAAGTCATTTGGGTAAAACTGGGATGTTGGATAATACACTCACTCCTATCACCATTAAGTCCCATCTTGTTTGTTACCTGAGAGGTAACGAGGTATTAGTTGGTAGCGCTATCTAGGTTTGGCAGCCTCACCCCGTACCTGAGAGGATGGGTGTGAACTAATGAGCCAGTCATGCCCAATTCTTTGATAGGGGCATTGGGGAAAGGGCAAAATAATCTGGAGCCATCTTGTACGGTATTGAGTTATTATCAACATTACTTTTGGAATTGTTATTAAACTGGATTAAACACTTGGTAACCAAACGTTTTCATAAAACTGTGAACTCACCAGCGTTGTCTGATATACTTGTGTGCATGCTCGCAGGTTATTGATATGTGCGGATGTGGAACTTGCTGTCTGGGATGCTGGAGTGGTCATGGGTCGAGTTGCATGGAATCATGAGACACGTCTAATGGCTTTTACACACTTGTGTTGAAATTCTTAATTATTGTAGTATGCTTCCGCTGAACAGTAAATAATGTTTTGTAACGCTTATGTTAAAAAATGAAAGTTTTATTGAAATATTGTTATGAGTTCAATGTCATTGGTGGCTTGATCATGGTATGTCACACGCCTCGCGGGGGTTCCCGCGTGTGGTATTTTGGGGGAGTGACAGTTGGGTATTAGAGTCAATGGTTATAGTGAACTTGGTTCTAAAAATGTTTTTTTATAAAACCAGACTATAACTGAACAGTTCTGAATACGTGAATACGACCATGACACTCAGCTCCAGATTGCAAGGTTCGTCTTTTTCACCTGCTGCATACATTACATGACTAGTACACATTTGCTGATGATGTAGCGTACGAACACACACTCGTCACTATAGCATGATTACATGAATTGTTTGCTTACATTATGATGCATTGATAGTATGTCATAGTCTTTGGATTTATGTGATCTTATCATTTTGATATCCTCCGTTTGATATCTGAGTTTGAAGAGCCATTTGACATGAGTTAGGAGGAACTGAGATGAGCTTGCAGACCACAATATTATTGTGGGTGCACACATAATAATAATGTGGGGTGCATGCGAGTCCTAGTGAGCCTTAACAAATGAAGAGGGGTTATTTTCTATTATTTGATCAATGAGAAACATAAAAAATATATAGGAGTCACATCAGTGATTGTCTCCTACTCGAACGTGATCTTTTCACTCCTCTCAGAATCCTTACGAATCTCGATGCTATCGAGTATCACCTGAACACTTATCTGAACGTCTAGCGAACTATTAGAATGTTAGGTGCTAGTATGAACACCCCTGAGTTGGATGACGCAGCGTCAAATGATTGGTCTATACCTTTCTCACTTTTCTTCGTTTGCTGGAACTTAACGTACTGACACCTTAGATCCCGAAGTGCGATCACTTCTGCAACACTCTAGAAGCATACCGTGTATTACTCAATCAACTTGCAAAATTGATGGACAAGGGGATGAGTGTAGTACCTTACTGACCTCAGAATTAGGGCGACCATGTTTACCAACAATAAACCCCAGCAAATTGGCTTCAATCGAATCCTTAACCCTAGTCAGCAACTAAGGGGAGTCAACTCCTACGAATCAATCGGGACATGAGTGATGACAATTGACTATGGGGTGGAATGTGTGACTGCCAGCACAATGAGTAGCGCCTTAGGACGTGGCGTGGAATGTGAAAAGATGGACCCTGTTGGTGAAAGATCGTGGGGCTCCGTTTCAAGCAATTACACTAGAGGCAACAGTCACGGCAACATCAAGGTACTCGTAATCGTAGTCTACAGTATGGAAATGAAGGTGCCTACGACATAGATTGGCCGATGTTAAATCAAGACGACAACAACCAAGGGAACGACGACAGTACTGGAATTTCTCGTAACGAAAACAACAACACGGGAAATGATGCTCGTGGAAAGGGCATTTAGGATTGGCATAGGCGACGCCAGGATTATAGCAGCATGGTGGCTTGCACGTTTCTGGTAACTAATCGTCTCGTCCCTATTCTGTTTAACCCTGATACTTCTTGAAACCGAACTTGTTGTGGAAGCGGTTGATGACAAGTCAATTGAAGCCTCATATGTTTGTTGGGATGCAAACTCGACCTTGTGGGACAAGTGTTCGACATAGACCTCCCTGTTGCTATCCTTGATGGTTTTGATGCAGTAGTTAGTGTGGATTGGTTATCTAGATATCGCGCAGATATACCCGGTGAGGAGAAAATTTTGCGTATCCCTCTCCCTAGTGGAGAATCATCGTCTGACCTAAAGTGTCAAAGTGGTGTAAAGGTTAGCATCATTTCAGCAATGAAGGCCCAGAAGTGACTACGGAGGGATTTCCCCGCTATATTAGTAACCGTTACTGATGTTAAGGCTAAGGAAAGGAGGATCGAGGATCCACCAATTGTTCGTGGTTCCTCTCGGTGTGCTACCCGAGGAACTTTCATGTTTACTTCCATAACTGTTAGGCAGAATCTCAGTTTGATCTCACGCTAGTGGCAGCCCTGATTACTCGTACTCTTTGCCGACTTGCACCAGGAGGGTTGCAAGAACTGTCTAATCAACTACAGGAACTGTTGGACAAGAGTTTTGTCAGACCTAGTTTGTCGCCTCGAGGAGCCCCAGTCATATCCGTGAAGATACACCTTTTCGTATGTGTACCGATTATCGAGGACCCAACAAGGTGACAGTCAAGAACCGTTTGCCTCGACCATGAATTGACAACCTGTCAACCAGTTGCGAGGGTCAAGCTTCCATTCGAGGATTGACTACAAGACGAACTATCATCAGATGGAAGTCCAAGGGGAGAATGTTCCTAAAACGGCATATCGAACGCAATGCGGCCATTGCGACTTTGTATTCCATGACCTTTGGATTATTCAACACACCAGCAGCTTTATGGATCACATGAATCGACCGTGTTTATTGATGACATTTTGAATCATTTCCAGGAGAAAGGAACATCATGGACGGCATTTGTCACTTATTTTAGAGCTTTGGAGGGAGGAGCCACTCCACACGAAGTCTTGTTTTATGTAACTTCTGGATTCGAGAGGTACATTTTTGGTCATGTAATCAACGAAGTGGAATACACGTGGATCTCGCTAAGATCCATTTTGTTAGAAATTGATCGGCACCAAAGAGTCCTTCGGGGATACAACAATTTCTTGGTCACGCTAGATACCATCGCAGATTCATCGAGGGATTTTCGAAGATCGCGCAGCTTTAATCTCTTTAGCACAGCAGGGTGCTTTGTATTCGTGGGAGACAAAAAAGGAGGACGTCTTTTCAGCTTTGAAACCCAACTCTGCAATGCACTGAGCATCGTCTTTATCCGAAGGTACGGGAGATCTAGTGGTATACCATGATGGTTCGAATCAGAGTCCCAGTTACACGCCGATGCAACACGAGAAAGTGATGGCTTACGTAGTGGATTTTCAAGAAGAATTGCACGAGCCACAACCTGCGGTAGAAACCATGGCCTTTGGATTTAAGTTGGAGGCATTACTTGGACGGTACCAAATGCACTACTTAGACCGATCACAAGGGCCTCCCGTGTACCCTTGCTTCGAAAGAGCGAAACATGTGATGGTATCGCTGGATGGAACTCTTGAGCAATTATGACTACGGACCCTAAACGTGTATGAGCTTGCAGCTCACTATCGACTCTAGCCTACCCGATCAGATTCGCCCTGTTCAAACTGAAGCATTGAAGGAAGAGAATCTTCAAGTTGGGTCCATGCGGGACATGGAGGAGCAACTTTTGGCAAGACGGACGATATTTGCTACTTCATGGAACGAATACAGATCCCACTATACGGCAACCGTAGGGAACTTGTGTTGAACGAAGCACTTCAGCCTCGATATTCTAGTCGTCTGGATTTTGATAGGGGATATTAAGATCTATAAATCTGGTACTGATGACCGGGATGAAGGCCCACATAGCAATGTACAGGAACAATGTTTGATTTACGCGAAAGTCAAGGTGGAGTACCAGATACCTCTTGAGTTGTGTCAGCAACCAGAAACACCCATGTGGAAATGGGAACAAGCTGCCATGGATTTTGTCACTAGCCCACTTGAAACCCAGAACGGAAACAATATCACCTGAGTGATCGTTGATTGTCTCATGTAACCAGTACACTTTCTTGCAATCAGGGGAAGTTGACAAGTCTTCGTATCCTATGAGTAATTACCTGTGAAGGGGCGGTTTAGGCATAGGGTGCCAACTCCTGTCACCTTTGATTTTGATTTATACCTGATGTATGACAAGCAATACACGACACCCTTGCCTCACGTCTAGACACTAGCATTGCTTATCACCGTAGGACAAACGGTTAGGGTAAACGAACCATCCTGACACTCGAAGACATGATGCTAGCATGTGTGTGATTGGATTTAGTAAAAATTGGAAGGACACTTACCTTTGGTTGAGTTCTACTGCAACAGTTACCATTCTAGTATTCAGACAGCTCCGTTTGAGGCATTGCATGGACGATAATGCCAATCTCCTTGATGGACTAAGGTGGGTGACAACTTAATCACAGGTCCAGGACTTGTACTTGAAACCTCTGAGAAAATTATTAGATCGGGAATCATATGGCGGCAACTCGTGACCACCAGGAAAGCTGTTAGGAAACACTGGGAGTTCGCTGCAGGCAAACGTGTCACGAATGAAAGTCTCACCCTGGGAGGGTGCAGTGCGCTTTGAGAAAACGTGGCAAGATGATTTTACGTCTTGGCCTACAAACTCGAGTTACCCGACGAATTGGGTAACGTACTCAATGTCATTTATGTCTCAGATCTAAGGCAGTGTTTGTCTGATGAAACACTTGTGATACCTTTACTAGAGTCTAAGGATAACGACAAGTTGCAGTTGTCGAGGACTTTATCAAGACATGGACCAGGAAGTGAAGGTTCGTTGACTTAGTCGAATTCCAATCGTGAGAGTTCGTTGGAACTCAAGAGGTGGACCGGAGTTCACGTGGGAACATGAGAACCAGATGAAGCTCAAGTATCCTCAACTATTCCCAACTGACCAATCTAATCCTGATACGGCTGGTGAATTTCGGGGCGAAATTCCCTTTCAAGTTGGGGATGATGTGGCACCCGCGGAAAATCCACAGTCATCTTGATCTAGCACGGTGTTGCTTTGGATTACTTATCGAATTTCGGAACGAAATTTTATTCAAGTTGGGGATGATGTGACAACCCGAGATTTCGAGGTCTTTCCTCTACGCGTTACTTGTTTTGAAATCCTGTTTTGACAATTTGGTTTTATGTTATTTCATGTGTAGTTTGTTTGAATGATTAGAGTTTCCTGATGATTAATTAAATGTGTAATGTTTATGATTTATGTGTAATGAAAACCCAAGGCGACGAAGAATGGGGTCTTTGTCACAACACCCTTCGACGAAGAATGGAGTTCGTCACAACCAATCTTCGCCGTAACCTATCTTCGACGAAGAATGACCTTCTTCAGTGAGAGACTTCGCCAAAATGGGCCTTCGGCCCAGGCTTACTCGTGGCCCATACCATTTTGAGTGTATAACCTCGTGTAATCAGTAACCGTGGACACACAAAGGAAACCCTAAAGTCCTCTCCCCTTATTATTTGTGCGACGACAGTTCTAGGAACCTCGAAGCCTTCTGTTTCGACTTAGCTAAACACGTCGGTATCATGGTTAGTGAAATATTGATTGATTTAATTGTGCCTTCTTTTGTGTTACTTGTCTGAGAATAATAAGGGTATTGATGCAATGATGTTGTGTTACATTATGTTCTGGCATGAGATAGTAGTTAGGGTTGTATGCTCATAAGAATTGTCAATGGAATCAGTTGAGCCTAATCTAAAGGAACAATCATCATTACATGCTCACAAAACAGTCCGGTAAATCACATCTTGTGTTGATGAGATATGATTATTGGGTTTACATGTTAATAATTCTGATTGTATATGGTTATCGTATGATTTAGGGCATGTAATCGATGTTAGTATTGTGGTATTATTAGTTTTGATGATGAACGGTATTTAGGGTTTGCTTGAATGTGTGAAATAACTGTGATTGATCCAATAATTGTGGCTAGGATTTGTTAACTGTCGTTATGAGAATTGAGGGGATGTAACCGTCTGTTTGGAAAAAAATTGTAACTGATAAGGGTGCAGCGAAGAATTAGTTCTCCGTTGAACTGATTCTTGACGAACTTTGTGATTGTTTTCCAAACCCCGTCTCGATGAAGAAGGAATACTTCGTCACATCTCATCTCGATGAAGGATGAGCCTTCGCCATGAGAACCTTCGTCGAACTCCATCTCGATGAAGGATATTCCTTCGTCGCCTAGGATTCTTCGCCATATAACTAAATGGACAAAACAGTAAATTGTCGTGATGCATGTTTTGATGGGTACTTGGGTTTACAAATACTAATTGTTGCATGATAGCACTACTGATTAAGAATGAGAAGTTTGACTTGTCTTGTGTGGTAGAACATTCACCTGTTGTGTGTTTATTTGTGACATTCACATGGGATGTGGGCTTGTATGAGAATTGGGTACTTGATGTTACATAGTGATCCTTTCAATGAATACAATCTGTGTCAATACGTGATTTGATTATTATGAAACCGGTGTTATTGGTAACTACTGTTGGGAACATGAACTTGTGATGTAAACGGATATGAAATCTAAGCATTTACTGTGTGTTGCGTGACAATGTTGATACATGTGACTTGTTGAATACGTGATCTAGATATGTATTTACGAAACTGGTCATCTTTGGTAACCACGGTAGGGTATGGTTGACTAACTTGGAACGGGTAATGTAATGTAACATACCGAGCAATCTAAGGTGAGTTCATTCCTATTGAGCATGCGTCCCGGTGGGTGGGACAATCATTGGGTATTCCTGAGAGGAATAAGTCATTCGGGTAAAACTGGGATGTTGGATAATACACTCACTCCTATCACCATTAAGTCCAATCTTGTTTGTTACCTGAGAGGTAACGGGGTATTAGTTGGTAGCGCTATCTAGATTTGGCACCCTCACCCCGTACCTGAGAGGACGGGTGTGAACTAATGAGCTAGTCATGCCCAATGCTTTGATAGGGGCATTGGGGTAAGGGCAAAATAATCTGGAGCCATCTTGTACAGTATCGAGTTATTATCAACATTACTTTCGGAATTGTTATTAAACTGGATTAAACACTTGGTACCCAAACGTTTTCATAAAACTGTGAACTCACCAGCGTTGTCTGATATACTTGTGTACATTCTCGCGGGTTATTGATATGTGCGGATGTGGAACTTGCTGTCTGGGATGCTGGAGTGGTCATGGGTCGAGTTGCATGGAATCATGAGACACGTCTAATGGCTTTTACACACTTGTGTTATGAAATTCTTAATTATTGTAGTATGCTTCCGCTAAACAGTAAATAATGTTTTGTAACGCTTATGTTAATAAATGAAAGTTTTATTGAAATATTGTTACGAGTTCAATGTGATTGGTGGCTAGATCCTAGTATGTCACACGCCTCACGGGGGTTCCCGCGTGTGGTATTTTGGGGGTGTGACAAACAGGGATTGCATAAGTTTGGTGGTGGTAATTATAAGGTGATTAATGGATATCTAGTCATTGCTCATGGAAACAAGATAGGATCATTGTACATGGTGGAGGTACGTGTTAAGGGATCTATAATGATGTATTGCAAAATACAGTTTTCAACCGTACTTAGTCGTTTGTATTTTGCAGTGCTTCAGAGGTATAAGGAAGTGAAAACGAGCTAAAATGAAAGAAACCAAGGGTCCAGACGAGTTGTAGTGGATCGGGAAGTTTAAACGATGAAAATTCAAGAAATCTACCATGTCCCGCCGCGCGATAGGGATTGGTGAAGAGCGTCGCCTGGTGCGAGGAAGCAAAAAAGGCTGCATGTTTTAATGCATGTCACGTGACGCGACAAGTTAATATAATACCCATCGCGTCGCGTGACAGGTTTGTAAATCGGGGAAAATTGTTTTAGGCCCAAATTCGATGTCTTATAATGTAAATACAAATTTTAAAACACATATTATGGGGAGGAACAAACATAGAGCTGTGGAGGGACAATTTTGGGAGATCAAGAGGCAAAAGTTGGCGATTTGGAGCTACGGGATCATGAATCATCTAGTTTTCATTATTCCGTTTCTTCTTTCCTTGTTTCCAAACATGTTTGTTGAACTCATCATGGCTTGTGTTTTTATTTTCACGATGATTGTCGGCTAAACTCTTGTTACTGCCTAGGTTTAAGATGATTATTTGATGATGAGTGGTTTTTCTTTCGTTTTTTGGTAAGAGTTGATGAATTAATACTTTAGTAGATTATCTTGTTCAATGAAGTCAGATGTTATGCATGCTTATTACTGATTTAAACTCTTTCATTACTTCCAATTGCATTTTTTTGATGGTCTGTCCATGTATGAATACTAGTTAGGTCGTCTTCTGTGTGTTTGCGATTAGTTTGCGGTTAATTGCCGGAGATTTCTGTAGGAACTGTGATTGAGATTTTAGAGGTTTTAAGTGTTCTACCTAGTCCAATAGCTGTGAGGTGAGGATTAATTAAGTTTGTCTTCGTCACTAGACGGTTTAGGTGTTGCTTGCGTGTGAGCGGGTCTTCCTTAATTGTCTTATAATAGTTATTTTCTTAAATTTGATAAATTGTTCGTAGGTTACCCATTTACACTTTAGAGTGCATTGAGATTGTCGTGTAGTGAGGTAGATCGTCTTTCGGGTACTTTAGTATTGTTGGATTCGCTGTGAGGCTATTCGATTAACCAGTGAGTTTAACAGCTTTTAGACCATGTGTAGTGGTAAAGGAAGACCCTCGGGCATTATCCACCATGTGAAGGTCCAGTCAGCAATGGGGCATTTTTCTAAAATGGGTATAGTGGGGATGTGGACATTGTGGGGCATTATGTTGAAAGGGGTGTAAATAATTAAATAAATAAAAAAACCATCAAAAAAGTGATTTGCCAACAATATCTTCATCAGGCATTTAATTTTGCACGCCCGAACCAAATTTTTGAAGAAAAACGCCCCCGGGGGTGGTGTGCGGGCGTTTTAGGGCGTTTTTGACACGCCCAAATACTGCCCCACTACGGGTGGTCTTAGGGTTCTCTTAGTTGACATCCTTGAGAAGGGTCGAGGATACCCTAGGATTTCCTACTAGTTTAGTATTATAGATCCCGGTTCCATATAGTTCCCATTACCGTTAGAAAACCATGATTCACAAATAGGATTCTAAACCTAGGTTGTGCTTTTACCATCATTTGATCTCATCTACAGTCTTAGTGTCTGAGTGTAACAACCCTCAAAAAGGGCCCATAACAATTCATAATCTAAACCCCAAACACGTACGACGAGAATCAGCACGAAAAACAAGAAAAACCAAGATTTAGTCATCGTCACGTGACGCGACGAGATCCCTATGGATCATTGCGTAGCGTGGCGGGTCCAGATTCCCCAGATGCCACGTGTTGCCACGTCTTGCTATGTGGCAAACCTATAGGGGTGACTCATGCCACCTAAGCCCTAACACACCCCGTCATGTGACGCGACGGGGGAATGTGGAGCCGGTTACCTGATGCGACGGCCTGGAATTCAGCTATAAATCGAGCAGTCCCTGTGCTTTTCAATCTGCTCAGTTTCGATCTCTTTCTCTCGCACTCTCGTTCTGTCGTTCTAATCCCGAAACCCTAAACCTCGAAACTCTGCTCTGTAGAAAGTGTACGAAACCCTTATCCCTGAAACGATACCCTGTCCGATTGATCTAAAACCCTAGCATCGAACAGCTGAAGCTCCGCCTTAATAAGGTGATACTTTATACATTGCGGTTTTGATCTCGTGATTGTCGTTAAAAGTTTGATTTGGTTTCTTACACTAATCCATATCACATTTTGGTATATCTACAAATTAGAAATTACAACCAAGGGCTGCTAAACCAGAAAACTTAGCGGTTAAGAAAACTTAGTGGTTAAGAAAATCTAGCGGTTAAGAAAGCTTAGTGGTTAAGTAAACTTAATAGCTAAGGAAACTTAACAGGAAATGAAACTTAACAGCCAATTAAGCTAAGTAAGTTAATTAATTAATCGGTTAAGTAAGTTACTTAGTTAAATAGTTAAAGTAAATTAATTAATTAAACAACTAAGTTTAACAACAACACGGTTAATTAAGTTTAATAACTTAACATCTAAATAGATATATATAAGGTAGATAACATATAAAGAAGGTATATATAAGGAAGACATATATAAGGAAGATATATATAGGGAATATATATATATATATTATATATAAGGAAGGTATATATGGGTAGATAATAACTGGGGAAGGTGTATATGGGTAGCTAGTATCTAGGGAAGGTTTATATAGGAAAGGCTTATCTAGGGATGGTATATAAGAAACTTCCTAGAAAAGAAATGCATATTCCTTACCTAAAAATAGGAAGCTTAGGATCATTTTTCCTTTCTCATTCCTTCTCTAATTCTCTCTATACATTGGTGTTCTAACCGATAGTCACCCATACGATATCCTGTCCGATCGATCAGAGAACCAAAAGACAAATGCCAAAGTGCTGCCTGAATAAGGCTATACTTTGTTAAATTTCGTTATGGTTCTAATCTCATGACCATCGTTAGGTTTAATTAGTTTTACACTAATACGTATTCTACTCGTTAAACTAAATGTTTAACTATCAGAAAGCTCAAAACTTTAAACTTACTATCAAAATAGATGCTTAATTACTAGAAGATTCAGAATTACAAGTAGATGCTTAACTATTAGAAGGCTTAGAATCAGGAGGCCTGTTAAATCAAGAACTATAGACCTACAAGGTGAGTCATTCTCTTTTATTAAATGCTTTTAAAATCCTAAATGTTTTTCAATTGTTACTTATATTACAGTGATTAAGTCTTTGTATTCTTACTAAGAAATTACTTCCAGTATGTGGGGTTTTGTATACACTACCTGATAAGCTTCACTAGTTGAGAGAATGATCAACAATGATATGACCATAGTCACAGGAATTTCCGAGTAACAAATACCTTTGGGTAATAGTAAGATATCAACGAATGTAAAAAATCTTAATACTGTAAATATAAGAAGGTGTCTTTCCATACAATTGAATGAACTCACCAGTATTTCATGCGTATTTCATGCTGATAAAATATTTGATTACCGTAGATCTGAATAAGAGTTGTGATACGACAACAAAAGTCTTAAATACGTGGCTTATTTTATCAATTAAATTAAGAAACATTTTTTTATGTATTCGGGTTTATCCCATATTAAAGCTACCTTTGTAAAACATGTGTTTTATCCCCACCTGTTTAAATAAACAAAAGCCGATGTTTCTAAACTCTGATATTTTTCCTAACTCATGGTCTTGATGAAATTTCCGCCGTAATATTTTTGAAATAACCACCGGTACCACCTTATTGTTCATGGCTCCCGTCCAGGGTGTGGTCGGGGTTGTGACAGAAGTGGTATCAGAGCCACTGGTTTAAGCAAATAGGTGTTGTGATAATACCTAAGAAAGATGCCTTAATATAAGCGTTGCGATAAGCTAATTACTTGCATAGGTATAGTGTGATGGGTATTGGTATGCCATGAGGATGATGATTAGAACATTGTAAGTATGGTAAATAAGTAGTAACACTTGGCTACTGTTGTTTCTTGTTTATTGATACTACTTGGTTTTGGAATATGATCCGTCATGTGAATACTAATTTCCATGTTCCTTGTTGAAAGTCCTCATAAAAGATGCACCTTTAAAATCATGATTAGAGAATATTCTATTTATGGAAAATACAATGATAATTATCTCTTCGGCAAGACTGGGTATGGTGTGGTAGACTCTCCAGCTTGTCCGGGTAAGATTGGGTTGCCTCTCTGACGAGACCGGGTAAGATGGGGTATATGTTATGTTAAATAGTTACAGAATTCCCAAAACGTTACCATGAGTATGTATATTACCTTAACCTTATGAGTATGTATATTACAGTATATGAAACATATGATTGTGTGTATATATAAATAAGGAAATCCAAAGGCCATAATGATTGAGAATTTAGGATGAATCACCAACATCTGTGTCAATGATAATTTATAATTCATTATCATGAACCTCTCATATACCTCTATAATTCTGATATCGCTTTTGATCATCCGTCTCGTAACTTGTGTGACGACGGGAACCCTTTAAGTTAGGGGCGCCATCAAAAGTATAAGAATTTCCAATGCGTTACCTTAGATTTTCAACGCTAGCAGGAAACCTGTAACTAAAAGTTGTGCTAGGCACAAAACGTATAACTAAAACTTACGCTAATGAGAGTAATTCTACTTTCATTAAGAACTCTTGAAAAAATGAGAGTAACCTACCACTAGATACACTCACAAAGACTTCCTTCACCTGTAATCTTACTAAGATTACCAGTAATAAAGAAGCTGTTACGACAATACATGGGTTGCAAAGGACTAAAGCTATCCTAACCATTAATATATACGCTGAGAAGGATGAAGTAATGTATGCTTCAAATATAAGACGTTAAGATGATGAGACTTGATCTTCCAAGCACAAGATCATGACATGACTTAATCCACGGAAGGGAAAGAAGTAAAAGAACTAACAGAAAGGAAATTTTGTATGCTTCATAAAAGGAACAAATGAAAACAAAATTCCTGAATCGCCAAATGATTGGTGGCAATTGTCGTGAGTACACGACAAAATTCTTCGGATATGCGAAAATGGTACTAGTTTTGGCTTCGCCAAAATATGTACTAATTTCTCATTTTATTTGGGACTAGTCTGTGAGATCCGTGATCTGATAACGGTGGTCAGACCACAAACCACTAGTAATATGGCCGAGTTAGCAAATACTTTGACCAATGGATTAATACCTGGACACAAGAAAGAAGAACGCGGATCCGTATATGTTTCCATTAGGAAAGCGAATCATATTCGTCAAGATTGTCCGAAAATAACACAGACACCTGAAAACAAGACGAGAACAAGATGAAAATAACCAAAGATCCCAAGAGGAACGTGAGAACATTGTCTTCACAACATAAAAGGCAACAATGATTCCTAAGATGATTGTTGGCACATTTCTTATACATGATATTGACACTGAAGTATAATTTTACTTTGGTGCGAACCAAAGTTTTATAAATACTGAGTTATGTCAATCAATTGTTCAATCTTTAATCAAACGTAGGCAAGAATACAAACTTAGTGCTACTTTACTTCATATGAATCTCGTTAGATTCGGTGTAGTGTTAGAAATGGAATGATTAGCATCCAATCATGCTCAAATCTTAAGTAATTAGAATTCTGTTGAGATTCGTAAGCCAACAGGAGAAGTGATCACAATCCAATGAGAATTTGAGTACATATTCAAGGAAACCTACGCGAAAGGATTTTCGAAGAAGCTCATAAAATAAGTATATGATGCACCGTGGAAGTGATAAGAGGTATAAAAGTTTGAATAACAATTACTGATAGATAGTAATGAAAAAGGATGTAGCAAGTTATGCCTCTAAGTATTTAATCTGTTAGCAAGTTAAAACAGAACATTAGAAACCTTTAGGTTTACTCAACGATTAGAAATGCCAGTATGGAAATGGGATTGATAACAAATGGATGTTGTTACCAAATTTCCCAAAAACAATAAGTCATAGCGACATAATCTGGGTGATTGTGGATCGACTAACCGAGTCAGCTCATTTCCTACCAATGAAGGAAACCTTTAGTATAAAACATTTATTTAAGTTGTATGTGGACGAAATAGTCTCATTACATAGAATCCCGTTATCTATTGTATCGGATCGAGATAGTCATTTCACTTCTCATTCTAGGAAAGTTTTCAAAAAGCCATGGAAACTCGACTAAATCTAAGTACAACTTATTTTGAGCAGTGTGAAAGAACAATACAAACATAGGAAGACATGTTGAGTGCACGTATGTTAGGTATTGGTAAAACTAGGATGCTCACTTGCCACTCATAAGAATTCTCCAATAAACAAATAGTTATCATACAAGAGGTACTTGTGGAGGGGCCGGATGTGTCAACGAAACCCTTGAACCTTGGAAGAATATGCTAGACATCAAGGATATGCTTAGCTGATGAATCTTTAGATATATAAGTAAATGAAAATTTAAATCCATTAAAAGACCTTTACAGGATGAATATGAGAATCCCAAAGCATAAGAGATTAGTTCTGGTCAAAATGAAGTAGGATTCAAAACGACGACAAGAATATACTTGGGAACTAGAATCAGAGAAGAGACAGAAATACCCATTCTTGTTTCAGTGAATCTTGAGAACGAGATTTAAACAAGGTGGGGAGGATGTAACAACCCTCAAAAAGGGCACATAACAATTCATAATCGAAACCCCAAACACTTATGGTGAGAACCAGCATGAAAAACAAGAAAAACCAAGTTTTGGTCATCGTCGCGTGACGCGACGAGATCCCTAAGGATCATCGCATAGCGCGGTGGGTCCAGATTTCCTGGATGCCACACGTGGAAAACCTACATAGGAGTGTGGAGCCGGTCGCGTGACGCGACAGCCTTGAATTTCAGCTATAAATTGAGCAGTCCCTGGGCATTTCAATCTGCTCAGTTTCAATCTCTTTCTCTTGCTCTCTCGTTCTGTAGTTCTAATCCTAAAACCCTAAACCTCGAAACTCTGCTCCGTAGAAAATGTACGGAACCTGATCACTGAAACGATACCATGTCCGATTGATCTAAAACCCTAGCAACGAAAAGCTGAAGTTCCACCTGAATAAGGTGATACTTTATACGTTGCGGTTTTGATCTCGTGATTGTTGTTAAAAGTTTGATTTGGTTTCTTACAATAATCCATATCACATTTTGGTATATCTAGAAATTAGAACTTATAAACAGGGGGCTGCTAAACTAGAAAACTTAGTGGTTAAGAATACATAGCGGTTAAGAAAACTTAGTGGTTAAGAAAACCTAGCAGTTAAGAAAGCTTAGTGGTTAAGTAAACTTAATAGCTAAGGAAACTTAACAGGAAATGAAACTTAATAGCCAACTAAGCTAAGTAAGTTAATTAATTAATCGGTTAAGTAAGTTACTTACTTAAACATTTAAAGTAAATTAATTAGTTAAACAGCTAAGTTAACAACAAAACGAATAAGTAAGTTTAATAACTTAATATCTAAATAGATATATAAGGTAGATAACATACAAGGAAAGTATATATAAGGAAGATATATTATATATGGGTAGATAACAACTGGGGAAGGTATATATGGGTAGATAACAACCGGGGAAGGTGTATATGGGTAGCTAGTATCTAGGGAAGGTATATATGAAACTTCCTAGAAAAGAAATGCATATTCCTTACCTATAAATAGGAAGCTTTGGATTAATTTTTCCTTGCTCATTCCTTCTCTTCTTCTCTCTATACGTTGGTGTTCTAACCGATAATCACCCATACGATATTCTGTCCGATCGATCAAAGAACCAACTAACGAATGACGAAGTGCTGCCTGAATAAGGCTATACTTTGTTAACTTACATTATGGTTCTGATCTCGTGCCCATCGTTAGGTTTAAATTGGTTTTACATTAATACGTATTCTACTCTGTTAAACTAAATATTTAACAATCAGAAAGCTCAAAACTATAAACTTACTATCAAAATAGATGCTTAATTACCAGAAGATTTAGAATTATAAGCAGATGCTTAACCATGCCTGTTAAATCAAGAACTATAGACCTACAAGGTGAGTCATTCTCTTTTATCAAATGCTTTCTAACCCCTAAATATTTTCCCATTGTTACTTATATTATAGTGATTAAGTCTTTGTATTCTTACTAAGAAATTACTGCCAGTATGTGGGGTTTTGTATATAATACTTGATAAGCTTCACTTGTTTAGAGAATGATCAACAATGATATGACCACAGTCACAGGAATTGCCGAGTGACAAATACCTTTAGGTAATTGTAAGATATAAACAAATATAAAAACTCTTAATGCTGTAATTATAAGAATGTGTATTTCCATACAATTGAATGAATTCACGAGTATTTCCTATTGAAAAAATATTTTTAAACATGTTTCAGGTGATTACTGTAGATCTGAATAAGAGTTGAGATACGACACCAAAAGGCTTAAATAAGTGACTTATTTTATCAATTAAATTTAGAAACGTTGTTTTATATATTCGGATTTATCCCCTATTAAAGCTACCTTTGTAAAACATGGGTTTTATCCCCATCTATTTAAACAAATAAAAACCGATGTTTCTAAACTCTGATATTTTTCCTAACTCACGGTCCTGATGAAATTTTCACTGCAATATTTTCAAAATAACCACCGGTACCACTTGACTATTCACAGCTCCCGTCCAGGGTGTGGTCGGGGGTTGTGACACTGAGTTCTCTTTAGTTAATCTTTCAAATAATTGCATTAGGTTGTTAGAACCCCCACCCTCCTCAAAACATAAAAACAATTAAATCGAGTCAGTTTAGATACGTAATCGAGTCTAGTATACGTTTTCAATAGGGTCTCATGAGTTCGATATCTGGGCTTCCTTTAGCTATCCTAATTTCGATCGGTTCACTTGTCGGTCAGTAGTTTAGTTTTTAGAGAGTTTAAAGTATTAGTTAGTGTCTAGTTTCAGGTTAATTTAGTTAATTTAATTAAACTGCTAGAAGCACATCATGACCATCCCTCAAAACAAAGTTGGGGATTTTGAGTTAAAGGCGCAAACGAGGGTTCGTTTCGCAAGGGAGAAGTTTGGTGCCAAGGTGATTCAAGCTGAACGGGATCAGAGGTTTAAACTAGGTCAGGTGGTGACAATGGGAGCATGGAGCCTGTTTCGGGTATTTTATAGTTAAACTTTTATATCTCTATATGCCATGTGTTGTAGACAAGGTAAAGGGGCAAAGCCCACTGTGGCAACTCTGGCGCTGAACTCTCAATGCAAGGGCGCAAAAAGGGGGTGCGAGTGTGAACATCACTGCGGGCATAGGGTGGGATTGGTTTGACTTTCTTTAGAAATATTAAATAATATAGGAGAATTGGCCTGTAATAATCCCAACTAGACGTCATTGGTCATTGCCAGTCCCACCTTTGAATATTCCCCATGCCAGTCCCACCTTTCACTTATTTTTCCTCCACCGGTCCGTTAAGTTTTTTTCTGAATTACAAAATGATGTTTTAGGGATTTTGATCAGAACAAGGATACGAGTCGAATGATGTAAAACTTACCTTGAAATTGTGCTCCGAACGATGAAAACGTTGCTTCAATTCCGGTGTTTAAACTTCCAATTAACAAAAAATCAAGTCGTTTAGTGCACCGTTTCAGGGTAAGTTTTACATCAATAGACTCGTATCCTCATTCTGATCCAAAGCCCAAATACGTCAGTTTGTAATTTCAGAAAAAAAACTTAACTCCATTAAGTTTTTTTTAACTGAGGACCGGTGGAGGAAAAAATAGGTGAAAGGTAGGACTCGCATGGGGAATAATCAAAGGTGGGACTGGCAATGGCCAATGACGTCTAGTTGGGATTATTACAGGCCAATTCCCCAATATATAATCATGTTATATAAAGTCATCTCAACCTACCATTACATTTCACATTTCAACTCTTCATGTTAGGACGTGAGTTTTAAATACTACACCGTTCATATAAAGTTTTTTTTTTAATTTAACATTCACCCCTCTAAACAAAAGTTGGAGTTAAATGCTTGGTTGGTCCCTATGGCTTTACTTGATTTGCAACGTTTAATGAGTACATAACAAATCCTAATGGTTTTAATAGTGTAAACAGGTGGTCGTTAGTAGTTAACATCGTTAAATTTTTAGTTAACTGCGCGTGAAATTACTTATTAACCCTTGAGGTTAAAACAAAGGAATATAAAAAATCATAAATAAAAAATAATACAAATTCATATGGGCCCCGACCAACCCCTATTTCTTCTTCAACAATCAACCACCACAACCTCCACATCCACAAAGCATTACCATCACCACCACCTCCGCCACCATCATCATTACCCCCGCCATCCTTAACACCCACCACCATAATCGCCATCTCTAGTCGGCAGCAATGATACACTCTCCAACATCATCTGGCTTCTCTACCCTCCTTCGTGTGTTTATCCAGTAATCGCTGCTTGAAATCGACCTGCCATCACCGCTACTGAACAATTACCACCACAGATACCCCCTCGCTGATCTTCATCACATATATTTTAATTGTCTATTGTGGGGATGGCGGAAGTTGCAGGTGCTTCAGGCGCCCACCACAACGATGACTGTAACCGTGTTTGATGTGGTGTTAAATTCCAACTATAGGGATCAACTAGGTGATATGCACCAAATGCAACATATAAATTATATCAAATAAGATATAAAATCAACCTTTTTTAGTACTGCTGTTGGAAAAAAGTCGTTTCTTTATATACTTTGATTTTCAAGATTAAAAGAGCTTAAATGTACAAAATGAACCAATTAACGGCAAAAACCAACATAAATACAAAAGAAGGAAAGTTGATACATCATACCGACCCTCCGAACTTCACCCGAAGACCATAAACAATGAATCTGAAGACAAGCATGAGGCTGTACCCCACTTAAGATTCCAGAAAGAGAAAGACAAACAGAAGCAGGCAAGAGACACAGGGCCATGTCCCATGGACACGGGCCATGGTCAACTCCTAGATTTGCAAATCTTGGATAATACAACAAGTACAATGGCCACGGGGCCGTGCCATTGACACACAGGGCCGTGCAAGCATCCGGACTAACACAACTCATTAAATGAAGACAGAGAAGAAAGGGGCACGAGGCCGTATAAACTGTCTGTTTCTAGCTATAAATAGGGGTGCTTGGTTCAATTGGAATCTATCCCTTGGCAAACCACTTCTCTCACACCTACCATCACTCCAACACCACATCACCACCATCATCCACCACATCCATTTGAGTTTAGAATGCATAGTAGTCTCGGGATCCAAGATCGATCGTAAGAGCCATTGTCAAATTATGTTCATGCTTGGCTAATCTCTTACATTACTTGGTGAAGACAAAATCTTTTATGTATTACTTTTGATTTCCAATCTTTGGCTAGCTTTTTAATTGGGTTTGTATTAATGACTTTAATAACTTGTTTTTTATATTGAAAGTGAACTTTATTCTATCATCTCTTCATGTTTTGTTGATTCAATCATTCGTGTCTGTACGGTCTATATAAAGCGTGGTAACTGCATGGAAGGGGGGTTAGAAGGGTGGTTTGGGTAAAGTTCTTGCCTCGTTCAGTGTATAGATCTTGCGAGGACTTGAATAAATCTTATTAGGACTTCCTTTGAGGCAGATAGCATCAAATTGGGGGAAGTAAGAACAACTTGAATCCCTTATAAATAAACTTCTATTAAAACTTTAAACCGGCCTTGCGGGACTGTATCCCTGCTGACTCAAACCAATATGGTCGAGGGTAGCGTTGCCTCTAAAAGAGGGACATGCAACATTTTGCATTAATAACTTACTTAATTATCTTTCAATATTTCAGCCTTGCGAGATTGTATCCCTGCTGACTCAAACCAATATGACTGAGGGTAGCGTTGCCTCCAAAAGAAGGACATGCCACTATAACTAAGATAATCCCTAAAAAATCCAAAGTGCGGAAATCATCAAAGATACATAAAAAATGAGTCAGAACCAAGTGATTCTATCTTGTATATTTGTTTGTTTTATTTATTTAATTTCTTTTTTATTTTACTTATTCAAAATCTTTCTCAAAATTCGGTTAGATTAGACGTTGACGGTATTCCGGTATTAAAAGCTCTTGTGTTCTTGGACGACCTCGGTATCTTACCATCACTATGCTACGCCAACGATGGGTGCACTTGACCTAAGCATGTTGTAGAGAGTGATAGTGATTATATCATTTTTTAAAAATTTAAAGCTTGATAAACGAGTAAAAGATACTTAAAATATATTAAATATACACACGCTCGCTCACGTAACTTGGCATTTAACTCTAAAGTTGAAACGAAAGGGAAGTTCAAATGGGTGTACCATTTTACATTCTGCTTATCCATTGTCCTCTTATTCGAGTACCCCGAATCATAACCGCTAGCTCAGCATCCACCCCTTCCACGATTTGCATCATGACCTCTTGAACTGCTTCGCCCCGCTCTCTCTGTCGAAACACCACGACCACGACCACACCCACCTGATGTGTTAATTTTATGGGAATTTTTTTTGCTCCGATCTGTGTTCACTCTTTGTGAGCAACAAACGAATTCTCATTTGGCGAGTTTCCTTGTTGTAACTTTAAGCGATCCTCGTTGGCCTTCAATCGTTCGATAGCCTCATCAAAAAACATGGTATCTAAATTTGAGTATTGCTATATTGAAGCAAATAATTGGAGGTGTTTGTTGAGAACCGTGTCGAGGAGTTTTCGAACCACCAAACTATCTTCTAGAGTTTTGCCAATACTAATCTGCCTTAAAATCATGCATGATAACTTTTCGGTGTATTCATCTATGGACTCTCTGTCCTTCATCCGCCATGAATTCACTTCTATGGGTGTGTAACCTTGCCTTTTACACCTTTTAGGCTCCCAAGTATCCCTTTTTTAAAGATTCCCACACTTTCTTTGTCTTCTTCTTCTTCGAAACTTGCTGCAAAGCCTCCTTCGGTGTGGCCTGAAATAAGATGGCTCTTGCAAGTTTACTCTTCTTCTCATCAATTACAATACCAGATTGTGGTTCTATGGACTCCCAAAGACCTTGAGCATCCACTATTGCTTCTATTTTGATTGCCCACATTGTGCAATTCATGGAGTTTAAAACTCAGAAGAAATTGTGAGGTCACATAAGAAGTATGCTCAGGATATATATACTGAAATGATTTCATAAGGATGGGGCAACACCATGTTCAACTCCTCTAGAGGTGGGACTAAAAATGTCAAAGATATACAATGGACAAAAAGTTGATGCACGACTATTTAGGAATCTGGTTGGCAGCTTAATGCACTTAATATCCATTAGATCTGATATCACATGAGTAGTAGGATCTACAAAGAGGTTTATGGAACATGATCATTGGTTAGCAGGGAAGCGTTTACTCAAATACATATTAATAACACCACTAATTACGGAATTCATTATAAAATGGTGTAGAATGCAAGTCCTGTAGCCTACGGAGATGGTGATTATATATGGAGGAGACTTAGATGATAGCCGAAGCACTTTAGGCTTCATCTTTAGTTTAGGTACAAGTTCTGTCTCTTGGCAATCTAAAAGGCAGAAGGTTATAGCACTGCGATCGGCAGAGGTCGAGTATATGTGCATGAGTCTTTTGGGATGTCAAGCACTATGGATATGTTGAATTCTGAAAGAAATTTTTGACCCATAAGACAAACCAACCATCATATTTTGTGACTTTCCTTGCCTAAAAATCTTGTGTTTCTGTCACACCCTACTCGTAGCGAAAGCAAATAAGGGATGCAATAGACACATGGCACAAGCACATTGTTCATAAAGATATTGTATTATACATTAAAAGAACATTCTGTTACATGATCATTTGCACACTAACGTATAGTTCACAGGCACATCTCCAAACGCAACTCGCCCTTAGTAGGTATGCGTCTATCTACAATAGTACCCAAAAAGCAAAACTGTATCAACTAGCACATTCATCTCTTATTCCTCTTTCGCATTACCTAAAAATCATGTTAAAATTTTGAAAGGTCAACTATGAAAGTTGGTGAGTTTCACATGTTTAGTTCGTATCAGTCAGAGTGGACGTAAATCGGATTTAGCACATGTGATGTAATTATACTAAGCTCACAAGTGAAGCCTCGACTGTTCGTTCATGATCTGGTGGTCCACATCCACCACTTCACCGCGCCCAATAGCTATGGCTAACACCCCATAGCGTGTTCAACGTACGTGCATGAACTTGTGCAATTGCAATAGAACCTATGGTATATGTGCCATCACAATTGGGTTTGTCAAACCAATAGTACTATTTACACAGTTAATCACTCATGTTATGGGAACTTTCCAAGTGTTAGTGCTAACTCGAATAATTCACATCAAATCACGTTTTCATGTGCAAGTAGGTACGTATGTAACATGCAATTCACCCCAAGTGAAATAGTTTGGACAAAAGGGGCAATGAAACTCACCTAATAGCGTAGCTCAAGTATGTAAGCACAGTATGTAAGGCTATAATATTGAGTAGGTTTACGCTTGTCTTTATCAACACACTTATAAGTATTATAAGTATTGGATTTAGTTTTCTAGTGGGCTTGGGTTAGGCCATGTGGGCCGAGTTATATGTGGACCCTATATAATGATTAGTTTAGTTCATTATTAGGGTTAGACTTCAGAGTGAGACATTACAGAAACTGATTAGAGAGTTGTTGATTGCTAGTGTTCTTAATCCAGACTTTGTACCAGACAAACCTAGAGTTTGTGCACAAATATATTAATACAATCGACTTCATCTTCTTGTTCTACACTTTCTTTAGTTTTCCACACTTAGGATTGTAGTTGTGATATCCGATTGAAGATCTTTGGACTTACAATTGGTTTAAGAGCCTAAGAAGTCTATTCAAAGGCTCCGTTTCAAGATATCACTTGAAGAACAAGAAGAAAGAACAAGCAGATTCGAAGAACATCAAGAACAATTTAAAAGTTCACGTTTGATCTGTTTTGGAGGTCTTCAGTGTGTGTTTGCACGTTTTTCAGAGCTATTGGTGGAAATAATCAACAAAAACTATATTTCGAATCAATTCCTTAGTTTTTGGGATTTATTTTTTGATTTCTCTACAAAAATATTAGTGTACGGGATCAAAAAGGGTGCTATCAGCTGTGTACGGGTTTAAAAGTTGAGGTGTGCGACCTGGAGTGTGCCTTATATACAACTTGTTCGTGTGCTGCCTAGTGTGCGAACCAACTTGTGTGCGGCCCAGATTGTTAGTATGTGACCAGGCCCAATTAACTGTGTGCCACCCAATTACCGGTTGTGCGGTCCGGATTGCTGTGTGCGGCCAAACCTTTGTGCGACCTAAGTGTGCGGTCCAGATTGCTGTGTGCGACCAGGTGTTTGGTCCAGATTGTTATGTGTGGCCCAAACTTGTGTGCACGACCCAAACCTATCTATGGTTTCTATATTGAAGTGTGCGACCCAAATATATAAGTGTGCGGCCCAAACAAAGCTGTGTGCTACCCAAATTGAAGTGTACGACTTCATTGTGTGTGGCCCAGATAGATTATGTGAGTATGCACAAAGGTGGAACTTTAACCACCTGACGTGTTCGGTTTTAAACGTATTTAAGTGTAGAATTTGATCTGCAAACAATCTTCGCAAACCGACTGCACGGTTGGATTCGTGTGATTTTTAGGACAAAAAACAGACATTTCCTAGGGATCACGGTCTAGCAACTTAGAAATGTCTTCTCAAAGTGAAGTGCTTGAGTAGAAACTTGAAGGTTTCTGTTATATTCCTGGTGAATCTGTAGAAGCACTTATTGGTCGGTTTGGTGAACTGCTCTATGAAATGAAGAAGGCAGAGATTATGGTGTCTACTTATATGAGTAACAAAAAGCTTCTAGATGCTCTGAAAAGTATTCCAGATTAGCCAAAGAGTAGCTGGTTTAGAAATGTTAATCAGATCGTGTTGACTACTAAATATTACAAAATGAGGCCGGATGAGCTGATCTCACTCATCAAATCATATGATAAGGCTGACAAGCAGAAGACTCAAGGCAACACATCTGCTGCAGCTTATTCATCCACTCCTGCTGCTCCATTGTCTGGTGTATCGAGTTCAATCATCAAATCTGCTGATTCATCGCCAAATTTAGAATTAGGTTGTTGTGTTGGCACTCAGAATCAACCTTTCATGGCTCAGATGCATAACTTCACTCCTACTCCCACTGAGGTATGTGTTGATGATATTTGTTGTACTAATGCCTGTAGAGAGAAGGTAAGTGGCTACAAAGAATAGGCTAACTCTTTTAATTATGCAACTGAATTTATCCAAATCTGATTTATATCAGGTCAAAAAGAAAATCAATGGATACAAGGATTTGATGGAGGCACAAAAACGTGATATCCGACAGTTGCATAAAGATTTGAGTCAAGAGAAATGTAGGCATCTCCACTTTAAAGAGCATTCTAAAAAATTAACTGCTGAACTTGATTCATTAAAATCAACTTTTGAAAATACAAATTTTAATTTTCGAAAATTCGATGTTTCTAGTGAAAAAGTTGAAAACATGATAAATAAGCAGTTACAGTTCAGTAAGAAAGAAACTAGGGAATAACGGTTGGGGATTTGTGTGCATTCCTCCACCATACAATCATTCCTACACCACTATTCCTATGACTGAAGAGGAGATTGCTAACAATCCTGACATGGTTTATGGTGGGGTTAAGGGTATGAAAGTTGAGCTAGTCAAGACCTCAAAAGTTAAAAAATATCAAGCCTAAAAAGAATGAAACAAATACAACTGAACTAGCATTTGCACCTGTTTTTGTTAAATCAGAGGATGTCTCTAAGCAAACAGAGACATTGAGTTTTGAGAAAATGCAGAGGCTGATAAACACTTTCAGGTTTTAAACCCTAATGAACCAACTGAGCCAGTTCCACCATCTGACTCCAAATGTGAATAACCTAAAGCAGCTGATTCTAAGAAATTGGAATCAGTTGAATCTAGTGAATCCAGTTGTGAGTCCTCTGGAGCAGCTAAATCAACAATAGAGGATTCGGTAGAGCCAGTACAAAAGGAATGCAACTCAAGTGGTTCAGCTGAATTAAGCTGTGAAACATTGACTGAGCCCACAACATTTGAAATTGATACAACAAGGCTAGTAAAAGATGTAGAAGAATGTGAGGAAGCATCGTTCAAGACTGTTGGTTCATGTGTGGTAAGGCTAATAGTCCCTGAGTTTAAATTTGTGAACAATACTGATGCTTCTACTTCGTGTGTAGATGAGGTGAAGGTAGAGGATTGGGTTGAGGGGGATAATATTGTTTGCCAAGAAACTACCGATGTTCGTTTGGAAACATCCAAGTTGTCTGTTCATGCTCATCCATATGTGAAAAAGGCTGAATCTGAGCCAGCTTTGAGAGGCCTGTAAAATAAGTATGTGCCTCCAAAACCAACAGTTTCAAATGAAATTGCAAAATCTAAAACAATTTTTAGAGAGAAAAACTATTGTAGACAGGGACATATGAAGTAGGGTAGAAAGTTTGGAAAGGCTACAAACAAATTATCCAACAGATCTTATAATTCAAATTCATCATTAGTTGGGTCGAATAGATCGAGATATACTCCTTATGTAAAGAAGCAAACATGCTACAACTGTGGCATACCCGGTCACATAATCAAAAGGTTACACAAATGGATGGATCTTAGTCTAAGCCAATGAAGGTTGAAAAGCCTAAGGACGTGATGAATAAGCATCTCAAGGTTAAACCATCTGATGGGGATTGGAATGCAGCGAAAGCAAAAAGAAAACAAGCTTTGAAACCTAAATAAGTATTGCAAAAATAACAAGGTTGAAAAGAAAACTGTTTTGCCAAAGGCACCTAAGAAATTAGAAAAGCCTAAAAAATTAGGAAAGCAAAACATAAAGCAGTAACGTCACCAATCCATGAAACAAAAGGGGACATGTGCTTATGGGAAGTATCTTATTTTGATGCTTAAGGAAATCACAGGACCACGATGGCCTGGGTACCAATGTCTTACTGATCTCCTTATTTTTTTAGAGACAACCAAGGAGGAGCTATTTACAATCCTTGGAATGTTGATAGCGGTTGTTCCAGAGACACAACGGGAAACATATCACTTTGGAGGAGATAAGGGAGGTAAGATAATATCGGCGAAAAGGTACAATTTAAATTTTGTGTTCTAATCTTGATACTGATTAGTCTTAAATCTGATGACGTAATGGTTAAGCAAAACAAAAAAAAATATTTTCATTTTCTTTCGTATTTCTTTTTGTACACACATTTTCTTTATAAGGTAAATTTGCGCATAAGTTTTACGCACAAATTTAGGGGGATAGAGAGAGAAAACATTGAGAAAAAGACAAAAAGACAAAAAGAGTTTGTGCATATGTGGGAAATGAAATAAATGTTCGTGTTAACGGGTTTGACCAACACATGTAAGGTGCTATAGCTGAAAAGACTAGGATCTAATGTGATATGTCGATAGGGTTGATACTCAAAGTGATAAAAGATACTAAGTAATACAAACATAACAAACTATGTATCATGTGAGTAACATACCATTGGCGTATGATCTTATGGTCTTAAATCTTGCATTGATAGATAGCCAACGTCTGAGGTTTCGGGTCTTTATACTATTGAGTCATCCGGGGATATCATGGTTGTCCTTCTACTGCATCCAAATTATATGCAGACCTAGGCACAGTTAGGATATCTTAAAAGAGCCAAAAAGAGGCCAAAAACCTTAAAGGAAGATAATCTCAAAATGAGAGAATTCCATGTGCTTTTAAATAAAAAATCGTACCAAAAAGTTATTTGCCTAACCCTCGTCGGACACAAACATTGGTCGCTCTGTTGTACGAAAGTACTGACCTGTCACCAATGGTGTGACATTGTAAAATTCAAGGATGAACTCGGTAGGCACACCTGCTACGATGAATCGTTGTGCTTACCTTGATCGCGGGGGTATGTCAAGGAATGGGACACACGGGTATTATAGTATAACATTTCCTTAGAAATATCACAAAGTTGAAAAAATGAAAGTTAAGCGTTGAGTTTAGATGGACAAACATATTGGCAATCGCTTAGATCAGTTTGAATAAGTTCGTATCGAAAAATGTTCCTTGGTCTGCCTGAGAACGATTTTGATCCCATTGCAGTTGTAATTATATATTAGTTTATTTGTGTTTCTGTTTATATTCTTATATTTAAAAAAAATAGAAAATGCAAAAATAGAGTGTTTATTTGTTTTATAAAAAATTTAACCGTTCTTGAAGATTTGATTGATCATAAAAAATTGAGAGAAATTTGAATTGTGAAATCCAAGTACAAGTACTTGGATGTACCAATTGTTCATGTGGTACTTTCCTCTGTTGCATAGAAATATTTGCTTATGAATTTCTATGCATGTGTAGAACTTGATTTCAATCAGGAAACAGGGGTTAATGAAGAATAAGATGCGGTTAGCTGCTGACAAAGCATGAAGCATCATAACAACAAGATATACCTGAGTCAGAAGATCCAAATACGAATCATCGTCTGACAACGATAGTACCTTTAAAGAAGTACCTGCGAACCTGCTTGAAAGAGAAAGACTGTAAGAAAGAGCTGACGAGAATCCTTCTCTCGTATTCTTTTTAAACAAGATTTTCAAGCAAAATCTGATAATGTTCAAGATGAACAAAAGACCCAAGTTTGAAGATGAACAAATGAAGTATCTTCCCACAGAGACATGACAAAAACTGATGTTTGATAAAGACAACATAAACCAAGGGGATATTGTAAGGCTATAAAATTGAGTAGGTTTACGCCTGTCTTTATCAAACAAACTTAGTAGTATTATAAGTACTGGACTTAGTTTTCTAGTGGGCTTGGGTTAGGCTACGTGGGCGGAGTTATATGTGGACCCTATATAATGATTAGTTTAGTTCATTATTAGGGTTTGACTTCAGAGTGAGACATTAGAGAAACAGGTTAGAGAGTTGTTGATTGTTAGTGTTCTTAATCGATACTTTGTACCAGACAAACCTAGAGTTTGTGTGCAAATATATTAATACAATCGACTTCATCTTCTTGTTCTACACTTTCTTAGATTTCCGCACTTAGAATTGTGGTTGTGATATCCGATTGAAGATCTCTGGACTAACACAGTATGATCGTATCACTAATCCAATTCTCAATAGTTTACGGTTAATTATCGAAAACAGTGTTCTGATCAGTAATTGATATGTACTAAGTTCAGATGTGAAGATATATCCGAGCTTGGGCTAACAGCCTCATTGGATGTCGATGGGTAATCTCTTAGTGTCAAATTCAAGTTTGGCCTCTTTGCATCGTTTTGCGTGTCGATCACGGATGTCTGTTTTAGGTGTTAGGGTAATGGCATGATCACATAGCAGTTCGGCCGTTAAAGGGCCTGGTTCGCTCAAATAGCAGTTCCAGTTTTTATAATTTGTGGATTCCCCAAACTAGCATGTAATACACCTCAATTACCCAATTTACCACAGAAAAATTCGGAATTACTCCTGACTTTCCAATTATCTCCAATGAGTCATCGAATAGTTTACAAGTTCAGAAAGGTTCAGTAAACGATTAAATTGCTGAATTTTGTTAAAATAATATATTTTAAAGCATTATTTTTATAACTAATTATCCAAATTCAATAAAAATATGGAAAGTTTAGAGAAGGCTTTATTAATATATATATTTCAGAATATTGTTTTTTGAAAATATTAAATTTATTTATTACGCTTAATAATTTTGTTTTAAACATTTGTTTAACCAATAAATTGGCGACTAATACCATCCGACGCCTGAGAATCCTAAAATTTTTAATGAGGTGTCACAATATTCCTAGAAACTCCCTGTAAAAGTTTTCGATTTAACCGAGCTCCCGAAAAAAGATTTTCAGCTGCCGAAATTTCGATAAAACGTGATTTTTAAAACCATAGCGAGGGTTAACAAATGAACCCCGAAATTTTTGTGGATCATTCTTATTCCAAATATAAACTTTCTTCAATATTTGATGACTTATTGAATCAGTTTATATTTTTTCCGAATTAAAGCCATTGAATACCAATGAATTCACTAGAAATTCTCATATTATCAAAAAATTATCAAATTTAGCAGAGCCTTTATTTCATTATATATTATCTGCTTGAATATTTCAAGTACTAACATGACCCACACCAACAGATACGTTCAACCAAAATTCTAATGGCCCTAAATTCGGTTTTCGACTGTATAACTTCCGATTCTCGATCACTCAAGCCATTTTTAAGCTTTCAAAACCTTTGTAATGCTGAGTAAGTACCTACACAACATATACAACGCAAACATGTATCCTACATCATTAATCAAGCCTTGTTAATAGTCTTTTTCGGTTAGGTGGTTAATTATGCGTTTCTTGCCGAATTATTCGCGTTTTTGGTCCACATTCCGAAGTTTTCCACCACGAAACCTCATGAACCATCAAGTTACAAGAATTATATCTTTAAACAACCCTCAAGTACAAAAAGTAAGGCTATGGATGGATTAAAAACCAATTCTTTTTATTCATCATACTAGTTCATGAAAAATAGTATCAAAACACTATTAAAAGGCCTAAAATACCTTGGGTTTTTGCTGAAATGCTCTTAGAACAATAGTGGCGAGGGATAAAATGAACTGAGAAAAGGCTTTGGCTTGGTTTTTAATAAGTTAGGAAAGTGTATGGGTGTGTTTGTGTGTGCCTTAGGCCGGTCGGACTCCAAAGGGGGCGACAACTGCCCCCTTTGACTTTATGACTTTGATAATTTCCACAAAACAATATATGGATTCTAGATATTTAGGATTAGGTTAGTGATCAGGTTTTAAACTTTCCCCCGATTCGGTAAATGGTCACAAAACGAAGCGTGTTTCACGCAGTTTTTTTTGTACCAAAAAAGAACCAAATTTTACAAAAACCTGAACGCTTTAAAGTATTTTCTTAAAATATATTATATTAATGTTTTATAAGTGTTTTTAGGCTTGACGGATGATGCAATGCATGTTTAGATGCTATAGTACGCGTTAAAATCGAAAACGTTACGCTAACCGGAAATGCCACAAAATCCTTACGTTATTATTTAGGTATCATGTTTAAGTAATTTTATACCCATAGAATCACTTTCGGCACTTCCGGTCATGTTTAAATTGATATTGCACTGTTAACTGGAAATCCTTCTGTTTAAGTGGTTTTCGACATTCTAAGGCCCCAATATCACCCTATTAATTACTAATGTTCATATGTTAACTATTACATGCCCTTGTATTCATCCAAGGCATGATTAGTGTTGTTCTGTTAGTCGTGTAAGCCGTACTTATCAATTAGGGTATACCTGGTTTTACCACAAACGTCACAGTCTCCCCCGGTTAAGAAATTTCATCCTCGAAATTCAATGCCTCATCAGCTTTCTTTTGTAGGAATAGGTGGGGTTATTTCTTACATAATTCATCCTTCCATTCCCAGGTATACTTCGGTCCTCGTTTTAAGTTCCACCGAACTTTAAAGAACGAGATATTGTTGTGGCGTAACTGTTTCGTTTTCCCATCCACTATCTCCACAGGCTCTTCCACAAAGTGGAGTCTGTCGTTTACGTGCACGTCTTCCAAAGGTACTATACCAGCCGCGTCAGTATGTCCTTTCTTCAAGTTTGACACATGAAAGAAATCATGGATGGTACTTAGTTCAGGAGCTAACTTCAACTGGTAAGCTACAGGACCAACCTTAGAGATAACCTCATAAGGTCTAATGTATGTTGGAGATAATTTTCCCGCCTTGCCAAATCTTATCACACTTTCCAAAGCGATACTTTTAGAAACACCTTGTCGCCAACTTCAAAGAACAATGGTTTCCTGCGGATATCAGCATAACTCTTCTGTCGATCTCGTGCAGCTTTTAGCCTATTTCTGATCTTGTGAATCTTATTTGGTGTCTCTTGAATCAATTCAGATCTTGTGAGTTGGGTGTTACCGACTTCAGCCCAACAAAGTGGCGATCTGCACTTCCGCCCATATAACGCTTCAAACGGTGTTTCATGTATGCTACTATGATAGTTTTTGTACGAAAATTCAATAAGTGGGAGATGTTGATCCCAACTTCCTCCAAAATCCAACACACATGCGTGAAGTAAATATTCCAATCTTTGAAGAGTTCGTCGAATTGACCGTCAGTTTGAGGGTGATACAACACTTTGTCTGCTTTCATTTCAAAATTTTTCTCATTCCCGTGTAAGTCCTCATTCTCCATTTGGTCTTCTCTCAAGGCTTCCTCTTGAGCGACACAAATTTGTCTTTGAGACTAGTTTGAACAATCATTTCAAGTGCTCACACTCTAAGCGGTTTCACCTGTTCTTTTTTACTTAGTGCATCAGCTACCACGTTAGCCTTCCCCAGGTGGTACCTAATTTCACAATCATAGTCATTTAACAACTCCACCCATATCCTTTGCCTCATGTTTAACATCTTTTGATCAAATACGTGTTGCAAACTCTTGTGGTCTGTGTAGATCGGGTACTTTGTTCTGTAAAAATGGCGCTGCCATATCTGAAGTGCCAAAATTACTGCTCCTAGTTCCAAATCAAGGATCGTATAATTCTTTTCTTGTATCTTTAATTGTCGGGAAGCATAAGCAATAACTTTGTTTCTTTGCATCAACACACACCCCAAACCTTTACGGGATTTGTCGCAGTAGACAACAAAGTCATAGGTTCCATCGGGAATAGTTAGAATTGGTGCTTCGCACAACTTCTTTTTCAATAGCTGAAAAGCTGCTCCATTTCTTTTTCCACTCAAATTTCGTATATTTTTTAGTTAGGGAGGTTAGAGGTTGTGCAATACTAGAAAGTTCTCGATGAAGTAGCGGTAATATCCGACCAACCCCAAAAATTAGTGAATTTCTTTCGGTGACCTAGGCACATGCCAAGTTTTAATAGCCTCAAGCTTGCTAGGATCTAAATGAATTCCTTGTTGATCCACAACGTGTCCTTAGAATTGGACCTCTTGCAACCAAAACTCACACTTGGACAACTTTGCGTATAACTTCTCCAGCCGCAATAATTCCCGAATTGTTCTTAGGTGATGCTCATGCTCTTACCTGCTTTTCGAATATATCAGGATGTCATATATAAAGACTATAACGAACTTATCAAGTTAAGGCTTACAAACTCTGTTCATAAGATCCATAAACACGATAGGTGCTTTGGTCAGCCCAAAGTGGATAACCGGGAACTCATAATGTCCGTACCGAGTTCGATAAGTTGTTTGTGGGATATCTTCCTCTTGGATTTTCACTCGATGATAACCTGATCTAAGATCGATCTTAAAAAAGCATCATACTCATCGAAGCTGATCAAATAGATCGTCTATTCAAAGAAGGGGTATTTATTCTTAATGATAACTTTGTTCATCTCACAATAAACTATACACATCCGAAAGCTCCCGTCTTTCTTTTTCACGAACAGCACTGGTGCTCCCCAGGGAGAATGGCTAGAACGTATAAAGCCTTTATCCAATAGTTCTTGTAACTAATTGGATAACTCTTTCATTTTTGAAGGTGCTAGATGATAAGGTGCTTTGGGAATCGGAGCTGCTCTCGGTATCAAGTCAATCCGACATTCGACTTGTCGATAGGGTGGCACTCCTGGCAATTCATCAGGGAAAACATCAGGGTATTCACATACTACCAGAACATCTTTGATCTATTTTTCTTCCGTATCTATTGTCGTCACACGTGCCATAAACACAATGCATCCTTGGCATAGGCATTTTAACTCCTTGTACTATAATCGCTTCGTTATTGGGGAGATGAATTCTAACAATCTTCCTTTCACAGATAATCTCGGCCTTGTACTTGGACAACAAATCTATACCTACTACTATATCAAAGCTTTCGAGTTCTACTAGTAGTAGGTCGATAAGGAATTATTGTTCATTAAGAACTCAAGGGGATTATGAATGACTTGGTCGTTGGTTATAGATTTACCGTTAGCGAATGTTATAGAGTAAGGACTTGCTAGTTCACTAGCCGACGGGTTCAACAGAGACAGAAAATTAATGGAAATAAAGCTTTTATCTACGTCCGTATCGAATAATACGAAAGTATCCTGGTCAAAAACTAAGAATGTACCTGTCACCACATTCGGATCCTAGCATGCATCACTTGACCCAATAATAAAGGTGCGTCCTCAGGCCTGGTTTGAAGTTGATGCTTGCCCCTATTTCAGCCTCGTTGTAGGCCCTTGGTTAAGTCTGGGACAAGCTCTTTTATAGTGTTACGTACAACCACACTCATAGAAAGCATGGAAAAAAGCAAGTGGTTGGTTATGTTGTCGTGGTTGTTGGATGAGTTGAGGTTATGGTGGTTGCGAACGATTTTGTTGGGATGGTTGGTTCAACGTATCACCAAACGTCTTGTAGTTACGAGCGTAGTGTCCAACCTTTCGACATTTATTGCACACTACGGTTTGGCATTTTCCCAAATGATGATAGTCGAATTTCTTACACTTCGTCCAAGGCCCTTTATAGGTATCTTGCCTCGCGTCCAGGGTAGTCATAGCATAACTTTGGTTTGTGAATCTGGCTCGCTTATTCTAATGGTTTCCTTGTACCCTTGAATCATAATCGGCTCTCTTAGCACTTAATGACTCTCCATGCATTATTAAAATACGTCTCCTAACCATATCAAATGTAATTGTGCAGGCTCTCGACATGGCACTCTGCATTGTCAAATGCTCCACTGAGTTTACAATACTTCAACTTCCAGAGCTAACCCCCATATATAGCGCTTAATACATTTTGACTCCGGCCTAACCATATCTGGTAATAAACGAGCAAGTTCATTGAAATGATTAGTATATCCAACATGGTCTGCCCCTTGCATTTGCAAATTCAAGAACTCATGTTCCAGTTCTTGGATTTCATTTTTTGGAAATAAATGTTCCATTAGAATTACTTTAAGTTCCTCCCAGGCGGTGCAATTAATGGCTTCTTGCCCCTGTGATTGAACAACTGTGTTCCACCAGTTTAAAACGTGATCTACGAATGTGCACATAGTATACTTCACGATGTAGTCTGTTGGCCAATTGCTAAAATTAATAACAGATTCAGTTTTCTTGATCCATTTGACGATACTAGTGGGTCCTTCGATACCATTAAACTCCATCAGTTTACATTCCGTAAATTGTATATATGAACATCCTTGCGCCACAATGCTTGGGCCAGCCTGAGCAACATTAGGATTAGGTACAACTACATTGATACCACTGGTGACTTATGATACAATAGTTGGGATCACCGCTTCTAATTGTTGTGCTATCATTTGTGCAATTTCAGGCTCAGTCATAGTGTTTGCTCGTTTCGGGGCCATTTTTATAACATATATTGCACATAGATTGGTAATAATATGTCACACCCCGATATTTCCACGTATTACCGGTGGGCCCGATGGGGAGTATTGTGACGTAGTTGATATCATAATAGTCAATTAATCACAGTTTAATGCACAACGGAAGTCTAAAGTAATAATACAAACCAAGTTGAAAGTATAATAAAATATTACACAACGGTTGTAAAGTGGATCCACAGGCGGATCTAAAACAGAAAGAAAAATATTGTTCAACAGACTTAAAGTATTAATAGCTTGCAAGACTCTTTATTTAATACTCGGAGTTTCCAGCCCATTACTCATAGTACCTGCACTTAACCTTTTGAAAAATACGTTAGTTTACACTGGTAAATACAATTAACTTACTCTTTTGAAAAGTATTTATAAAATTGATTTAATATGCACAAGGCACAAATATTCTTTTATAACTTGGGACAATTATTTAAAAATAATCTTGTATACAGATTTACATGTTTGTCGTCCGTTCAGGACCCAGTTAGAAGAGCCGGATTAGATTAATAGACACACCACAAGTATAGGCCCACAAGAGAGTGAGATACCGTTTATACATACGCAACTGTCAGGTGTATGCCTACACCCCGTGCTTAAGCCGTGGCCATTTCTAATGAATGGGCCGAGGATATCCAGGACACGATCATTAACCCCCCAAAGGCATTGCATCAAACAAGACAAATTAAAACGGGTTCTCTCAATGATTTAACCACTAATCGATTAAATATTCGATACCCGACCAAGCGGTAATAATTTACCGTATCCCAAGCCCGTATAAGGGAAAATAAGTTAAAAGTATTTACCTGAGCTAAAAGTAATTTTTTATTCTTAGCCGTATACCAATCAGCAAGTACAAGTAGCTTTTACTGGGCTCCTAATCTGGAACGAAGGTTTTAATAACCTATTAGATTCCTAACGGGTCTTATTTAAGTCTTAACTTAGACCGATTAGTTTTAATGAAAGGTTTACGGTTCAAAACGCAAGATTAAGCAAAGACCGGATTAGAATGTGATTTAGACCCAACAAGTATGAAGCCTTGTATAAAATGGGTAAACTAAAAACATTCTGGATTTTGAAGTAAAAATGATAAGGTTTGACCCGTTTCGGTTAATTTATGCAAACTAGTTACATAAACCATACCGAACGCGAATATGCATAACAGGTAACCAAATGAGTCATATACAGGTTCCACAAGTTAATATGCTTTAAATATGTTATGATATCAGTAGGATACCTTCCATTATGCCCAAAACGAATTTAAAACCAATTTAACCCCGTAAGGGTATTTTGGTCATTTTAAAGTTTATAAAAGAGGTTAAATAGCAATCTGAGATTCTGATCTAAAATAATCAGTAAAAATATTTATTTTAATAAGTTATATTAGTAAGATATCATACATATGTGAAATTTATCATTTATGGCCAAACTATGCACCGTAGGGGCATTTTGGTCATTTCACATATGCTTTATGGGTCAAATTTAGAAATCTGAGTTTAAAACTTATACTTACTATTAAAGTATAAAAAATTTATTTATAACATCAGTAGGTAACAAGTCTTAGGTGCTAAATATGGTTTTAACCCATACTATGCGCCTAAATAGCATAAAAGTCGGTATTTGACGATATTCGGGTTATTTAAGGAAATCTGAGATTTTGATCAGTCTCAACTATTTAATATATTTTATTTAATGTATGAAATCAGTAGAAAAAGGTTTGACATGCAAATGATGCATAAAACTCATTTTATTAATGAAAAGGGTGTTATCGTCAATTACCGAGTCCATGCAAGAATTATATGTTATGGTCAGTATAAAATTTGATAAAAATTTCTAAAAATCCATAAATATTATATTACATCAGTGGGTAGAAAGTTTGGTGTCAAAATTTGGGTTTAAATATGATTTATGCCAAAAATGCCATTTAATTAGCAAAAAGCTTTTGTTTTACGATATCGTGCATAACTCTTATTCCAGACCAGAAACGGATGTCAAATTTTTAGGAGATAATAATATATCAGTAATAAAGGTTTTTGTCCTCTCACATTTCCAAAAATCTCGTTTTAATGATAAAAGGGCATAATGGTCCATTTTTAAGCATTTAATGGGAACATGCAATGAACTAGGATTTCTATGGAACGATGTTGTATAACCTCAGAGGGTTATACTAACATATAATATGGTCCTAAAGGAACCCTAAGGCATAACTAAACTAAACTAAATCGGGTCAGAACTGAAAGTCAAAGCAAAAGTCTACTTTTGCGACTTTCGGTTGCGAACCGAGCCTAAACTCAGAATTGTCGGGATGAACATGCCTAAACATGTTCTTATATTATTTACAAAGTTATTTAAGTGTTAAAACATGTTCCATAACTTCAGCATTGTCAGTTATGAATTATTTTGCAAAAACTGACTCGTTTGACTTTTTATTAATAAGTTTGACCCGACAATTGACTGAGATAACGTGATAATTTGAAGGTGCCCTTTTAAGGGTTTAACACCTACATAATTACCGACACATAGCCACTTTTAATTCGAATAATGGTCGGACCGTTAGTGATTAATCACCAAGTCAAAGCTTAATTACGCTAACTTTGACTTTCGGTCATCAAGCTAATAAAACTTTAACTATAGAAGCTAAGAACACTTACTAGAGTCCTTAGCACGAATTTAGAACTTGAGAAAGCTTCCTTGAACAGTAGGAGGCTTCAGAGAGTGAGCTTTGAAGTGAAACTTTTCAAGTGTGCATGAACAAGAACATCATGGCCCCTTATATAGGATTTGGAAACTCTAGGATCAATCCATTTGTACCTAGGAGGTAATTCAGATGATCCCAAGTGTCCCTAGGGTAGTAAAAACCAGTTGCTCAGTCCCTGGTATCGAAAACAGCCATGCAATGGCGGTGGAACAGGCTGTAACATGCAGCTGTCCCTTTTTTGGTCACTGGCACCTATTACGCGGCCCGCGTAAGAAATGGATAAGGCCTACGCGGCCCGCGACGATGGGAAGTTCCGGTTAAAAGTTTGAAATCTTTGCATTTTCAGTCCCTGGTCCATTTTAAGTTTATTTAACTTTCTTTTATTGCACTTATGACCCCCATAGTTATCTTTCAAGTGTCTTGGGTCATTATTTAACTTCGTTAAGCTCCCGGTTAGTTATGAGATCACCCGAAATGTACCTTAAGTGCGTAGAAACTCCATGAAATCATTATTTTTTATACATGGAAGCATAATGAAGTGTTACAAATCTTTGGGATTGTTAAAAGGTCACTCAGAGGTAACATTTAATATGTTGACACATTTAACCCCTGTGCTTTGTAAATTTTTTATTTTTAAGCACCAACAGCTTCTTATGTCTGACAATTTATTCATTCATGAATACGGACATCTTATGAGGTCATTCAGAGGCACGAGTTTGGCATGTTGACACATTTGATCCTTCTATACACATACTTCCTTCGTTCGTCCACTTTAGTCCCTCGAAAACAATTCATTACACGTTTAAAGTTCATGACACGTGTCTTTATTACATTGGGCATGATTTTGCGAGGTGTTACATCCTCACCCCCTTAAAAGAAATCTCGACCTTGAGATTTTCTTAAATAAAGAGGGTATTTCGGTTTCATTGTGGATTCAACCTCCCATGTGTATTCTGGGCCTCTACGGGCGTCCTATTTTACCTTCACAATCAGCACATGTTTTCTTCGTAGCTTCTTGACCTGTCGATCCTCGATCGTAAAAGGTTTTTCAATGAATTTCAAACTCTCATCAATCTGTACGTCCTTATGCGACATTGCTAGTGACTCATCGGCTAGACATTTCTTTAAGTTGCAGATGTGGAATACATTATGAATTCCACTAAGCTCCTCCAGCAGATTTAGCCTGTAGCCCACAATTCTGACACATTCGATAATCTCGAATGGTCCTATGTACCTTGGGCTAAGCTTGCCCTTTTTGCCAAAATGCATTACTCCTTTCCATGGTGATACCTTGAGTAGCACTTTGTCACCTACCTCGAATTTCATAGGTTTACGCCTTTTATCCGCGTAGCTATTCTGCCTATCCCTGGCAGCTTTGAGACGATCACGGATTTGGACAATCTTATCCACCGTCTCGAGGACTATATCAGGTCCTGACAGTTGGGTTTCTCCAACTTCCGCCCAATAAACTGGCGTTCTACACTTCCTTCCGTACAATGCTTCAAAGGGCGCTGCTTGAATGCTCGAATGATAGCTATTATTGTACGGAAATTCAATCAAAGGAAGATGGTCATCCCAACTTCCTCCCAAATCAATAACACAAGCCCTGAGCATATCCTCAAGTGTTTGAATTGTACGTTCGCTTTGGCCATCTGTCTGAGGATGATAAGCAGTGCTGAAATTTAAACGAGTGCCTAGGGATTTCTCAAAGCTTTTCCAAAAATGAGACGTGTATCTTGTATCCCTATCAGAGATAATAGATACTAGCACACCGTGGAGAGATACTATCTCATCCATGTACAATTGAGCTAGCTTATCGGAGCTGTGCGTTTCTTTAATAGGCAAGAAGTGGGCTGACTTGGTCAGTCTATCGACTATAACCCAAATTGTATCATTTCCATGCTTTGTCTTTGGTAACTTAGTGATAAAATCCATGGTTACCATTTCCCATTTCCATGTGGGAAGTTCAGGCTGTTGTAGCAAACCTGACGGCTTTTGATGCTCTACTTTAACTTGTACATCTTATCACTGCCTGGATGAACTGAATATTAAAAACTATGAGCTTCTTGAAGAATCACATCTCTAAGCCCTCCATGGATAGGAACCCAGATTCGACCATTCATCCTAAGGATTCCATCCTTGCCATATGATAATTGATCAGCAGTTACGCCTAACTTCTCATTCGGATAGTTAGTTTCTAATACAGCTTCCTTTTGAGCGGCTAACAACCTTTCATTCAAGCTGTTCTTTAATTCAATGCTTTTGGCATTTATTCTAATAGGTTTGCTTCTTTCTTTCATGCTCAAAGCATCAGCGACTACATTCGCTTTTCCTGGATGATATCGGATTTCACAATCATAATCGTTTAATGTTTCCATCCATCGGCGTTGTCTCATGTTAAGATCGTTCTGATTAAACAGATGCTGAAGACACTTATGATCAGAATAGATCACGCACTTGGTTCCATAAAGATAGTGCCTCCAAAGCTTTAGTGCAAATACAACAGCACCCAATTCCAAATCATGGGTGGTGTAGTTCTTTTCGTGCACCTTTAATTGACGTGAGGCATAGGCAATAACCTTGCCTTTCTGCATAAGCACACAACCCATGCCTGTGTGCGATGCATCGCAGTACACAACAAACTCTTCAATCCCTTCTGGCAATGTCAATACAGGAGCATTGCTCAACTTTTGTTTAAGAATCTCAAAAGACTCTTGTTGCTTGGAACCCCAATTAAACTTTATATTCTTGCGAGTCAACGAAGTTAGAGGTGCAGCAATCCTTGAAAAGTTTTCGATGAAACGCCTGTAGTATCCTGCTAGATCCAAGAAGCTACGTATATCTGTAGGTGTTTTAGGTGCTTGCCAATTCATAATCGCTTCAATCTTAGCGGGATCTACCTGGATGCCACGCTCACTTACCACATGTCCAAGAAATTGGACTTCCCGAAGCCAAAACTCACATTTAGAAAACTTGGCGTAGAGCTTCTCTTGCTGTAGAAGTTTAAGGATGCACCGGAGATGTTTTTCATGATTGGCTTGACTCTTCGAGTAAATAAGAATTTCATCAATGAAGACAATGACAAACTTGTCTAAATACGGCTTGCAAACGCGATTCATGAGATCCATGAATGCTGCAGGTGCATTAGTGAGCCCGAAAGGCATCACTAAGAACTCGTAGTGTCCATAACGAGTTCTGAATGCGGTCTTGTGCACGTCTTCGTTTCTGACCTTCAACTGGTGATAGCATGACCCTAGATCAATCTTTGAAAAGTAACTTGCTCCTTGAAGCTGATCAAATGGATCATCGATCCTGGGTAACGGATACCTGTTCTTGATTGTAACCTTGTTTAACTCGCGATAATCAATGCATAAACGCATTGATCCGTCCTTTTTCTTCACAAACAGGATCGGTGCTCCCCAAGGGAACGAGCTAGGTCGAATAAAACCCTTTTCCAACAAATCATCCAACTGTGTTCTCAATTCCTTCATCTCAGTTGGTGCCAATTGATAAGGTGCTCTTGCAATTGGTGCTGCTACAGGAATGATATCGATTAAGAACTCCACTTGCCTTTCTGGAGGTAAACCAGGTAGTTCTACAGGAAAAACGTCTGGATATTCAGAAATAACGGGGATGTCTTTGATCTTGGGCTTTGGTTCATCAACGGTTACCTGTACCATGTAAATGACACAACATTTCTTCAAACACTTTGATGCCTTAAGCATAGACACTTGCTTGGGTAACCCGTACTGCGTATCTCCCTGAATTGTTAATGGCTCACCGTAAGGAGTCTTGATAACCACTTGCTTTTTATCACATACAATTTGGGCTTGGTTATGAGATAACCAATCCATTCTTATCACTATGTCGAATCCTGCCAATTTCAACGGAAGCAAGGATAGCGGAAAAGAGTGACCGCTAATGGATATAAAACATCCATCTAGAATTGTTGAAGTAGTCTCTATAGTACCATCGGCCAATTCCACTTCATACTTTATGCTTAGAGTCTTAACAGGCAGATTTAACAAGTTACAAAATTTATTGTCTACAAAAGACTTGTCTGCACCAGAATCAAACAACACTCTAGCATAAACATCATTGATAAGAAAAGTACCTGTTATCACATTGTCATTTTGTACCGACTCCTGAGCGTTCATCGGGAAGACCCGGGCATTGGTCTTCTTAGCCTCTTCAGGCTTCTTTGGATTCTTAGGGCAATTGGTCTTAATGTGCCCCTTTTCGTTGCAACCGTAATAGGTTGCATCCTTCATCTTTTTGCAATCCAAAGTTTTATGCTCTTTGGACTTGCAGATCCCACACCCATTAGGCTTTGACTGCGACTGCAATTTTGACTCGAATCGACATTTTCCAAAATGATGTTTCTGGCAGGTTTTACATTTGGGTTTCTCACCCGACTGTTGGTTGTCCTTTTTAAACCTTGAACCCTTCCTATGATCTGAGTTCCCCTTTCGTTTCTTGTCAGAGCGATGAGAACTCTCATCCTCCCGCTTTCGTTTTCCTTTCTCAGCAGCTTTGACAGACTTGTTTCTGATAGCATCAAGTGTGAGAGAGAGAGACAGATCTACCACTGACCTGAATGTGGTAGGTCTAGATGCTTTCACATTTCCCTTGATTTCTGGAGCTAGACCTCTAATAAAACGAGCTATGCGCTTTGGTTCCGGTGTGACTAAATAAGGAACCAACCGGGACATGGTGTTGAAACTTGTAAGGTATGCCTGACAGTCCAAGTTCTTCATGACCAGAGTCAAGAAGTCAGTTTCAATCCTTTCCACCTCATGCTGAGGACAGAAATTTTCCCTGATCAATGCAACAAACTGATCCCAAGATAAGTTATACAACGGAATCTTTCCTGTAGCTTGGATTAACGACCTCCACCAAGCTAAAGCTTCACCCTTAAATGACTGTGAAACAAACTTCACAATATCTTGTTCTGCACAACCACTGATATAAACTACAGTATCCATCTCGTCTAGCCATGTCATACAATCAATGGCTCCTTTTTCTCCTGTGAAGTCCCTTGGCTTGCAAGAGACGAAGTATTTATAAGAGCGGGTCTTAACACGTGGCTCCTGATTGAGCACAATTCGCTTGGATGGAACACTTCTCTGATTTGACGAATGATGAGAATCGTCCTTATGTGATGCGTGCGACTTGGAAGGTGGTTTTGTATGAGGTACAGATAGGGTCTTGCTACGAGTACCACTTGATTCTTTGAACTGTCTCTCCATGGCTCGAGTGACAGCATTATCTATTAATGCTTGCAAGTCTACACCAGCTACATTAACTCTGGTGGTATCATTTCTCTCCTTTGGATGACTGTTAACCTCATATAATTCAGCCATGTAGCTTGATTGCTACATAAAAATGATGACAATGATTTATTCAGAAGTCTATGATGGAATTGTCGTCTTTAACGATTCATTAACCATGGTAACTATAAACCATACTGGTTAATTTGTTAGTCATATTTATTTAGGATTTTCATTATAATTTATCCTTAGTTATAAATCATTTAAGATATTAGAGTGGCACAAAAGGCCTAGTCACAAGGACAGTTTTAAAACTATAAGCCATGATCTTATAAGATCGAGGCATTAAGGATTGAACATAATTCTTCACCTTTTCTAGACAGGGAGTCATAGACTACAACTGTCTTTTGTCTTATTGGACAAAGAATATGGCCCGCATCCACTTTATCACTAATGGATATTTAAATTAGGTAAGAATAAGGAAATTGGTAAAATCCAATACAAGGATGACTAGTGTGATTTTATCGAATCACATTTGCAAGGAGTGCTAACATGTTTTCAGATGTTAACAAGGATTTGAATCTTAAAAAGGTCTTACCATCAGGGCCATGTCTAGAATGACATATGGGCAAGGTTATACCTTCAAGATTTCCTTTAATATTGAATGGCAGATCAACTGTAAAATGGAATGATATTTTGATTTATAGTATATTCATACATATAATGACAATTGAAATTTAAATTAAAACATCCCATAAATTTAAATGAAGTACATAATTGCCCTAAACGGGACTTTTAAATAAATAACATTGTCCTCGCAAGGACAGGAATAAGAAAGATAAGTCCACGCAGGGACCAAGTACATAAATAAAATGTCCACACAGGGACTTAATTGAAAATAAAAATTACAAAACAACTAAATAAGGAATTTCAATAATCCCTCTTCTTCTTCCCCTTTATTAGGTTTGCCAAACCCTTAAGTAGACGCCGGCGGCTCCTACGCTCCTCTTGTACCTGTTGCTCCACCTCGTGCAACCGTTGAAGGATTTTCTGCTGCTGTGGTGGTTGGATCTATGGTGGCTGCGGCGGCGGCTGCTGCTGAGGTTGAGGAGGTGGTGGGTATTGATACTCTTATGTTGGGTACCCAGTTTGGTATGAAGCTGCGAAGGGTCCTTCGGGGTAGAGAGCATTGTAGTTTGCCGCTACGAGGTATGGGTCGACGGCAGGGGCAATGTTGTAATTGTAACCCGAGTAAGCTTGCTGCTCAAAAGGGTTATACGCCGTTGCACCAGCGTACGAAGGAATTGGGTTTTCATAACCCATGGGCGGTGGTGGTGCTACTGGAGCAGAGTCGACTTCAAAAGCTGGGTTTGAAGGCCCACCCATTTGCGGGTCTTCATACAGCGGCGGGTAGTGGCTGCCGCTGGAGTGTTGGGGGTCCTGAAATGAAATCCACCATGCACAACATCCGTGCAGCTATTCTTCTTCGCTTTGGTGGTTCTGGAGGCAGTTGTTGCTCTGGCGGCAACGGTGGCGGTGGCGGTGGCGTAACCGCCTCGAAATGTGGGTCCTCGGAAGGGACCTGTTGGTGAGGAGGTGAGTCATGGAGAGAGGGAGTATACTCCCACTTGTATGTAGCCCATATTTCAGCAAAAATGTCTGGGCCCATGTAAGGCGAACCATGAAAAGATGATCCGCTGGATATCTTAATGTGATGCGTCGGCGTCCCAGTCGGTGGTAGCTCGGGATCTGGATCCTCGTCCATCTCCATGTCCTGCATCTCAGGATAGTGATCAACTAGTCCCAAAGGGTTTAGACCCTCTGGTTCTTGCACCTGGTTCATCGGATTGAACCGGATCTGGAAGTATAGGGTCGGATCCTGGAAAGCACAGTACGAACCCAATCACTGCAACGGTTTGAAGGAATGGTGAGAATGGTCGGACTCGTCGTTCTGATGCAGCCCGAATGGATCATGATAAGATGGCGATGAAGTGAGCGAGACAGAGCGTCTCGCAGGCTCTAAATAAGTTCTCCAATCCTCGTGAGGACTAGAGCTAAGTTTCACTGATGGAGTACGCCGGTGAGATGGCCCGGCTTTGTGGTCATTTCTTGCAGTTATTGGTGCCTTTCCTCTTCCACCTCTACCTCTAATACGTGGCGGCATTGTCTTTGTTCCTGCCAAAACAAACAAAAGAAAACCAACAAAAAAAGAAAACAATAAGATTAGGATTAGTCCTAAGTTATTTGCCTAGACTCGGAAGTCAAGGAATGTGCAAACTGTGTCATTGAGATTAAACACAAAAGGCTAGTGTTTAATTTACTCAATGTTGGCTTTGATACCAACCTGTCACACCCCGATATTTCCACGTATTACCGGTGGGCCCGGTGGGGAGTATTGTGACGTAGTTGATATCATAATAGTCAATTAATCACAGTTTAGTGCACAGCGGAAGTCTAAAGTAATAATACAAACGGAGTTGAAAGTATAATAAAATATTACATAACGGTTGTAAAGTGGATCCACAGGCGGATCTAAAACAGAAAGAAAAATATTGTTCAACAGACTTAAAGTATTAATAGCTAGCAAGACTCTTTATTTAATACTCGGAGTTTCCAGCCCATTACGCGTAGTACCTGCACTTAACCTTTTTGAAAAATACGTCAGTTTACACTGGTAAATATAATTAACTGACTCTTTTGAAAAGTATTTATAAAATTGATTTAATATGCACAAGGCACAAATATTCTTTTATAACTTGGGATAATTATTTAAAAATAATCTTGTATACAGATTTACATGTTTGTCGTCCGTTCAGGACCCAGTTAGAAGAGCCGGATTAGATTAATAGACACACCACAAGTATAGGCCCACAAGAGAGTGAGATATCGTTTATACATACGCAACTGTCAGGTGTATGCCTACACCCCGTGCTTAAGCCGTGGCCATTTCTAATGAATGAGCCAAGGATATCCAGGACACGGTCATTAACCCCAAAGGCATTGCATGAAACAAGAAAAATTAAAATGGGTTCTCTCAATGATTTAACCACTAATCGATTAAATATTCGATACCCGACCAAGCGGTAATAATTTACCGTATCCCAAGCCCGTATAAGGGAAAATAAGTTAAAAGTATTTACCTGAGCTAAAAGTAAATTTTTATTCTCAGTCGTATATCAATCAGCAAGTACAAGTAGCTTTTACTGGGCTCCTAATCTTGAACGAAGGTTTTAATAACCTATTAGATTCCTAACGGGTCTTATTTAAGTCTTAACTTAGACCGGTTAGTTTTAATGAAAGGTTTACGGTTCAAAACGCAAGATTAAGCGAAGACCGGATTAGAATGTGATTTAGATCCAACAAGTATGAAGACTTGTATAAAATGGGTAAACTAAATACATTCTGGATTTTGAAGTAAAAATGATAAGGTTTGACCCGTTTCGGTTAATTTATGCAAACTAGTTAGATAAAGCATACCGAACACGAATATGCATAACGGGTAACTAAATGAGTCATATATAGGTTCCACAAGTTAATATGCTTTAAATATGTTATGATATCAGTAGGATACCTTCCATTATGCCCAAAACGAATTTAAAACCAATTTAACCCCGTAAGGGTATTTTGGTCATTTTAAAGTTTATAAAAGAGGTTAAATAGCAATCAGAGGTTCTAGTCTAAAATAATCAGTAAAATATTTATTTTAATAAGTTATATCAGTAAGATATCATACATATGTGAAATTTATCATTTATGGCCAAACTATGCACCGTAGGGGCATTTTGGTCATTTCACATATGCTTTATGAGTCAAATTTGGAAATCTGAGTTTAAAACTTATACTTACTGTTAAAGTATAAAAATTTATTTATAACATCAGTAGATAACAAGTCTTACGTGCTAAATATGGTTTTAACCCATACTATGCGCCAAAATCGCATAAAAGTCGGTATTTGACGATATTCGGGTTATTTAAGTAAATCTAAGATTTTGATCAGTCTCCACTATTTAAAATATTTTATTTAATGTTTGGAATCAGTAGAAAAAGGTTTGACATGCAAATGATGCATAAACTCATTTTATTAATGAACAGGGTATTATCGTCAATTACCGAGTCCATGCAAGAATTCTATGTTATGGTCAGTATAAAATTTGATAAAAATTTGTAAAAATCCCTAAATATTATAGTACATCAGTGGGTAGAAAGTTTGGTGTCAAAATTTGGGTTTAAATATAATTTATGCCAAAAATGCAATTTAATTAGCAAAAAGCTTTTGTTTTACGATATCATGCATAACTCTTATTCCAGACCAGAAACGGATGTCAAATTTTTAGGAAATACTAATATATTAGTAATAAAGGTTTTTGTCCTCTCACATTTCCAAAAATCTCGTTTTAATGATAAAAAAAGGCATAATGGTCCATTTTTAAGCATTTAACGGGATCATGCAATGAACTAGGATTTCTATGGAACCATGTTGTATAACCTCACAGGGTTATACTAACATATAATATGGTCCTAAAGGAACCCTAAGGCATAACTAAACTAAACTAAATCGGGTCAGAACTGAAAGTCAAAGCAAAAGTCTACTTTTGCGACTTTCGGTTGCGAACCGAGCCTAAACTCAGAATTGTCGGGTTGAACATGCCTAAACATGTTCTTATATTATTTACCAAGTTATTTAAGTGTTAAAACATGTTCCATAACTTCAGCACTGTCTGTTATGAATTATTTTGCAAAAACTGACTCGCTTGACTTTTTATTAAGAAGTTTGACCCGACAATTGACTAAGATAACGTGATAATTTGAAGGTGCCCTTTTAAGGGTTTAACACCTACATAATTACCGACACATAGCCACTTTTAATTCGAATAATGGCTGGACCGTTAGTGATTAATCACCAAGTCAAAGCTTAATTACGCTAACTTTGACTTTTGGTCATCAAGCTAATAAAACTTTAACTATAGAAGCTAAGAACACTTACTAGAGTCCTTAGCACAAATTTAGAACTTGAGAAAGCTTCCTTGAACAGCAGGAGGCTTCAGAGAGTGAGCTTTGAAGTGAAAGTTTTCAAGTGTGCATGAACAAGAACATCACGGCCCCTTATATAGGATTTTGGAAGCTCTAGGATCAATCCATTTGTACCTAGGAGGTAATTCAGATGATCCTGATGTGTTAAAAATGCAACATATAAATTTCATCAAATGAGGCATAAAACTAACCCTTTTTTTAGTACTAATGTTGGAAAAAGTGTGCTTTTGTCTTCCTTTTGTATTTTCAGGATTAAATGAGCTCAAATTAACAAAAGAAGCAAAAAGACATCAAAATCTAACATAAATACAAGAAAAGGAACAAGACGTGACATGCCCGACCCCACGATAGCATCTTCCCAAGCAAAACAAGAGATCAGAAGACTGAACACGCCCCATGCTCAGCCAGCACGGGGGCGTGCCCAAGTGCCAGCAGAAAAGACAAAGTGGTAGAAGCTTCTATTGCCTACCACGGGCCGTGCTCAGCGGACACGGGGCCGTGGTTAACTATAAGATTCACACAATCTAGGCAAATCTTCATAGTACAAAGATTCTTCTGCACACGGGGTCGTGCTCAGCGGACACGGGGGCGTGGTCAACTAATAAGACAAAGCTGCATTAAATGAAGAAAGAGAAGGATGTGGACACGGGGCCGTGCCCACTGGACACGGGGCCGTGCTCGAGCTTCTGTTCAGCCTATAAATAGAAGTGCTTGGCTCAAGCTCAAACCATCCCTTGGCACACCACCTCTCTCACACTTCACCCATCACCCACCACCACCATAACACCATCACCCACCACCACCATAACACCATCATCCACCACCATCATCCATTGTCCATTGTCCATCGTAGAGTGTGTGAGTCGTCTCGGGATCCAAGATTGATCGTAAGAGTTCTTGACAATCAAGGCCATGTTTGCCTAAGTCTCTTACATCACTTGGTGAAGACAAAGTGTCTAGTGTAATACTTTTTATTTCTAATCTTTTCGCACTTTTTATTTGGTTTCGTATTAATGACTTTAATAACTAGTTGCTTATGTTGAAGGTGATCTTTCTTTATCGTTTGTCCGTGGTGTCTTGAAATTATTTTACTGTCTATATAAAATAAAAAAATTTCACCATTCATATCTCCACGGTCTATATGGAGGTATGTTGGCTACCTGGTCGGGGGTTAAGGGAACGGTTTGGTAAAGGTCTTGCCATTGTTCAGCGTTTGGAGGTCCTGCAATGGACCTGGGTCAATTTTAGTAGGACCTCCTTCAATACTTAACGGTATTGGATGGCGGGGGTCCAAACTCTTTGATCCCCTCATATGTTAACTACTATTAATACTATAACCCGGCTATTTAGGACTGTATCCCTGCTGACTCAGACTACTTAGTCGAGGGTAACGTCACCTCCAAAAGAGGGGCCTACCATAATTTGCATTAATAACTTAATTAATTATCTTCCAATAATCCACCCTTTTTGGACTGTATCCTTGCTGACTCAGACTACTGGGGTGAGGGTAACGTCACCTTCAAAAGAGGGGCCTACTACAATAACTAAGATAATCTCTTAAAATAGTGCAAAAGTGCGGAAATAATCAAAGGTTACACTAGATACGAGTCGGAACCAAGTGATTCATCTTGTCTATCTGTTTTTCTTTTTATTTTTATTTTCAGCATTTTAGTTAGTTTTTATTTTTCTTAGTTTAAAACATTTTTCTAAACTTTTTGATTTGATTAGACGTTGAGGATAAACCGGTACTAAAAGCTCTTGTGTCCTTGGACGACCTCGGTATCTTACCAACACTATACTACGCTCACGATGGGTGCACTTGCCCATATGTGTGTTTAGTGTTAGTAAATATCGTATTTTATAAATTTAAAACTTGACTAAAAAGTGTTAAAGGGGCTTAAAATATACACCTAATAAATATAACACTTCACACGCATCAAGTTTTTGGCGCCGTTGCCGGGGACACAAGGATTTCAAGAAAGTTAGGAATCAACGGCCTAATCGTTTTTCTTATTTTTCATTTTTTTTAGGATCTTTCTTAATTTTTCAGCTTCTGCAGAACTCAGCACGGGCCGTGCCCGCTGAACACGCCCCGTGCCCAATCATTGGAACTGGCAATCCTGTTTTAAGTCAGACAGTAGGCTGAACACGGGGCCGTGCCCACTCAACACGCCCCCGTGCCCAAGTTTCACTTACTGAAAACAGAACCGTAAGATCCCGACAGTTGGTAATTTCTGACACAAACATGAGTGATACTGATGCTTTTTACTTTCGGCACTCTTATGGTACTATGTGGTGTCAATTATGTGGTGGTAACCATAAAGAATTAGAATGCTTCTTTCTAAATTATAAACCCCACTATATAGACCCATCATTTCCTAGTATCCTTAAGAGGGGCGAAAGTAAAAATAATCCCTATCGCTCTCTCGAATGCGCCCAACCGGATATTCTAGGAGAAATGCTTCTCGATGAATTATTTCAACTAGAAGATCTAATTTTTAATTGGTTAAAAGAACTTAGGGAAGATTTCAATAATCTTTTCCAAGACGATAACCAAGAAGAGAGGTTGGAAACGCATTCAAACAACTTCATTGTTTTTAATGATACTTCTAACTCCAGTGAGGACTTGAGCGATAGTCGTCCCTGTGTCGATTGTGCCGTGAAGGACTCCCCATCGACTTCGTTCGATGCATACATAGACCTGAGCGATTCGACATACACCTTCTTTAACGAGAGCCCGGGAAAGGGTTGGACTTGTCCACCTACATATAGCATAGGAATCACCCTCACCGACAACCTCTTGCGTTCTCGTCTTAATCTAGAACAATTAAGGTATCTTAGACACTTTGGGGTTGTTCCCTCTAGTAAGGAACCACCCGATTCGGGAAAGTTCCTTGAAATTTGAAGAAATCCTTAAGATAGCTTCTAGACACGGGGCCGTGTCCAGGTCAACACACCCCCGTGTCCACCCAAAAGATTCCCTTCTGATTTTGTCAGAATGCGGACAAAAATGTGTCAGGATTCCATCTGCACACGGGGCCGTGTCCAGCCGACACGGGGCCGTGCGCAACGTACTGTCGTTTTCTATAAATGCAGCCAAGAATCCTGCACATTTGAACCATTCTAGGGACAGAGATTTGAGGAATATTCTCATATACCATCCTAGGTATTTTCTAAAAGAAGTTTCTCAACCATCTTCTTGTCCTTTCCTCTTTTATCCACTTTCATCTTCTTCAATTTTCTTCATACTTCCATTAAAGCTTGAATATTCCATAATTTCAAGCCTTATTGGGATGTTTGTTAGATTTTTGTTCATGGAATCTTGTTAAAAATAAGTTTTATAACAATGTTTTAAGTTGTTAAGTTCAGAAATGCTTCAAAAATCATAAAAAAAATTTGAAACCCCAAGATTCCTTGTTCATAAATCTTGCAAACATCTGAACACGGGGCCGTGTTCGATGAACACGGGGCCGTGTCCGAAGTACTGGATCCATAAAGTTGAACTCTTTTCGGTATGTTTTCTCAGAATGGCAAGCAGAACAAGCGGAAACTCTTCATCGCATTCCAGAAACAACCGGTAGGGTAGAAGATCATCAACGGTTGAAGATTCTCTTGTAAACTATGTTTACGCCTTAAGAGAGGCCCTTGATGAAGTAACAAGTGTGGAAGAGGCATTGGTAGACCGCATTAATCATTTGACGGTGGGGCTAGAAGGATGTCTCCGGGAGGTCAACCTTTTGCACCAAAGGTTGAACATTCTCGCCTCTCCTCCTTTGGTACCGATTATCACCCAAAGGGCATGGAATGTGGTGCCGGAAGTCATCATTCCGGCCGAATGGTACGCCCTACATCCGGAACCTCCTTGAGACATACTACAAGGGGTTACGGTTGGTGTCGCTCCTCCTCCACCAGATGTTGAGGAACATGAAGCCGCCTCCCTTCTCCCGAGGGAGATCGAAGAATGGCTCTAGCAACATCTAAGGAACACCGTTCGGCTTGGAGTTCTACAAAGCTTTTAAACCGGAAATCTATTTCCGGAATTTTGGTTCTTATTGTAGAAGTAGAACTCCTTAGGAAGATTTTTACGGATCACTTGACCTATTTAATATTAGGACCTTTAACTTTTATTTTCTGCTTTATTTTTCATTTTTAGGACTATTTTGTAATTCTCTCTATGATTAATGAATGATGGTTTTAGTTAATTTGGTGTTTTGGATGGTGTTGAAATGAATAAAACACACTTGAGATGGCAAAGGATGCAAGGGAAACTTGAACCAGCACTCCATACAGGAAAACAGAACCGTCAGACAAATTTCTTCGTTTACAGTAAGCTCGGCACGGGCCGTGTCCACCCAACACGGCCCCGTGCTGCACAGTCTGCAGAAAAAGACCCAGTTCAGGTAACTGGACACGGGTCGTGTTCACCCAACACGCCCCCGTGTCCAGACTTCTGTTTCTCTTGTTTTAATTTTGTTACTGGCACTTGAACACGGGGCCGTGCCCGGACAACACGGGGCCGTGTTCAGCGCCCAGTAACACAAAATTTTTGCTTTTTACACCTTTTTACACATTCAATCAACCTAAAAACTTATTTTTGGGACACATTGAGGACAATGTGTAATTTAAGTGTGGGGGGGATGCTAAAACCTTGAATCTTACAAGTCCTAAATACAAGCCTTACACAAAACTCTATTGGAATCGCTAATCACCCCAAATTTTTTCAAAAATTTTCATTTTTTTTACTTGTCTAGGTTTAACTCGGGAAATTCAAGTTCTCAAAAAGGTTATATTTTAACGAATTTACAACCGATAGCGTCGTGATAAAAAGAACCAACATAAGAAAATTATGAAAAGGCATGACAAGCTTAGTTAAAATTTGATTATATATACTTGATCACATAAAAACCCATTCCCACAAAAGTGAGTTTTGAGCCTTTACTGAGCATACAATTACATATCATTAGACTAAATGCTCATTTTTCGTTTCTTGTGTGAATAGCCGGTTGGTTCTTACGACTCTAGAACTTGCCATGACGATACATTCCCGGTCCTTACCAACTTAAACCCGAGTAAGTAAATGATGGAGGCATTAGGACTAACCCTTTTTATTTCTACACCATTATTTTTCTTTTTTTTACCACCTACCCAAAATCCCCCTAGTTAGCCCCTTTGAGCCTAAACCTTTTCATTTCATAACCCAAACCAAACACCCTTTTTACCCACCAAAACCTTTTTCATTTTTACCCCTTTGTTTTAGTAACAAGTTCGATTTTTCGTATGACTTTTCAAAAAAAAAAAATTGTGTTGAGGATGAAGCAAAAGAAAATAAACAAACAAGTTCATCAAAAATAACTTTGTTAGAATAATAGCTTCATCAAAATTACAAAAATAGAAAGTCTTACGAAAACTGACACTTGTTACGATTTTTAGCCCTTTTTCTACTAACCACCAACCCAACCACCTACCTTTAACCCAAACCTAACCCTTCACCCACAAAGTCCTCTTGATATTTACAAAGGTATATAAGTTAAAAAGGAGGAGGATTGATTGCTTGGCAAGCCTATGGTAGGAATAAGTTCCATGCCGCTCTCGAGTGATTCACAAAAATACATTTTCGGCCGAGTGTTGAGTGATCCCCGTGAGGTATGTGAACTTGTATATAAATAGAATTTTACAAAGGCATGTTATGCCCTAATAAGTAATTTATCTTATGAAAAGTTTTAAATAAATCATGACGAATAGGATTGTAAATAAATAAAAATTAAATTAAATAAAGAATCTTGGAAATCCCGACACTCTACGACAAGCCCAAAAAAACCTTCTTCTCTACCCAATCCATTTGGGGGTGTAATAGCCACGTATTAAAGAGTTTTGCTTGAGGACAAGCAAAGATTCAAGTGTGGGGGTATTTGATGTGTTAAAAATGCAACATATAAATTTCATCAAATAAGGCATAAAACTAACCCTTTTTTTAGTACTAATGTTGGAAAAAGTGTGCTTTTGTCTTCCTTTTGTATTTTCAGGATTAAATGAGCTCAAATTAACAAAAGAAGCAAAAAGACATCAAAATCTAACATAAATACAAGAAAAGGAACAAGACGTGACATGCCCGACCCCACGATAGCATCTTCCCAAGCAAAACAAGAGATCAGAAGACTGAACACGCCCCATGCTCAGCCAGCACGGGGGCGTGCCCAAGTGCCAGCAGAAAAGACAAAGTGGTAGAAGCTTCTACTGCCCACCACGGGCTGTGCTCAGCGGACACGGGGCCGTGGTCAACTATAAGATTCGCACAATCTAGGCAAATCTTCATAGTACAAAGATTCTTCTGCACACGGGGTCGTGCTCAGCGGACACGGGGGCGTGGTCAACTAATAAGACAAAGTTGCATTAAATGAAGAAAGAGAAGGATGCGGACACGGGGCCGTGCCCACTGGACACGGGGCCGTGCCCGAGCTTCTGTTCAGCCTATAAATAGAAGTGCTTGGCTCAAGCTCAAACCATCCCTTGGCACACCACCTCTCTCACACTTCACCCATCACCCACCACCACCATAACACCATCATCCATTGTCCATCGTAAAGTGTGTGAGTCGTCTCGGGATCCAAGATTGATCGTAAGAGTTCTTGACAATCAAGGCCATGTTTGCCTAAGTCTCTTACATCACTTGGTGAAGACAAGAAGTCTAGTGTAATACTTTTTATTTCTAATCTTTTCGCACTTTTTATTTGGTTTCGTATTAATGACTTTAATAACTAGTTGCTTATGTTGAAGGTGATCTTTCTTTATCGTTTGTCCGTGGTGTCTTGAAATTATTTTACTGTCTATATAAAATAAAAAAAAATTCACCATTCATATCTCCACGGTCTATATGGAGGTATGTTGGCTACCTGGTCGGGGGTTAAGGGAACGGTTTGGTAAAGGTCTTGCCATTGTTCAGCGTTTAGAGGTCCTGCAATGGACCTGGGTCAAATTTTGTAGGACCTCCTTCAATACTTAACGGTATTGGATGGCGGGGGTCCAAACTCTTTGATCCCCTCATATGTTAACTACTATTAATACTATAACCCGGCTATTTAGGACTGTATCCCTGCTAACTCAGACTACTTAGTCGAGGGTAACGTCACCTCCAAAAGAGGGGCTTACCATAATTTGCATTAATAACTTAATTAATTATCTTCCAATAATCCACCCTTTTAGGACTGTATCCTTGCTGACTCAGACTACTGGGGTGAGGGTAACGTCACCTTCAAAAGAGGGGCCTACTACAATAACTAAGATAATCTCTTAAAATAGTGCAAAAGTGCGGAAATAATCAAAGGTTACACTAGATACGAGTTGGAACCAAGTGATTCATCCTGTCTATCTGTTTTTCTTTTTATTTTTATTTTCAGCATTTTAGTTAGTTTTTATTTTTCTTAGTTTAAAACATTTTTCTAAACTTTTTGATTTGATTAGACGTTGAGGATAAACCGGTACTAAAAGCTCTTGTGTCCTTGGACGACCTCGGTATCTTACCAACACTATACTACGCTCACGATGGGTGCACTTGCCCATATGTGTGTCTAGTGTTAGTAAATATCGTGTTTTATAAATTTAAAACTTGACTAAAAAGTGTTAAAGGGGCTTAAAATATACACCTAATAAATATAACACTTCACACGCATCAATCCCAAGTGTCCATAGGGAAGTAAAAACCAGTTGCTCAGTCCCTGGTATCGAAAACAGCCATGCAATGGCGGTGGAACAGGCTGCAACATGCAGCTGTCCCTTTTTTATTCGCTGGCACCTATTATGCGGCCCGCGTAAGAAATGGATAAGGCCTACGCGGCCCGCGACGATGGGAAGTTCCGGTTAAAAGTTTGAAATCTTTGCATTTTCACTCCCTGGTCCATTTTAAGTTTATTTAACTTTCTTTTATTGCACTTATGGCCCCCATAGTTAACTTTCAAGTGTCTTGGGTAATTATTTAACTTCGTTAAGCTCCCGGTTAGTTATGAGATCACCCGAAATGTACCTTAAGTGAGTAGAAACTCCATGAAATCATTATTTGTTATACATGGAAGCATAATGAAGTGTTACAAAGCTTTGGGATCGTTAAAAGGTCACTTAGAGGTAACATTTAACATGTTGACACATTTAACCCCTGTGCTTTGTAAATTTTATATTTCTAAGCACCAACGGCTTCTTATGTCTGACAATTTATTCATTCATGAATACGAACATCTTATGAGGTCATTCAGAGGCACGAGTTTGGCATGTTGACACATTTGATCCTTCTATACACACACTTCCTTCGTTCGTCCACTTTAGTCCCTTGAAAATAATTCATTACACGTTTAAAGTTCATGACACGTGTCTTTATTACATTGGGCATGATTTTGCGAGGTGTTACATAATATCAAGCATTTAAATTTATTGCATCACAAGTTTCAATAATAGCATTGTAAACATAAACAAATAAACAACAAGACCTGCATCAACCATAACTATCACTATACATACAATCAAAGTCGCACATAGACATAACCTAGGACAGGTTAGTGTGTAAATGCACGAATGAAAATTCGTCACTACAGTGACGTGAAGACTTAACCAACAGGGACTGATGCTTGTAATAGTCTAGCAAAAATCATCCCTATGTCGACATAAGAGTACAAGTGCTCAGTGCTTTCATAGGATGGCAAAAGATGTATGTACAAATACAACCACCATCTATTGTTCGCGCATACGAAACGCCAACCACATGTACACCACTATCAGTATTACCACAACTCCTAGACAAAACTAAATTTGGGTCTACATCCGACCATGCTGATAGTACGTATCTACCATGGTCTGTTGTGATGTCATGACTGCCTGCTAAATACCAATAATGCAATCATACAGATCCTAGAGACGTTGCGCCTCCTCCGCTAAGGCAACAATACGGGATTCTCATGCGGGACGGGTATACCCTAAACAGGTCAAGAAGACTCACCCAAATCGAAGGTGCGTTGGGGAGGGGTAAATTCCGGTACAGACATAGGGACGCTCATACAAGCCGTCTGTCGGAATCTCGGTGCGGAGGGTGTAGATGTGCCATGCGAAGTAGGCGTGTATGGGGTAGGGGATCTATGGTCCAGATCAGATGCGCTACTGGTGATACCCCTATGGTCTGAGGTAGGGTAGGACTCCGTCTAGCCATAGATGGATGACAATGCGAATCAGATGTATGTCTATAACCGACTACTAGTGGCTGATGTCGTGGAGATGGGGTACCACACACGAAACTCGATAAATCTGGCAAATATTTGGGAACAAACGGGGTCTACTCCGGCTCAGATTCTACATCCTCATCCTCCTCTGGCTCCTCCTCAGGATCCTCATCTGGGTCTTCCTCCATCACCGGGTCTAGATCCGGTTCTTCCTCGATACTCCGGCTCTAATCACTTGACATTGTATCTGCGAGAAAACAATTTATGACAACAAGTTCTAATTTCCGATTAACATAAACACTGTACACACACACACACACAAACACACACACACACACACATATATATATGTATATATATAGATATATATATATATATATGCACGTATGTACATGTTGGCACAAAAGATTATATATTCTCACACATACATAAACATACACACACACACATATGTATATATATATATATATATATATATATGATGGTTGCAAAAGTCGCTAGGCACTCCCTAGTCGGATTCGGGAGTTCTCGGGAAGTACTCGGCTTAGGCGGAGATTACTCGGGGAGTAATTGGCGTAGGAGAACAGTACTCGTGCCTCGGCAGCCTACCTTGTAGCGAGTACTCGGAGAGTACTCGGAGCCTAGGCGGGACTTTTACAACCATGATATATATAGGACAAAGATCCGTTAGGAACCACCCCTTATTGCGAGAACCAATGTGAACACAACAAAAAATGCCTAAAAATAGCTAAAAAACACACAAAATTTTTTTTATAATATTTTTTACGTTAAAATCGCTACTTCTAGTAGCAAAAAAAAAATTTAATTTAAAAAAAAAAAAAATTTGGCTACTAAAAGTAGCGATTTTAACATAAAAATTTAGATTGTTTTAGATTTTTTTTAGATTTTTTTTAGGTTTTTTGGGGGTTTAGTTTTTAGTATTTTAGCTTTGGGGGGGGGGGGAGGGGGGTTTAGGTTTTTGGGGGGGGTGGGGTGGGTTGGGTTTTTTTAGGTTTTTTAGGGGTTTTAGTTTTTAGCATTTAGCTTGGGGGGGGGGGGTTAGGTTTTTTTTAGGGGGGGTGGGGGTTAGGTTTTTTTAGCTATTTTAGGTTGTGTTCACATTGGTTATCGCGGTTGTCGCAATAAAGGTGGTTCTCGCATGAACCTTACCCTATATATATATATATATGGTAAGGTTATTGTAAAAAAGGTTAAAAGTGTGAGAAGTGTGAGAAATATTGTGGAGATGACATGTGTCCTTATTCAAAATTAATCTAAAAGGGTAAACAAGTAATTTTATCATTGATTTAATTAATTGATAACCTTCCATAACCGCCACCCTTATTTATTGGAACATGATTTTTTTAAAGATCTCTATAAAAACATTACGAATAACACTGCAACCACCATTCAACACATATATAACACCATTCAATAATTATATAACACCATTTAATAAGTATATAACACCATTCGTTAAGTAAATAACACCATTTTTAAGATCTCTATAAAAACACAACGAATAACACTGCAACCACCATTCAGCACATATATAACACCATTCAATAATTATATAACACCATTCAATAAGTATATAACACCATTCAGTAAGTATATAACACCATTTTAAAGATCTCTATAAAAACACTACGAATAACACTGCAACCACCATTCAAAAAATAAAACACATTTTACAATTTGGTGCCTATTAATCTCAACCATGAGTTTATTTCTTACCCTTCTCACACTTTTGGTCTTTTTTACAGGAACCTAAATATATATATATATATATATATATATATATTCATGTTCACTTCCTGGCCTCTCTTAATGACGTTCACAGAACTCCCAAGTGCCAGCAAATATGTTATTATGTTCTGGACCATAATAACTTACTTGCCTGGCAAGATCATCCTGATAATATTCACTATGACTCGGTCACTATAGTTTCTATCATACCCTTACTCGTAGTGGAAGCAAACAGGGGATGCAACAGACACATGGCACATGTATATTATTCATAAAGATACTTTATTATACACTAAAGGATCATTATGTTACCTGATTAGGCTAACAGCCTCAATGGATGGCGATGGGTAATGTCTTAGTGTCAAATTTAAGTTTGGCTTCCGTGCACCATTTTGCTTGTTGGTCACGATTATTCGTTTTAGGTGTTTAGGTAATGGCATGATCACATACAATGTCACCATTTTTTGTATAATATAAAATGATTTGTTTTATAAATAAAGTTTGGGCTTTACAGGGGTCTTGTTCGCTCAAACAACAGTTCCAGTTTTAATAGTTTGGAAATTCCCCAAACTAGCATGTAATGCACCTCAATTAGCCAATTTACCAGGAAAAGTACAGAATTACTCTAGAGTTACCAATTATTGCCAATGAGTCATCAAATAGTTAAAAGTTCTGGTGGGTTCGTTAAACGATTAAATTTACCAGTTTTTGTTAAAATAATATATTTTAAAGCATAATTTTCATAACTAATTATCCAAATTCAATAAAATTCTGGAAATTTTATAGAAGGCTTTATTAATATGTATGTATATATATATATATATGTCAGAAAAATTACCTTAAGAAAATATTAAATTTATTTATTATGCTTCATAATTTTGTTTTAAACATTTGTTTAACCAATAAATTGCAATTAATACCATCCGTGTAACACCCTAAAAATATAGATTTTATATAAAAATTTAAAAGTAGGTAATAGCGAAAGATGAAATAACTAGGAATAATTAACCTAGTTAGTCATGAGTTCTTGAAATAATAAGGAAACTTAATTATGAAACCCTTTTTAAAATCTCGAGTAGTTGAGGGACTAAAGCTGACAAAGCTGAAAATGGTTTTAATTTAATAAATTCAAACATCAAAACACACACTCATGTGTGTGTTCTGGTCGACCAAATACACAGAGCAAACAAGGGTTCATCTTCAAAACCCTAAACTTCACTAAATCCTTAAAAATCAAAGAGGATTCAAGCGTAAAATCAGTCCTTCAACTAATTTCGTGATTAACCAAGTTAGGGGATCACAAGGTATGTAAATTTTGATATATGGTGAAATCATGATTTTTGATGAACATTCATTTATGAAATTTTAGTATTAATGTTAGATGCTATAGTGAAATTGAGATGATTTCTAGTCTAGGAACAAACCCTAGATGAAAATTTGATTATGTGCCATAATCTAGTGATTGAATGATTAATCACATAGGTGCTAAATGGGCTTCGTAGAGAAATGATGAACGCTAGAATTATAGTAATAAATTGGTGTTGTTTGGTTTTCAAGAAGCAAGTCTAGGTGTTGTTTATGCATACTAGACATATGAGCTTGATGATGATGTTTAAACATGGCTAAATAACTAATCATGAACTTGATTGTAGATGTATAAAAATCATGCCCATAAGGTGTTTGTTAAAATGCCTAAACGAAGGCTAATATGTTGAAATTTCGAAAAAAAACGCGTAATTGATAATATGGTGAATTACGTGTAATATGAAATGATATGAGTTCTAAACACGTTGTTGGTTGAACTCTATAGGCAAGGTGGTCGAATCTTCAAGCGGACAAGTCGGAGTGGACGCGCGCTTGAAGGATAAGCTTTGAAAGGTACGTGACTTATAGTTTCGTTACATTGTGTATATACATTAGTCGTAATTATGTTAAAGTTGTGATAGCGTAATGTATGATTTTGGTATGTCATTGAAGTGATGAAGCTCACTCGACAACCAAACGGGTCAAAATAGATGGTTAGAACATGGTTGGTATATCATTGAAGTGATGGCTTTCACTCGACAACCAAATGGGTCAAATTGATATTTAAATCAATAGTGTTTTGAAGTGACTCAAATGTCACAGAATAAATTGGTATAATGAGTGCGTAAGCTGAGAAACGGACACGTCAAAAACTTGATTTAATGAACCCTTGGATTTGGGTCAAAATATAGAAAACTTGATTTCGTTAAATATTGTTAAGTTGTGCATGCTTGAGTTGTAGATAACAAGCATGATGTATATGCGTGCGCAAACCATGTAATGGGAGCGAAAACGCAGATGTTTGATAAGCCCAGGAATGGGTAAAAATGACAAGAAATAATCTCCGTTAATAAACATGTAGAATGTTGATAAATGAAACGGGTCAAATAATGGCATAAAAGATTTATAAGCTATTTGGTCATAAATCAGCTTTTAATGTGAATCAAGATGAAAAACGGAACCGTAATTGTATTACGGTCGCATAGAAACAAGAATCACGTAATTTGGATAAGTAGATCAAAAGTTATGAAACTTTGAAGTTGGAATTTTGGTTAAAATCATAGCTGGGCAAATATGCAGCTCAAAGAAGGAACCTTCTGTTGAAATTGGGTTGTCGCGCTACACGACAATGGACCTGGCAAACCGTCGCATACAAAAATGGCCCAGCCTCTCGCGGTACGCGAGAGGCCCTGATGCTGGCAATTTTTTTTATTTTGTTTATTTCACTCTTGGATCTTAATGTAATTTGTTATTGAACTATCAAAACTAACTTTTATGTTGGTTTTGATCTTAGGTGAATGTTATAGGCCATCAGATGAAGATCAAGCGAAGAACGCGAACCGAATACACGTCTAAATGAAGCTTCCGCAATTGATCTTGTTTTGTTTGTAAAAATTGAAATGTTTAAACACTTATAACTTAGTTTTTGAATGTTTTAAACATGTATGAATGTTTAGATGAAACTGTTTTTGTTAAGTCGTATTTTTTGATATAAAATGCGTATTTTTAATAGTATATTTATGTTAAATCGGAACGGGTCTTACAAGTTGGTAATTAGAGCTCAAGCTTGTTGACAAAGTGTGTTCGGTTCGAAGCTTGATCAAACATCCGGTAAGAATTAATTATTTAAGTAGATTTTAACAAAACACTAGGAAAGGAATATGAATCTATGTGCATGGGAAGAATGTGTTAATACGCTCAAACCCGGAAAGTGCACCAAACATGAATGGTTTAAGCAAGTTATAAACTTGGCTAAACCAAAGTGAAAGATGCAAATGATAATGAAATGAAATGTTTAACAATTGATATAAACATTTAAGATTCAAGATGTCTGGTGGAGGTAATGATGATACGGTGTCGATAGTCACCAAACGAATGAAAGAATTAATTGCCGAAGAGGTTGGAAAGGCAATAGAAAACAGTTTATCCGGATTCATAGACAAGATCTAATATACGATACCCGTGGTAGTTGATGAACGGATGAAAAGGTTGGTGGAAAGCTTCAACCAAACGAAAGACAAGCAAGTAGAGAAATAGCTTGTCCTTACAACAAATTCATGGCTTGCAAACCTCCAATTTACAACAGGGAGGTTGACCCGATTATATACCAACGTTGGTTGAGTGACATCGAAGGGGTGTTTGAGAGAATCCATTGCGATGTAAGCGACTTTGTAGCTTACAGAACTGGTCAATCGAGGGGACAAGCGAAAGACTGGTGGGATAACTTGAAAAAGGAGCAAGGGGTTGAAGCGACGAGGAATATGACATGGGAAGAGTTTAAGGCACCATTCCTTAAATATCATAGTCCCAAAGCTGTTATTAATAAGATCAAGGAAGAGTTCATCCAACTGAGACAAAGGGGTGAAACGATAGACAAGATCACGGGGATCTTCCTTGATAAATTGAGGTTTTGTGATGAGTTGGTGACAACCGAAGAACATAAGATATATTACTATTATAACATGCTGAGTGCTAAATATCGGGAGTTCATGACTCCCTCAAAGTAAAAGACTCTTACTGAGATCATCAACACTGCTCGGGAATGGGAAATCGAGTTAAAGAAACAAATCGAGCGATGCGAAAGAAGGGCATTGGATGTAAATCCAAGCCCTACAAAGAAAGAAAGAAAGGATGACAGAATCTTTGAGAAATTCGGAGGTGAAAGGCGGGTCGCCAAGTTGTAAAATATGTGGAAAGGCTCATAAGGGCGAATGTAGTTTCAAAGACAAACCTTGCCTTATATGCGAGAAGACTGGGCATACGGCTTCGATATGCCCGGGAAAAGTCTCAGTTTGCTACAATTGCTACCAACCGGGCCATAAGAAATCAGAATGCCCAGAGTTGGTTGGAAAGAAAGATGTGAAAGATACGCAAACAGAGGCTCGGAAATTGAAGGCCAGATCTTTTCATCTGACCGCGGCAGAAGCAAAGATTGAACCCGATGTGGTTTTAGGTATATTTGCCAGAAACTCTATTCCCGCACGTATTTTGTTTGATATGGGTGCGAATAAATCCTTTGTTTCACATGGATTTATTCAATATCCTTCATTTGTATTAACGAAGTTACCTATGCCATTAGAAGTAGAAATAGGTAATAACAAGAGTTATATCGTATGTGATGTATGTCAAAACTGCAAATTGAGTATCGATGACGAAGAATACTCAATAGACTTGATCCCGATGTCGATGGGAGAATTCCAAGTGGTCGTCGGAATGGATAGGTTGTCCCGACATCACGCGAAGGCCGTATGCTTCTGTAAAGAGATAAAACTAACATCTCTGAGCGGAAGGCGCATTACTTTTTACGGAGAAAATGGGGGTTATCCCGTGGTGTGTTCAATGTTAGAAGCTCACAAACTCATGAGACATGGATGTAAAGCATACTTGGTATACGCATGTGAATCGGAGAAAGAGTCGCCAAAGATTGGAGATGTACCGGTGGTATGGGATTATGAAGATGTATTTCTGGAGGATCTCGCCAGAACGGGAAGTGGAATTCGGAATCGGATTGGTTCCGGGTGCAAAACCGGTAGCTAAGGCGCCGTATCAGCTCACGCCATCGGAGCTACAATAGCTAATATCACAGATACAAGACTTACTGGATAATGGGTTTATACGGTCGAGTGTGTCTCTGTGGGGCGCCCCGGTGTTGTTTGTGAAAAAGAAAGACGGGAGCATGCGCATATTACCGGGAGTTAAACAAACTCACAGTGAAAAATCGATATTCGCTCCCGAGGATCGACGACCTATTTGACCAACTACAATGCGCAAGTTGGTTCTCAAAGATCGATTTAAGGTCGGGTATCATCAGTTGAAAGTCAAGGAAGAAGATGTACTGAAGACGACTTTCCGTACACGGTACGGGCATTACGAGTTCCTCGTGATGTCCTTTGGGTTGACAAATGCACCCGCGGCTTTCATGGACCTCATGACCGAGTTTGCAAACCTATGTTAGATAAATCGGTGATAGTGTTCATCGACGACATTTTGGTGTATTCAAGGAGCGAATCAGATCACGCTCATCACTTACAAGAAGTGTTAGAGACACTTAGACGGGAAAAGCTCCACGCGAAGTTCTCAAAGTGCGCTTTCTGGTTACGAGAAGTGCAATTTTTAGGGCACATCATTAGTGCCAACGGAGTATTAGTTGATCCATCCAAAATAGAAGCCATGTCAAATTGGAATCCTCCGAAGAATCCTTTGGAAATCAGAAGCTTCTTAGGCTTGCGGGATATTATCAGAGATTCATACAAGATTTCTCCAAGATCGCTTTGCCGTTAACCAAGTTAACTCGCAAGGATGAAAAGTTTATATGGGGCATTGAAAAAGAGAGAGCATTTCAAACGCTTAAGGAAAAGTTGACCCACGCTCCGGTATTAACTTTGTCGGACAGTGTCGATGATATGGTTGTCTAGTCGGATGCATCGTATTTGAGACTTTGGTGTGTCTTAATGCAACGAGGCAATGTTATAGCCTATGCCTCGAGACAATTGAAAGTTCATGAAAAGAAATACCCTACGCATAATCTCGAATTGGCGGCAGTGGTATTTGCTTTGAAAATTTGAAGGCACTATCTATATGGGGTGAAGTGCACTATATTTACCGACCACAAGAGTCTGAAGTATTTTTTCGATCAGAAGGAATTGAACATGAGACAGAGGCGATGGTTGGAAACAGTGAAAGATTACCACTGTGAAATACATTACCATCCCGGAAAAGCCAATGTTGTGGCAGATGCGTTGAGTCGAAAGGAATATTATTCTCCTATTCGAGTGCGCTCGATGCAACTGATAGTGACGTCGGGTGTAATTGAACGAATCCGGAAAGCGCAAGTCGAAGCAGTGAAAGAGGAGAACTAGAAGAAAGAACGAATAGTCGGCCAATTGAATGATTTGGTAGATGGTAACAACGGATTGAAAACCCGCTTTAGAAGGACGTGGGTTCCTAATACGTGTGGGGTTAAAAAGATTCTACTTGGCGAAGCTCACAAATCCCGTTATTCCATTCATCCAGGGGCAACCAAGATGTATACAAAATGATGTTTTAGGGCTTTCAGGTTTTAAACCCGAATGAACCAACTGAGCCAGCTGCACCATCTGACTCCAAATGTGAATGACCTAAAGCAGCTGATTCTAAGAAATTGGAATCAGTTGAATCTAGTGAATCCATTTGTGAGTCCTCTGGAGCAGCTAATTCAACAATAGAGGATTCGGCAGAGCCACTACAAAAGGAATGCAACTCAAGTGGTTCAGCTGAATCAAGCTGTGAAACATTGACTAAGCCAACAACATTTGAAATTGATACAACAAGGCTAGTAAAAAAATGTAGAAGAATGTGAGGAAGCATCGTTCAAGACTGTTGGTACAAGTGTGGTAAGGCTAATAGCCCCCGAGTTTAAATGTGTGAACAATACTGATGCTTCTACTTCGTGTGCAGATGAGGTGAAGGTAAAGGATTGGGTTGTATAACAACCCTAAAGAAAACCGACACCCTCATTAATTTTCCGACACCCTAATATATTTTAAAATATCTCAATATGTCCTGAAATACACCCCATACGTGAAAACGGACCCCGAATACCTTAAATATTATTAAAAATAATCAAAAAATTATTTTTTGGGTTTTGTCGGGGGCCGCGTAGACCCCTTAGGGATCTTAAGTGGACCGCTACAGATCAAAGGTGTGGCGCAGCCCGGTGTTGACACGTGTCCGACTCGTGTTGAACCTATATGCTGACCCGGATTAGCTACGCTGTTGACCAGCATTGACGCGGGCCGCGTAGGCCTTTGCCTACCCTTACGCGGGCCGCGAGAAAGTCAGGTTTCAGCACTATAAGTAGCATGTAGTGGCCTTCGGTCCCAAATTGCACCAAACTCTTTTCTTTCTCTCAAAACTGAAGTGTAGTCATTATACACGGGTATAATACCCCCCTAAATAACGAAGTTCTGCTCCGTTGTAAGTATCATAACCCCTGGATACGTATTAGATATGTTGCCCGATTGATCTAGGGTTCCGTAACGGCTGTCGTGGTTCTACCCGACGTAGTCGTTGGAATGCCGTCTCGGGGAGGGTATTACTAATGTTAAAATGGGTTATTATACTAACACGTGTGCATTTGTGTAAATTATAGATAATTCCCAGGAACCCTAAAGGATAATCTAAACAGCAATGTGAGTAATCTCCTTTTTGTTAACTGTTTTTACAAAACCTCACATAATTAATTATATATTAAGCAGTTATTGAGTATTTGTAAGGATACAATTATCGTCGGTATGTTGGGGTTTTGTATACAAAATTAGTTACTGCCTTGCGAGGAGTAACTTTCCACAAGTCGGGTTGACAATACTGTGGGTGGTAATTAGTATGACTTGGAAACAAATGTAATTGCTAGACCGCCCTCAATACTGTACAATGGTTTTTATTTAAACTTGATTAAACTGGGATTCACTCACCAGTATTTCCCACTGACAAATGTTTTTAAAACGCGTTTCAGGTAGCAAACTGTGAAAGCCAAATAGAAGCCAGCTGGACAGCACTGAAGGCTTGGAAAAGTGGCAATAAAGTTACCTAAAATCAATAGATGTTTTTATTAAATAAAAATAGGATTCATTCCTATGAAAATGTGTGTACTGAAAACTTGGGTTTTACCCCATGTATTCAATATTATGAAAGTGTGGTATTTTACTCTGATAAAATATTTCCTAACTACGGTCCTGATGTAAACTCCGCTGCCAAAATTAGACAATACGTGATACCACCGAAACTGGCTCGCGGACGCCCGTTCCTATATTTGTAGAAGGGATCGGGGGTTGCGACAGAAGGTGGTATCAGAGCTAAGCCACTGATTCAGCCACAGAAGTGTTCTGCTGACATCAAAATTTAGTCTGTTAGGAAATAAATTATGGAAATACGTGTATAATTGTATTTTATTGTTATGTGTTATTTGACTATTTGTTAGTTTACAGTATGAGCGACCAAGGACCATCTGACGCGTACCGTCAATTGTCTGGTTCGCTTAGAAGCGAAGGTGCCTCTTCTCAGCCTGCCCTCTCAGGGTACTCTGCTGATACGAAAGAAGGATTATTCGTATTTAAGGCTCAATCTGAAGAGCCATTCCCTCAGAAAAAAGAGAGGATGGTTCAATCGAGGGGCACACGAGTGTAAGAAGCGTATGAAAAAGTTACAAGACCAGAGAGCACTAGCAGCAGCCAAAAGAGAAACTGATGCCTATGCCCAGGATATGATTAATAGGGGTATAGCAAACATCCACATCTTAGCAACCACTGCAGCTGACCCTAATCTGGAACAATTGATAGCACCCCAACCACAATCACCAATTCCTGACCAACCAATGGAAATAGAAAATCCTGAAAATCAAGTAGAAATGCATGATTTTAATCCGGAGGAAATACCTAGGGTACCAGCGCCAAATCCCTTAAACCCAAATTACGACCCATGGTGGGATGACAATAGGGACTATGTGCAACGTTACCCGATACACGAAGACATACCCATGCCGAACCTAGGAGCCTACCCAGGGTTAGATCCTTTAGATCCCTACTACGACAATGACGTATACATCAGGGAGATCTTAGAAAACCCTTACCCATACCAGGCCCCTACACCTCCGTACCAGGATCCCGCACCCCAGTTTCCGAACCCAGTCCTAGAACCTGCACCCCCAATGAGTGCAGAAAACGTACAAGAACTTAGGACATTTGGTGAGGAAATTCTAGAGAGTAGTGAAAGAATGCGACAGGTGGGAGAGCGACTCATCTGGAAGTATGACGAGCACAATATGGATTTTTGGATGAATCCATATCCATGAATGTGATGGTGGAAACGGTAGTAATAATAATAATAATAAAATAATATAATATGTGTGTATGTATATGAAAAAAAAAACTACGGATGCCTATTACTAGTAGTGTAACTTTAAATTTCAGTCAGTATTGTAATTTTTATTTCAGTACTAGTGTGTAATAGATGCATAGTATATGAAAATAGAGTAAGTCGCAATGATCGACGCTTTTGACCAAAATGCGTGTCATGTGATTGGCAATATTAAATATTATTTTGTGATATTAATACGTGGTAAATGTTTAAAATTCAGATGGCCAACGAAGGAAATCAAGAAAATCTGGATAACGATAACCAGAGTAACATTAACTTGGTTAATGAAAATCCGAGCATCAATAACAATGGAAACCAAGTGGATAATAGTGTCATCCAACACATAGTGGCACAAGGAATTATAGATGCAATGCCATTTATTATTCAAACTGTTCAAGAAGCGAATAATAAAAGTAAATATAGCAGTAAGCGACCAATTGAACCAGAACACAGCGTGAACAATGGACCCATACTTCAAGTGTCCATTCCCAAATGAAGAAGAACCATGCCTTATGGTTGTTCTTACAAAGAATTCTGGTCCTGCAAACCAATAGAATTCTCGGGCAATGAAGGACCCATTGCAGCTCTACGCTGGATAGAAAAGACTGAGTCTGTTTTAAAAATAAGCAAGTGTGCTGAAGAAGACAAAATAATGTTTGCTTCTAATCTTTTTAAAAACTCAGCCTTAGAATGGTGGAACACTATCCTCCAGTCCAGAGGAAGTGATAGGGTTTATATTATGGAATTGGAGGAATTTAAGAACATGGTAGAAAGGAAATTATGCCCTCCCAATGAAAAGGAATAGATAGCAAATAAGTTTCTGAACCTAAGAATGACTGGGGTAGATAGTAAGGGTTATACTACCACATTCTTTGAATATGCTAGAATAGTACCAACCCTTGCATCACCTGAACCGGTATTAATCTCCCGTTACATCTGGGGATTAATTGGGGAGATTAGACATGTAGTCAAGGCAGCTAGACCCCAAACTATAGAAGAAGCTGTAGAACTAGCAAATACCTTGACAGATGAGTTAATCCGTACTAGAGAAGAAGACCAGAGGAGAAACCTAGCTCTAAGGCTTACCCAAGAATTCCGTTTTGGGAATTCCAACTGTAGGAATATAGGATCTACCTCTGCACCATACTGCAAAGTTTGCAAGAGGAAGCATTCGGGAAAATGCTCCACTCCCTGCAATTTCTGTAAAATGCCAGGACACAAGGAAGAAGATTGCAAGAGAAAACCTAATAATGGGATGTGCTTCAACTGTGGAGAAAAAGGTCACATTAAGCCGAACTGTCCGAAACTAGCTCCAGCCGCGAACAACAAGAACACTAAAAATGCTAGAGCATTTGTTCTGACTGCAGATGAAGCCAAAATGATTCCGGACGTCATAGCCGGTACGTTTTTAGTTAATGATGTTTTTGCTAAAGTATTATTTGACTCTGGTGCAAACCAAAGTTTTATTAATACTTCATTTTGCAAACTTCTCAATCAACCATTAACTAAACTCTCACAAGAATGTCTAGTCGAGACAGCGAATGGAGAAACGGTTAGGATTTCTGAAATCTTGCAAGGAGCAAGAATAGAATTTTTAAACCAAAAGTATATTGCAAATCTTTACCCAATGAATCTGCCAGGATTTGATATTGTATTAGGAATGGATTGGCTAATAGCCAATAAAGCTAATATTTTATGTGATCAAAAGTCAATTCAAGTAAATTCACCAAAGGGTGAAAAGATCACAATTAAAGGTGATAAACCATCTAGATCCACAAAATTCATCTCTGTGATGAAAACTGCAAGTTATATAAGAAAAGAATCTATAGTGTATTTGATTTCTATAATCACTAACACTGAAGGAAAAGAATTAAAGGACATTCTAGTGGTATCTCAGTTTTCAGATGTATTTCCAGAAGAATTACCAGGACTACCGCCAGACAAAGAAGTTGAATTCAGAATCCATCTGCTACCCGGAACAGCACCAATTGCCAAAGCACCTTACCGTTTGGCACCCGCTGAAATGCAGGAATTAAAGAAACAATTAGACGATTTGCTGGAAAAAGGATTCATACAGCCAAGCTCATCGCCTTGGGGAGCACCGATTTTATTCGTTAAAAAGAAGGATGGATCAATGCGTATGTGCATTGACTACCGTGAAGTAAACAAGGTCTCGATTAAAAATCGATACCCATTACCAAGAATCGATGATCTGTTCGATCAACTTCAAGGAGCTCGATTTTTCTCAAAAAATCGATTTAAGGTCAGGATATCATCAATTAAAGGTGCAGGAAGAGGACATTCCTAAGACTGCCTTCAGAACAAGGTATGGCCATTATGAATTTACTGTCATGCCATTTGGTTTAACCAATGCCCCAGCCGCATTTATGGACATGATGAACCGAATATGTAAATCATATTTGGATAAATTCATAATTGTCTTTATAGATGATATTCTTATTTACTCTAAAAGTAAAGAGGAACATGCAAAACATTTGTACGCACTTCTAAGTCTATTAAGAAAGGAAAAGCTTTATGCTAAATTTTCAAAGTGCGAGTTTTGGTTAGAGCAAGTACAATTTCTTGGACACTTAGTTAATCATGAAGGAATTCATGTGGATCCAACAAAGATCGAGGCGATTACCAAATGGAAAACCCCTGAGTCACCAACTGAGGTTAGAAGTTTCTTAGGATTGGCCGGTTATTATAGAAGATTTATTCGAGACTTTTCTAGAATAGTCATTCCTTTAACTAAGTTAACCTGTAAATCCATTAAGTTTGAATGGGGACCAAAGCAAGAAGAAGCATTTAGAATTCTTAAGCATAGATTAACCCATGCACCCATATTAGCGTTACCAGAAGGAACTGAAGACTTTGTAGTCTATTGTGACGCTTCTAAATTAGGTTATGGATGTGTGCTGATGCAACGCAAAAAGGTTATAGCTTACGCATCTAGATAACTTAAGAATCATGAAGAGAATTATTCAACCCATGATCTAGAATTAGGAGCTATAATTTTCGCCCTTAAAATTTGGAGACATTATCTTTATGGTAGTAAGTTTACCATATTTACTGATCATAAAAGTTTAAGATATGTTTTTGGGCAAAAAGAATTGAATATGAGACAAAGACGCTGGATGGAGATGCTTAGTGATTATGATTGTGATATCCAGTATCATGAAGAAAAAGCAAATGTAGTGGCAGATGCTTTAAGCCGAAAGTATCATGAAAAGCCAAAAAGGGTACGTTCTCTTAAATTAAATCTGCAAGTAGATTTAAATAATCAGATAAGAGAAGCACAAGAATCAGTAATCAAGGAGGATACTGAAAAATTAAAAGGTATGATTAAGGAATTAGAACAAGGAACCGATGGAATTTGGAGATTCCATAAGAAGAGAATGTGGATACCTAAATTAGGAAACCTGCATCATCGTATATTAGAAAAAGCCCATAAGTCTAAATATACAATGCAACCAGGGAGCGATAAAATGTACCAGGATTTAAGAAAGAATTTCTGGTGGATAGGAATGAAAAAGGACATAGCAACCTATGTTTCTAAATGTTTAACCTGTTCACAAGTTAAAGCTGAACATCAGAAACCCTCAGGTTTATTACAGAAGTTAGAAATGCCAGTGTGGAAATGGGAATTGATAACAATGGATTTTCTTACTAAATTACCCAAAACAAAGAAAGGTAATGATATAATCTGGGTGATTGTAGATAGGCTAACCAAGTCAGCTCATTTCCTACCAATGAAAGAAACCTTTAGTATGGAACAATTAGCCAAATTATATGTAAATGAAATCGTTTCATTACATGGAATACCTTTATCAATTGTTTCTGATAGGGATAGTCATTTTACCTCTCATTTTTGGTCAAGTTTACAAAAAGCAATAGGAACCAAGTTGAATCTAAGCACAGCTTATCATCCTTAAACGGACGGACAAAGGGAAAGAACAATTCAGACAATGGAGGACATGCTTAGAGCTTGTGTAATTGATTTCGGAGGTAATTGGGAGGATCACTTACCTTTAATAGAATTTTCTTATAATAACAGTTATCACACAAGTATCAATGCTGCACCATTCGAAGCACTTTATGGACGAAAGTGCCGAACCCCAGTCTGTTGGGCAGAAATTGGGGAAAAGCAACTATCTGGACCTGAGATAGTGTAGGAGACAACCGACAAGATTATTCAAGTCAATGAACGACTGAAAGCAGCACGTGATCAACAAAAGAGCTATGCCGATAACCGACGCAAACCCTTGGAATTTCAAGTAGGAGATAAAGTATTGTTAAAGGTCTCTCCTTGGAAAGGAGTAGTAAGATTTGTCAAAAGAGGAAAGCTAAGTCCCAGGTATGTTGGACCTTTTGAGATTATTAGAAGAATAGGACCTGTAGCCTATCAGCTACAACTGCCAGAGGAAATGGCAGAAATACATGATGTATTTCATGTATCAAATCTCAAGAAATGCTTAGCCGATGAATCGCTGATGGCACCTCTTAAGGATATAGAGGTAAATGAACAACTCAAGTTTGTAGAAAGGCCTCTAAAGATTGAAGACAGAAAAGTTAAGAACCTCAAGCATTAGAGACTAATTCTGGTCAAAGTGAAGTGGGACTCCAAAAGAGGACCTGAGTACACAAGGGAGCTTGAATCAGAAATGCAAAAGAAATATCCACACCTATTCCAGTAGATCTCGAGGACGAGCTCTAAAACAAGGTGGGGAGGATATACCAACCCTAAAGAAAACCGACACCCTCATAAATTTTCCGACACCCTAATATATTTTAAAATATCCCAATATGTCCTAAAATACACCCCATACGTGAAAACCGGCCCCGAATACCTTAAATATTATTAAAAATAATCAAAAAATTAATTTTTGGGTTTTGTCGCACGCCGCGTAGAACCCTTAGGGATCTTACGCGGGCCGCTAGAGATAAAGGTGTGGCGCAGCCCGGTGTTGACACGTGTCTGACTCGTGTTGAACCTATATACTGACCTGGATCAGCTACGTTTTTTACTAGCATTGATGCGGGCCGCGTAGGCCTTTGCCTACCCTTACGCGGGCCGCGAGAAAGTCAGGTTTCAGCACTATAAGTAGCATGCAGTGGCCTTCAGTCCCAAATCGCACCAAACTCTTTTCTTTCTCTCAAAACTGAAGTGTAGGCATTATACACGGGTATAATACCCCCCCTAAATAACGAAGTTCTGCTCCGTTGTAAGTATCATAACCCCTGGTTACGTATTAGATACGCTGCCCCATTGATCTAGGGTTCCGTAACGGCTGTCGTGGTTCTGCCCGACGTAGTCGTTGGAATGCCGTCTCGGGGAGGGTATTACTTATGTTAAAATGGGTTATTATACTAACACGTATGCATTTGTGTAAATTATAGATAATTCCCAGGAAACCCTAAAGGATAATCTAAAACAGCAATGTGAGTAATCTCCTTTTTGTTAACTATTTTACAAAACCTCACACAATTAATTATATATTAAGCAGTTATTGAGTATTTGTAAGGATACAATTATCGTCGGTATGTTGGGGTTTTGTATACAAAATTAGTTACTGCCTTGCGAGGAGTAACTTTCCACAAGTCGGGTTGACAGTACCGTGGGTGGTAATTAGTATGACTTGGAAACAAATGTAATTGCGAGACCGCCATCAATACTGTACAATGGTTTTTATTTAAACTTGATTAAACTGGGATTCACTCACCAGTATTTCCCACTGACAAATGTTTTTAAAACGCGTTTCAGGTAACAAACTGTGAAAGCCAAACAGAAGCCAACTGGATAGCACTGAAGGCTTGGAAAAGTGGCAATAAAGTTACCTAAAATCAATAGATGTTTTTATTAAATAAAAATAGGATTCATTCCTATGAAAATGTGTGTACTGAAAACTTGGGTTTTACCCCATGTATTCAATATTATGAAAGTGTGGTATTTTACTCTGATAAAATATTTCCTAACTACGGTCCTGATGTAAACTCCGCTGCCAAAATTAGACAATACGTGATACCACCGAAACTGGCTCACGGACGCCCGTTCCTATATTTGTAGAAGGGATCGGGGGTTGCGACAGGTTGAGGGGGATGATATTGTTTGCCAAGAAACAACCGATGTTCGTTTGAAAACATCCAATTTGTCTGTTCATGCTCATCCATATGTGAAAAAGGCTGCTTCTGAGCCAGCTTTAAGAGGCCTGTCAAATAAATATGACCCTCCAAAACCAATAGTTTCAAATGAAATTGCAAAATCTTAAATAATTTTTAGAGAGAAAAACTGTTAGAATCTGAGGCTCTCATGATTGTGCTTGTTTGTGAGATTTGAACACATCAGATAGATATGAACAGTTTTGAGTGCAGCGGAAATGAATAACAAACTTTGTAAACACAATCAAAGGAGATTATAGTTTGATAAACAATTGCTTTTTCATAGAGTCGAAAGATTACATCAAAAGCAAAAGGTTACAATGCAAGCTTACAGACTAAACTCCCCCTCAGCCTGATACTCCAGAGTTGGTTGCACAAGATGAAAGGATTGAATTGAGGAGAAGAACTCACTCAAAACGAATCAAATATAACAGTACAGAGTACTGTCATATTTATAAGCAAACCAAACCACTGATGTACCTTAGCTGACGTCACCATGATAGTGACATCTAACAGCCTAACAACCCATAGACACTGGTCTATACAAAACTACTGATGTCTAACAACTGATTGATAATACAATACAAAACAAGTCTAACACAGTTCACATTCCACTGTTGTAGCCTAAGCACTGATTACTTGAACATCAGTGCTTTCTTCAAAAGGTGATCAGTCTTTGAATGAGCAGTGCTTGGGTCTTCAGCAGTACTTAAGAGACAGCAGTAGATAGAGCTCAGTGTTTGCCTTTTAGCAGTCTTTTAGTTGTTTCATCAGTGTTTGGTTCATCAGTTGTTCTTCAGAGCAGTACTTAGAGTGTATCAGCAGATAGATAACCACTGTCAAGGGGAGAGCTTAGAGTAAACGTCTGCTTATTGTGAATCCACTGTTGTGACCAGGTTTTGGCTTTACATTATCTGTTCCTCTGGTAGGGTTCAATCCCAACAATCTCCCCCTGGAACAGATAATGCCAAAACTCTTCATTATTGTGGACATTTATTGCCTCATCAACAGTTCCCTTATCTGACCTTTAAATTGTAGTTCAAAGTCTAGGGCATCTGTGTCTTCATCATCCCTGCTAAGTGGAAGATCAAGGAGATCCTGCAAATCTTCAAGACTCAGGCCAAGAGCTTGTTCCCTTGATATTTTCTCCACTTCTCCACCAGACCTGAGCAAAGTCAATACGCAGGTCTGTTTGTCAGTTTCCCACTTTTGTATTTTTGAGCCTGGTGGGTTTCTTGGGAGATGTTTATTTGCAGAGGTATTTGGTGAGGCTGGCCTATTCATGACTGGCTGAGCAGCACTTGCAGATTGTTCCAATTCAAGATCTTCTTTTATCATTAATTGCGTGCCTGCTTTTACAATAGCATCACCAGCTATTAGATCTTGAATTGTTTCAGTACTCGACTGGTTTTGGCTCCTTCTTTTGTAGATGGCAGCACCAGCTGGAGCAGTGGTTCTTTTAGCTTGCAGCTTTGGTGGTCTTTTTGAAACCTCTGCTTTAGAGTAGTCAGGCTTTTGTGGAACTTTTGGATCTTTCTTCCTAAGTTCCTCTAACTTCTTGTAGGTAGCCCTGACCCTATCTTCTCCCCACTTTGACACAGAATTCTTCGACCCATAATCAGCTGCTATCAGCTCCTCTTTCATTCTCTTCAACATTAATGCCTTCTCAGCTTCAAATTTTTTGAATTTTTCAGGGGGAGTCTGCTTGACCTTATTTTTTATCATTTCTTGAATCCTGGCTGTTTCTTTTTCAAGCTCAGGATCGGTCCAGTTTTTGTACATGTATTTCTCCCCCTTGTATTTCTTGTAGGTCATGACATTCTCAATGTAGTCTTTTCTCAAGGACTCATCTGCCCTTTCTGAAATTTGCTGACATACATTTTTAGCAAATCGCTCCATAGCATTGACCTGTGAGAGTAAGAACTGATAGTTTTGCTGAAATTCTCTATCAGATTTCCCTTTTCTGTTTTTATTGCAATATCCTCTACTTGCTTGGCCTTGAGTTTCAAGTATTCTTGAATATTGTTAGGCCTGGGATATCCTGCAACTGATGGCAAACTCCTTTTAACTGGGTCATCCTCATAGTAGAAGGATTTGATTTCTTCCCTGACTGCAATGAGTTCCAGAGGAAATGAGACACCAGCAGGAGGTAATGGTTTTAAAATTTGAGCTGAAGAGAGAGGTATGGGTTTAGGAATTGTGACAAGTGACAGAGATTTTGAGGATGTTGGTGGTGGTGAAGGTGAATCATCATCTGATATGTAAATCCTTCTTCTTTTTGTTTTAGAAGAGGCAGATGATGTTTTGGGTGGATCGGTGGTGGTAGATTGTATGGCAGTGGTTTGTGTTTGACTAACAGCTGTTGAGACAACTGGTGTCTCAACCACTGTTGTCTTCTGCTTTTTGTCAGCAGGTGAAAGTGGTGGTGAGATTGTTTTTGGTGGTGACAGTGGTGGTGATAAAGTAGTGGTTGTGGTGTGTGTTGAAGTGAGAACAGATGTTGGAACCACTGAAGTACCAGCAGTAGTTGATACAACAGGAGTTTCAACAGCTGTTTGGGTGGAGGTTTGAGGCAGATGACTTTTGGATGGTGGTTTTGGAGGCTTTGGAAATCTGGATGGGATGGACTTAGGTTTCCTTTTTGTCTTAGGATTTTTAGTATCCTTTGATCCAGAACAACCTTGCTCATACAGTTCCATGAAAGCTCTTTTCTCCTCATTCCATCTTGAGATATCCTTTGCCATTCTATCTCTTTTAACACTTGCTACTCCTTCATCAAGTGCTTCTTGAGTAGCATCAACCTTTTTACTACCATCTGGCAATGGAATTTTTCTGGTCATAGCATCCTTCTCAGGTTCAATGTACAGACCATCATCTATTCCTTTCTTCTTCCACTCCTGAATTTTCTCCCCCTTTTTGGCATTATCTTCTGGGAGTTGATCAATGAAAAGTACCGTTGGAGGAGCAGTGCCAGTGGTTTTCAATAAATGGGCCTTGATTGCCTTAATATCTACTTGAGTGTTCTTGTACCTAGACTCCATAATGTTTCTCAGCTTTTGGACATGAAATTCATGTTGCTGATCAGCCATTTCTTGTTGTTGTTGGAGAAAAGGTTGGAAAAGGTTCCAGAGCTCATTTGTAGCAAAAGCTTGTGGTGGAGCAGGTGCTTGAGGTGGAACAACAGTGGATTGCATCTTTTGTATTGTCAACACCTGTTGTAGCATGTTTTTAAGATCTGCAACAGATGTATCCAATTTTTCAACACGTTCCGTCAAATCCTTATATTTTAAATCATCACCCAATTTAATGGGATCATCTGATTTCCCACTAGCAGTGGTTTTATCAGTGGTTGAGGTAGGGAGTGTACTCCAAACACTAACCACTGATGCCCCTTTTTCTTGGTACTGGGGTCTTCTTCCTTCAACACTTGACAACCTTTTGATGTTGCCAGTAGGATAAATAAATCCACTGGTGGTTGGCAGAGGTGCTATGTAAGGAATTGCCTCCAAGGAAGGCTTATTGATGTAACCACTGTCCAACTGTAAACCAATGGGTTCAACAGTTGTAGTGGCTGCTTCACTTGGACTACCACCAAGAGTTACTTGTAACTCAAGGGGTCTAACCTCCTCAGGTTGTGTTGGTGGGTTAACAAAGATTGATACATCAGACCCAGTCAGTTGTTGAAGTATATTCTCATTGATAGGTGATTGAGAAGGACTGGATAGTGCCTGGTTCAAATCAATTGCATCCAACAGCAGTTTAGTTGGTGGGGGAATTGTGGATGTGATGTTTGGTGAAGAAAGAGGATTTACTTCGGGAATTGAGCTGTGGATGATGGAAACGAGTGTTTCCAGAGCATCATGATGTGGTGTCCCAATGTATACAACCTGATCTTTTTGTGAAGAAGCAGGAGGAGTTTCGGTTATGGGTTGAGATATTTGGACCAATTGCTGTGAGGAAGTAGCAGCAGTGGTTTCTTGTGACATTTGTGTTGTCACAGGCAGTAGCTCTGGTATCTCATCCTCCAGAGTTGCCTTTTTGATGGGTTTTGGGGGGTTTTTTAGTTTTTCTTTTTGGCTTTTTGGTGATTGTAGGTGTGGGTTTCAAAGCAGTTGTGCTGCCACTTTGATCACCTTGAGCAGTGGGCTCAGCAACAGATACCTGAGGAGCAGTTGTAACTGCTAAAATCTGCTCAGGCACCTCTGCTTGTGTTTTACAAGGTGTTAAAATTCTTGAAAAAGTTTCAGTTGTTAAACTGTTTATTTGAGTAGAATCACCTTGGTTTATTGCAGCTAAATCATCCTTACTGAATTTCTTTTCAAAATAGTAACTTAAAAACCTTGGAAACAGTAAGAATGATTTTGTTTCAACATTATTAACCAAATCTTTAAAAATTTCCCTGGAATAGTTAAAATTTTCTTTTTGAAGAATTGCATATCCCAGATTTTGAATCTTTAAAGGAATTTCATTGAAAGAAGTGGTTTTGTTTGAAACACATAGTAGGAGGGTATGAAATAAAAATCTGGTTGCAGAAGGAAAATAACCTTTTTGTAAGGTAAGTTTCTTCATCATTGTGGCTTCATACCCTCTTTCAATGAAGTCAGTTTATAACTCGTTTTTAGTGAAAGAAATTTTACCTTCCTGATCACCGAGTTGAAAGACCTCTGAGATGGATTGTGGCGTGATTTGGACAGCTTTACCCTTTATAGAAGAGTGTATGGCGGTTGCAGTGTCTCCTTGTTTTTCAAGGGTTGCATTCTTCCAGAACTCTCTTTGGGTCGCCAAATAGATTGGTGCATCGGCGGTGAACAAAGTTTTGTACTTTGATTTTGCCATAGTGTCAATGATGGAATCGAAAACTTTGGTGGTTCCTGGTTTTGTGAGAAGACCCAGGAGATTGTGAGATGGTTTATATGGGAGTTCAGTGGAGATTGCCTTTTGAGAGGCTGTTTTCGATGATGATTTGGATGAGGGTTTTGCAGATGGCTTCAATTTTGTCATTTTGAAGATGATGATCGAAGAAATTTGTGAAGAAATGAGATGAAAAACTGTTTTGAGAAGAGAATTTTTAAGAATTCAATTCGACAGTAAAACCGTGTTTTTGATGTGAAGTAGGGGGTTATATAGAGGAAAAAGTGAAGGCTGACGTGGCAGCCGTTACAAAAGGTCTGACCACTATGTACTGCCCACGTGACAACCCCTGGTGGAGATGAAGGACAGTACTTTGATGAAAGTGACTGATGAAGGCAGTGGTATGAAAGCAGTGGATGATTATCACTATCAGTGGATAGCATATCAGTGGATAAGACACTGCTTTTGAACAACAGAGTTTATCAAAGGAATGAGAGAACAAGGGTTGACTTTCAGCAGTGGACAGACTTTTGAAGTAGAGCAGACTTTTGAACAATCAGTGGTTATGGTAGACTTTTAAGGATTTTAATGAAAATTTCTTTTTTAGCTATTTTTAAGGATGAATTTTTGATTTTCTGAAAACACTTTGTTGCTTTTATTCATAGAAAAACAAGATGTTGCTTGTTATTCCATGTTCAGCATCCCAATCCTAGAGACCAAGCTTTCAAAAGTGGTTGTATCAAGTGCTTTTGTGAGCACATCTGCCAGCTGGTCTTTAGTTGGGACATGATGCAGAGAAATCAAACCTTTTTCATAGCAATCCCTCACAAAGTGATGTCTGATGTCGATGTGTTTGGTGGTGGAGTGAGAAACTGGATTTTTGATGATATTTTCTGCTGCCTGGCTGTCCAACATGAGTGGTGTCTTTAAGGTAGTGATACCAAAATCCAGTAACTGATTTTGAAGCCACAGGAGTTGGGCTGTACAGCTTGCAGCGGCAATGTATTCAGCTTCAGCAGTGGATGTGGAAACAGCTGCTTGCTTTTTGCTTTGCCATGAGACTAAGCAATCACCTAGAAACTGGCACCCTCCTGATGTGGACTTCCTTGTGGTGTTACATCCAGCAAAGTCACTGTCTGAAAATCCTGAAAGCTTGATATTCCCATTAGCTGGATACCAGATACCAAGTGTGGGAGCACCTTTTATGTATCTGAATATCCTTTTTATAGCAATGAGGTTGGAACAAAACAGTGGTTAGGGTAAATGGTACAGATCTGAAGGACAAGTATTCCAGCAACAGTTTTGAGAATTTTCATTCAAGGTTTTGCCACATGTCCATTTTGAAGAACAGTGGTTTAATACCCCAGATGATTAGAGCTTTTTGCTAAGGCAACTCATTTTCTTTTAATATCCTATTAAAACATGAGTGCCCCATTAATTTAAGCACAGTTTAGCAATCAACCTTTGATAAATGTTTAAAACAAACCTGAGTATGATATGATCTTGACAAATGTACCATTTCCTTTTGACCCATTCATGAGGACAATAATACCAACAAAAATAAGGTACTATGTCCTGACAGGTAAAAGAAACTAATGCCAACAAAAACAAGCAAAAGTTCAAAATATATTACTCAAAAAATGAATAATATATCCTGATTATTCGAGAAAATCTTTTTAAAAAAAAATTGTTAAAAGATTTTCTGAGAACAGTATCAAGAAGGATCTGGTGTATTTTCAAAAGAAAACGTAATCATAACATACTCAAGTTTATAAAAATGGTCAGTGGTAGTAAATTTTGACTGTATTTTGACCACTGTTAGGAACTATTTTATTGTCAGTTGATTGCAAACATGGTTCTCTTTGAAGTTCATTCACCGGGATCAAAACCTTTACCTGAACAGATGAATGCACACAATTGCTTAATGAACATTATTACCCTAAACTTTGACTCATAAGTGTTTTATGTTTATACTCTTTTCTTTTGATATCAAAAGTTTTGAGATAAACACACTTCTGAGTTTGTGAAATTTCTTCTTCCCTTTTTTTTTTTTTACCCTTCCCAAACATAAGTATTGAAATACTTACTGAGTGGTATTTTATTAAAGGAATACTCGTTCCAGAATCATTTTGCAGTAATGTTTTGAGAAATTTGGTCATTTCTGCACATGCTTATGCCAACCTTCTCATTACATATGATCTGGACATTTTTGACTCCTGATTTTCTTAATGTATTTTAACATAGTTGATTTAGTCCTTTTGAGGAACTCAACCTGTTTTCAACACATAAAATCTGAATAACTAAAGTTTTAATTTCCCTCTTTTATGTTATCAAAAACACTAATGTTTTAAGAACATAGGTTTTTGTTAATCTGAGGTTCATACTTTAGCATTTTAATAAAGCGAGATCACAATTTTCACAACAGCAATTGAGATCAATTTTGAAAATATGAAATAATCTCATAATTTAACAGATATGCTTTCAGATCTAGAAACCATGAGTGTCTTGTGCATGAAATCACTTGTTGTGTGAATTTTGTGTGTCATATGACATCTTGGTTGATTTACAGAATATTTGAGTAACCACTTTGAACATGATTTACTCGATACTCTGTTTTTCAAACAAAATACAACCAACCTTAGTATCAATGAATTTTTTTTTATCCGAACTGTTATGTCAAATTGATTGTTAGATCGAATTTGACTGTCCAGGCTCTGATACCAATTGTTAGGATCTGAGGCTCTCATGATTGTGCTTGTTTGTGAGATTTGAACACATCAGATACATATGAACAGTTTTGAGTGTAGCGGAAATGAATAACAAACTTTGTAAACACAATCAAAGGAGAATATAGTTTGATAAACAATTGCTTTTTCATAGAGTCGAAAGATTACATCAAAAGCAAAAGGTTACAATGCAAGCTTACAGACTAAACTCCCCCTCAGCTTGATACTCCAGAGTTGGTTGCACAAGATGAAAGGATTGAATTGAGGAGAAGAACTCACTCAAAACGAATCAAATATAACAGTACAGAGTACTGTCATATTTATAAGCAAACCAAACCACTGATGTACCTTAGCTGACGTCACCATCATAGTGACATCTAACAGCCTAACAACCCATAGACACTGGTCTATACAAAACTACTGATGTCTAACAACTGATTGATAATACAATACAAAACAAGTCTAACATAGTTCACGTTCCACTGTTGTAGCCTAAGCACTGATTACTTGAACATCAGTGCTTTCTTCAAAAGGTGATCAGTCTTTGAATGAGCAGTGCTTGGGTCTTCAGCAGTACTTAAGAGACAGCAGTAGATAGAGCTCAGTGTTTGCCTTTTAGCAGTCTTTTAGTTGTTTCATCAGTGTTTGGTTCATCAGTTGTTCTTCAGAGCAGTACTTAGAGTGTATCAGCAGATAGATAACCACTGTCAAGGGGAGAGCTTAGAGTAAACGTCTGCTTATTGTGAATCCACTGTTGTGACCAGGTTTTGGCTTTACATTATCTGTTCCTCTGGTAGGGTTCAATCCCAACAAAAACCGTTGTAGACAGGGACATATGAAGTAGGGTAGAAAGTTTGGAAAAGCTACAAACAAATCATCCAACAGATCCTATAACTCAAATTCAACATTAGTTGGATCGAATGGATCGAGATATACTGCTTATGTAAAGAAGCAAACATGCTACAACTGTGGCATACCCAGTCACAGAATCAGAAGGTTAGACAAAAGGATGGATCTTAGTCTAATACAACAAAGGTTGAAAAGCCTAAGGACATGATGAATAAGCATCTCAAGGTTAAACCATCTGATCGGGATTGGAATGCTGCGAAAGCTAAAAGAAAACAAGCTTTGAAACCTAAACAAGTATTGAAAAATAACAAGGTTGAAAAGCAAACTGTTTCGCCAAAGGCACCTAAGAAATTAGAAAAGCCTAAAAAAATTTGGAAAGCAAAACATAAAGCAGCAACATCACCAATCCATGAAACAAAAGGGGACACGTGCTTATGGGAAGTATCTTATTTTGATGCTTAAGGAAATCCCAAGACCACGATGGCCTGGGTACCAATGTCTTACTGATCTCCTTATTTTTTAGGGACAACCAAGGAGGAGCTATTTACAATCCTTGGAATGTTGATAGCGGTTGTTCCAAAGACACAACGGGAAATATATCACTGTTGCAAAAAGCTCTATTCCTTTACAGTTGATATATTTCCTTTGGAGGAGATAAGGGAGGTAAGATAATATCAGCGAAAAGGTACAATTTAAATTTCGTGTTCTAATCTTGATACTGATTAGTCTTAAATCTGATGACGGAATGGTTAAGCAAAACAAAAAAAATATTTTCATTTTCTTTCATATTTCTTTTTGTACATACATTTTCTTTATAAGGTAAATTTGCGCATAAGGTTTACGCACAAATTTAGGGGGATAAAGAGAGAAAAACATTGAGAAAAAGACAAAAAGAGTTTGTGCATATATGGGAAATGAAATAAATGTTCGTGTTAAAGGGTTTGACCAACACATGTAAGGTGCTATAGCTGAAAAGACTAGGATCTAATGTGATATGTCGATAGGCTTGATACTCAAAGTGATAAAAATACTAAGTAATACAAACATAACAAACTATGTATCATGTGGGTAAAATACCATTGGCGTATAATCTTATGGTCTTAATCTTGCATTGATAGATAGCCAACGTCTAAGGTTTCGGGTCTTTATACTATTGAGTCATCTGGGGATATCATGGTTATCCTTCTATTGCATCCAAATTATATGCAGACCTAGGCACAGTTAGGATATCTTAAAAGAGCCAAAAAGAGGCCAAAAACTTTAAAGGAAGATAATCTCAAAATGAAAAAAAATTCCGTGTGCTTTTAAATAAAAAATCGTACCAAAAAGTTATTTACCTAACCCTCGTCGGACACAAACATTGGTCGCTCTGCTGTACGAAAGTACTGACCTGTCACCAATGGTCTGACGTTGTAAAATTCAAGGATGAACTCGGTATACACACCTGCTACGATGAATCGTTGTGCTTACCTTGATCGCGGGGGTATGTCATGGAATGGGACACACGGGTATTATAGTATAACATTTCCTTAGAAATATCACAAAGTTGAAAAATTGAAAGTTAAGCGTTGAGTTTAGATGGACAAACATATTGGAAACTGCTTAGATCAGTTTAAATAAGTTCGAATCAAAAAATGTTCCTTGGTCTGCCTGAGAACGATTTTGATCCAATTGCAGTTGTAATTATATATTAATTTATTTGTGTTTCTGTTTATATTCTTATATTTAAAAAAATAAAAAAAAATAGAAAATGCAAAAATAGAGTGTTTATTTGTTTTAACAAAAAATTAACCGTTCTTGAAGATTTGATTGGTCATAAAAAATTGAGAGAAATTTGAATTGTGAAATCCAAGTATAAGTACTTAGATGTACCAAGTGTTCATGTGGTACTTTCCTCTGTTGCATAAAAATATTTGCTTATAAATTTCTGAGCATGTGTAAAACTTGATTTCAATCAGGAAACATGGGTTAATGAAGAATAAGATGCGGTTAGCTGCTGAAAAAGCATGAAGCATTATAACAACAAGATGTACCTGAGTCAGAAGATCCAAATACGAATCATCATCTGACAACGATAGTACCTTCAAAGAAGTACCTGTGAACCTGCTTGAAAGAGAAAGACTGTAAGAAAAGAGCTGACGAGAATCCTCCTCTCGTATTCTAAACAAGATGTTCAAGCAAAAGCTAATAATGTTCAAGATGAACAAATGACCCAAGTTTGAAGATGAAGAAATGAAGTATCTTCCCACAGAGACATGACAAAAACTGCAGTTTGATAAAGACAACATAAACCTACGGGATATTGTAAGGCTATAAAATTGAGTAGGTCTACGCTTGTCTTTATCAAACACACTTATAAGTATTATAAGTATTGGACTTAGTTTTCTAGTGGGCTTGGGTTAGGCTATGTGGGCCGAGTTATATGTGGACCCTATATAATGATTAGTTTAGTTCATTATTAGGGTTAGACTTCAGAGTGAGACATTAGAGAAACAGATTAGAGAGTTGTTGATTATTAGTGTTCTTAATCGAGACTTTGTACCAGACAAACCTAGAGTTTGTGTGCAAATATATTAATACAATCGACTTCATCTTCTTGTTCTACACTTTCTTAGTTTTCCGCACTTAGAATTATGATTGTGATATCCGATTGAAGATCTCTAGACTAACATAGTATGATCGTATCACTAATCCAATTCTCAATAGTTTACGGTTAATTACCGAAAACAGTGTTCGGATCAGTAGTCGCTATGTACTAAGTTCAGATGTGAAGATTTATCTGAGATTGGGCTAACAGCCTCATTGGATGTCGATGGGTAATCTCTTAGTGTCAAATTCAAGTTTAACCTATGTGCCTCGTTTTGCGTGTCGGTCACAGATGTTTATTTTAGGTGTTAGGGTAATGGCATGATCACATACAATGTCACAATTAATTTATGATATAAAATGATTTGATTTATAAAAAAAAGTTCGGCCGTTACAGGGCCTGGTTCGCTCAAATAGTAGTTCCAGTTTTTGTAATTTGTGGATTCCCCAAACTAGCATGTAATACACCTTAATTACCCAATTTACCATAGAAAAATTCGGAATTACTCCCGACTTTCCAATTATCCCCAATGAGTCATCGAATAGTTTACAAGTTCTGAAAGGTTCAATAAATGATTAAATTGCTGAATTTTGTTAAAATAATATATTTTAAAGCATTATTTTTTAACTAATTATCCAAATTCAATAAAATTCTGGAAAGTTTGCAGAAGGCTTTATTAATATATATATTTCAGAATATTATTTTTTGAAAATAGTAAATTTATTTATTACGCTTAATATTTTTGGTTTTAAACATTTGTTTAACCAATAAATTGGCGATTAATACCATCCGACGTCTGAGAATCCTAAAATTTTTAATGAGGTGTCAAAATATTCCTAGAAACTCCCTGTAAAAGTTTTCGATTTAACCGAGCTTCCGAATAAAGATTTTCAACTGCCGAAATTTCGGTAAAACGTGATTTTTAAAAGCATAGCGAGGGTTAACAAACGAACCCCGAAATTTTTGTGGATCATTCTTATTCCAAATATAAACTTGCTTCAATATTTGATGACTTATTGAATCAGTTTATTTTTTCCATATTAAGGCCATTAAATACCAATGAATTCACTAGAAATTCTCATATTATTGAAAAATTATCAAATTTAGCAGAGCCTTTATTTCATTATATATTATCAGCTTGAATATTTCAAGTACTAACATGACCCACACCAACAGATATGTTCAACCACAATTCTAATGGCCCTAAATTCGGTTTTCGACTGTATAACTTCCGATTCTCGATCACTCAAGCCATTTTTAAGCTTTCAAAACCTTTGTAATGCTGAGTATAGTACCTACACAACATATACAACACAAACATGTATCCAACATCATTAATCAAGCATTGTTAATAGTCTTTTTCGGTTAGGTGGTTAATTATGCGTTTCTTGCCGAATTATTCGCGTTTTTATCCAAATTCCGAAGTTTTCCACCACGAAACCTCATGAACCATCAAGTTACAAGAATTATATCTTTAAACAAACCTCAAGTACAAAAATTAAGGCTGTGGATGGATTAAAAACCATTTCTTTTTATTCATCATACTAGTTCATGAAAAATAGTATCAAAACACTATTAAAAGGCCTAAAATATCTTGGGTTTTTGCTGAAATTCTCTTAGAACAATAGTGGCCAAGGATGAAATGAACTGAGAAAAGGTTTTGGCTTGGTTTTTAATACGTTAGGAAAGTGTACGGGTGTGTTTGTGTGTGCCTTGGGCCGATCGGACTCCAAAGGGGGCGACAAGTGCCCCCTTATACTTTATGACTTTGATAATTTCCACAAAACAAGATATGGATTCTAGATATTTAGGATTAGGTTAGTGATCAGGTTTTAAACGATCCCGGTTCGGTAAACGGTCATAAAACGAAGCGCGTTTCACGCAGTTTTTTGTTTGTTAATAAAAATAACCAAATTTAACAAACACCTGAACGCTTTAACGTATTTTTCTTAAAATATATTATATTAATGTTTTATAAATATTTTTAGGCTTGACGGATGATGCAATGCATGTTTAGATGCTATAGTACGCGTTAAAATCGAAAACGTTCCGCTAACCGGAAACGCCACAAAATCCTTATGTTATTGTCTATGTATCATGTATAAGTAATTTTATACCCATAGAATCACTTTCGGCACTTTCGGTCATGTTTAAATTGATAGTGTACTGTTAACTGGAAATCCTTCTATTTAAGTGGTTTTCGTCATTCTAAGGCCCCAATATCACCTTATTAATTACTAATGTTCATATCTTAACTATTACATGCCCTTGTATTCATCCAAGGCATGATTAGTGTTGTTCTGTTAGTCATGTAAACCGTACTTATCAATTAGGGTTTACTTGGTTTTACCATAGATGTCACAGTCTCCCCCGGTTAAGAAATTTCATCCTCGAAATTCAATGCATCATCAGCTTTCTTTTGTAGGAATAGATGGGGATATTTCTTACGTAATTCATCCTTCCATTCCCAGGTATACTCCGGTCCTCGTTTTGAGTTTCACCGAACTTTAAAGAATGAGATTTTGTTGTGGCGTAACGGTTTCGTTTCCCCATCCACTATCTCCACAGGCTCTTCCACAAAGTGGAGTCTGTCGTTTACGTGCACGTCTTCCAAAGGTACTATACCAGCCGCGTCAGTATGTCATTTCTTCAAGTTTGACACATGAAAGAAATCATGGATGGTACTTAGTTCAGGAGGTAACTTCAACTGGTAAGCTACAGGACCAACCTTAGAGATAACCTCATAAGGTCTAATGTATGTTGGAGCTAATTTTCCCGCCTTACCAAATCTTATCACACTTTCTAAAGCGACACTTTTAGAAACACCTTTCGCCAACTTCAAAGAACAATGGTTTCCTACGGATAACAGCATAACTCTTCTGTCGATCTCGTGCAGCTTTTAGCCTATTTTTGATCTTGTGAATCTTATTTGTTGTCTCTTGAATCAATTCAGATCTTGTGAGTTGGGTGTTACCGACTTCAGCCCAACAAAGTGGCGATCTGCACTTCCGCCCGTATAACGCTTCAAACGGTGCTTCATGTATGCTACTATGATAGTTGTTGTACGAAAATTCAATAAGTGGGAGATGCTGATCCCAACTTCCTCCAAAATCCAACACACATGCGTGAAGTAAATATTCCAATGTTTGAAGAGTTCGTCGAAGTGACCGTCAGTTTGAGGGTGATACAACACTTCGTCTGCTTTTATTTCGAAATTCTTCTCATTCCCGTGTAAGTCCTCATTCTCCACTTGGTCTTCCCTCAAGGCTTCCTCTTGAGTGACACAAATTGTTCTTTGAGACTAGTTTGAACAATCATTTCAAGTGCTCGCACTCTAAGCGGTTTCACCTGTTCTTTTTTACTTAGGGCATCAACTACCACGTTAGCCTTCCCCATGTGGTACCTAATTTCAAAATCATAGTCATTTAACAACTCCACCCATATCCCTTTCCTAATGTTTAACATCTTTTGATCAAATATGTGTTGCAAACTCTTGTGGTCTGTGTAGATCGGGTACTTTGTTCTGTAAAAATAACGTCGCCATATTTGAAGTGCCAAAATTACTGCTCCTAGTTCCAAATCATGGATCGTATAATTCTTTTCTTGTATCTTTAATTGTCGGGAAGCATAAGCAATAACTTTGTTTCTTTGCATCAGCACACACCCCAAACCTTTACGGGATGTGTCAAAGTAGACTACAAAGTCATAGGTTCCATCGGGAATAGTTAGAATTGGTGCTTCGCACAACTTCTATTTCAATAGCTGAAAAGCTGCTCCATTTTTTCCCCTCAAATTTCTGATATTTTTTAGTTAGGGAGGTTAGAGGTTGTGCAATACTAGAAAGTTCTCGATGAAGCGGCGGTAATATCCGGCCAACCCCAAAAATTAGTGAATTTCTTTCGGTGACCTAGGCGCATGCCAAGTTCTAATAGCCTCAAGCTTGCTAGGATCCAAATGAATTCCTTGTTGATCCACAACGTGTCCTTAGAATTGGACCTCCTACAAACAAAACTCACACTTGGACAACTTTGCGTATAACTCCTCCAGCCGCAATAATTCCCGAATTGTTCTTAGATGATGCTCATGCTCTTACCTGCTTTTCAAATATATCAGGATGTCATAAATAAAGACTTTAACGAACTTATCAAGATAAGACTTACAAACTCGGTACATAAGATCCATAAACACGATAGGTGCTCTGGTCAGCCCAAAGTGCATAACCGGGAACTCATAATGTTTGTACCGACTTCGATAAGTTGTTTTTTGGATATCTTCATCTTGGATTTTCACTCGATGATAACCTGATCTAAGATCGATCTTGAAAAAGCATCATGCTCCTCGAAGATGATCAAATAGATCGTTTATTCGAAGAAGGGGTATTTATTCTTAATGGTAACTTTGTTCATCTCGCAATAAACTATACAGATCCGAAAGCTCCCACCTTTCTTTTTCACGAACAGCACTGGTGCTCCCCAGGGAGAATAGCTATAACGTATAAAACCTTTATCCAATAGTTCTTGTAACTGATTGGATAACTCTTGCATTTTTGAAGGCGCTAGATGATAAGGTTCTTTGGCAATCGGAGCTGCTCTCGGTATCAAGTCAATCTGACATTCGACTTGTCGATAGGGTGGCACTCCAGGAAATTTGTCAGGGAAAACATCTGGGTATTCACGCACTGCCAGAACATCTTCGGTCTATTTTTCTTCCGTATCTATTGTCGTCACACACGCCATATACACTATGCATCCTTGGCATAGGCATTTTAACACCTTGTACTATAATCGCTTCGTTATTGGGGAGAGGAATTCTAACAATCTTTCTTTCACATATAATATCGACCTTGTACTTGGACAACAAATCCATACCCACTACTATATCAAAGCTTCCGAGTTCTACTAGTAGTAGGTCGATAAGGAATTATTGTTTGTTAAGAACTCAAGGGGATTATGAATGACTTGGTTGCTGGTTATAGATTTACCATTAGCGAATGTTATAGAGTAAGGACTTGCTAGTTCACTAGCCAGCGGGTTCAACAGAGACAGAAAATTAATGGAAATAAAGCTTTTATCTACGTCCGTATCGAATAATACGAAAGTATCCTGGTCAAAAACTAAGAATGTACCTGTCACCACATTCGGATCCTGGCGTGCATCACTTGACCCAATAATGAAGGTGCATCCTCGGGCCTGGTTTGAAGTTGATGCTTGCCCCTATGTCAGCCTCATTTTCGGCCCTTGGTTAAGTCTGGGACAAGCTCTTTTAAGGTGTTACGTACAACCACACTCATAGAAAGCA